>MU225117.1:717581-741305 GCA_018584345.1 Thuja plicata
GAATGATGTACTGAGAGGGGAGGGGTGAATCAGTACCTCTAAAACTTTTCTTTGGTTAGCCCATTAACCCTTAATCATCAGTTTGTAAATTATCTTATCTAATTGTTCATCTTTCTTTATGTATATGAAATCATATCATAAGTTCTTTTAGTATGTAACCATAACAGAAACATTCATAAAAATAGATAACGCATAACACAAGATATGATATTGCAGAAAACTCCTGTTATGAAGTAAAAACTACGGTAGGGATTGTTACCCACAAGACTTCACTATCTGCAGATAAGAAGGGGTCGGTTAAGGCTTACAATTGGTCACTTCTGATGACCTACCCTTTTAGGAGTATTACAGTGGAGACCTGTTAAGATCTACTTTGTTTGAAGCTTTAGCAACATTGTTAAGTGTGCACTTTGTTAAGAGATTTGTAAAGAACTGTTAAGTCCACCTTCTACAAAAGGATTTTAGATGTGATGCACTTGTTAGAATGCAACTATATAAGTCTTTGATCTAATGATGTATGCAATCTTTAATTACTAATAACAGATCCAATTAAGCTTCATACATATAAGTAATCATCCTTCCATGATTGAATAATACCTTTATCTGCTTGTCGGTAGCCTCTGTGTGTTCTTGACAACTGATGTGATCTGTTTCTAAACTTTGCATGAATTATGCCTTCTTTTCCTTAGATGCTCTTCATGGCTATCAACAACAATGAATTCATTTCTCACAATTGAGTTGAACATCTATTTATAGTAGTTATTGGCTCAATTCTTGATTCACGCTTCGCAAGTTAACTCTAGATCAAAGGTTTACAACTTGACCTTGATCTTTTAGTTAGATATGTTTTAGATCCGTTAGGATGCTTTAAATCATTTACATAAAGCTTGCTTGACCCTCAAGTTATGATTTAAAACAAATTAAAACTCTATAAATAGAATTACATTGCTTTATCCATCGTGTAAAACTCAAATCCACTATTTGTGGGTTCTTTAACTGACTGTCGGTTCTGACGGTTGGTTTTCTTGGTCACCGATGTTCCTTTCTTGAACTGGTCTTCGGGTATGCCTTTTCTATTCCATCGGTTTTGTTCTCAAAACTGTGTCGTCGGTGATTCTTGTAGTTGCCGGTGATGCTTTTCAATTCCATACTTAGCATTTTTCATGACCTTTGTGTTCTGTCGGGTATGCTCGCTGTTCACCGGTAATACTTGTAGTCTTCCGGTGATCTCTATAGTTTGCCGGTAATCTCTGTCAATATTTTTCACTAAGTGTATTAATCGCAAAATTAATGTCATCACCTCCATGACTTTTGGCTCCGTGCATTTGGGGACCAACACAATAAAAGTGTCATTGAGTTGCTTTAAGAGTTTTTTACATCTGATGAAATCCCGAGCAACATGAATGACATCATAACTAATAATATCCCAATATTCTTGGAAGAAAGCAGCAGAGAAACCATCCAAACCAGGGGCTTTGTAGGCTCCCATGGAGAAGACCGCCTTATGAACCTCCTCATCTGATACCCTCAACAAGAGCATATCATTATCTTCAACCGTGATGTCCCTGGGGAGATGCGCAATGAGATTTTCTTGGAGAGAAACCAGGTCCCCAGGGGACGAATTGGTGAAATTACATGAGAAGTAATCAGTGGCTAGCCCTCCAAGTTGGGTAGGGTCTGAAGTCTCCACTCCCCCAGGGTTCCAAAGTTTAGTGATGGAGTTTCTTTTTTTATGCTTATAGGCCGATTGATGGAAGAAATCTGTGTTGCAATCCCCTTCCTTCAACCATTGGACCCTGGATCTTTGCTTCCAGAAGACTTCCTCATTGGCTAGAGTATCTTTCCAGCTTTTCTTGGTATTTTCTTCCTCCAAATGTAATTCCTCTGAAAGGTCACCCCTTGCCATTTTTCCTTGGAGAGAATCAAGTTTCTCATTTAGCGTCTTTTTGGTATGGAAAATGTCACCAAAAGTGTGCTTGCTCCAACCTTTAACCTCCTCTCTGATAACCTCAAGCTTGGTAGCGACCCTGAACATTGCCGAACCTTTGGCCGAAGTAGACCACCAATATTGAACCTTGTCACGGAAACCAGGGTGGGAGGCCCACATAATCTCATATCTAAAGGGAGCTGGGTACTGATATCTAACATCCACCCATTTGAGGAGAAGGGGGTTGTGGTCCGATGTTATTTTGGGGAGGGAAGCTAGGGAGGAGGTAGCACCCAGGTCCCAAGTGAAAGGAAGTAAGAACCGATCCAAACAGACCTGAATTAGGTGATTACCTTTCCTATTGTTAGTCCAAGTGAAGGGGTTTCCCCTCAGCTCCACATCATAAAGACCACATTCACCCACAAAGTTGGCCAGGTCTCCCATGCTATCAAAATAGTCCATAGTACCCCTGCATTTCTCAGAGGGAAACAGGGGAGAGTTGAAGTCTCCCGCAACCGTGATCTTGGAATCTTGAAGATTGGAGATGGATATCTTTGGCTCATCCCCAACTGCCATTCTTCCCTGCTGGGTATTTGGGGCATAAATGTTGAAACAGAGCCAAGTCCCTAGCGGGGAAGTGAAGGCTGCAACCAGGTGGTTGTGGGAAAAATTGTGAGCATCACCCTTGACTTTGGAAGGGTTCTAGAGGGTGGCAATACCTCCCGAATCTCCTTGAGCCTCAAAGTAGCAGAAACTGGCCACAGGCCAGAGTCCTCTTGCTAACGCCTCAAAGTTGTCTTTAGACATTTTAACTTCTTGAATTAACAAAATGTCAATTTTATAATAAAAAATGTATTGTTTAATAGCAAGTTATTTCTCGGGATTATTGAGTCCCCTAATGTTCCATGATAAAACAATCATTTCTTACCTTTTTGGTTGAGGTCCAGGGTTTGTTGTCTTCCTGCAGCAATCTCCTTTATTGTGCTTCTCTGTCTTCTGGCTCTGTCCGTCAGCCGTCCCATTTTGGTGTCTACTCCCACATCCACTCTCTTTTGTCGGGTCTTCTTATTTTGGGTTTGCCATTCTTGGTCTCTAGTCAACGTGGTTCCCAAGGGTGTGGAGCATTCCAGGGCCACCGAGGAACCAGCAGTCAAAGGAATGAGAACAACTTCCACCACAGGGGGTGATGGAGGACCTTTTGATATGGAGTTTGTTTGTGCATAGACATTGAGTTTTGTCTGGACAAGCGCCAAGCCTGGGCTGGAAAAAGGTGGGTTTTCCAAACCCAAGTTGGGGATGTCAAGGTTGCTTACCACCTGCAAGAGGGCTGCAAGGGTAGCAGTACTACATTGCTTGATCTCCTAACCTGTGGTTTTCTCTTGCACAATCCCCATGGTAATTTCCCCCTCTTCCAGACCCGACACAACCTCAACCGTCCTAGATACGAGATCACAGCCCCAAGTCGTAGTCTCAACAACCCCTTTATCGCTAGGAGCGTTTCCCGTCAGGGGTGGGGGGGTCAAACCTGAGGGAATCTCTAAATTCATCACTAGAGCAGCTTGCTTTAGCTTAGGTTTAGGCCTTTTAGGGGCCTTTCAATCCTTCCTTGTGTGGCCCTTCGAGTTGCAGCATTCGCAGAAGAGGGTAGCATTCTCATAGACAATAGCTTGTGTCCATTTCCCCAGCTTAGATTTGAGGCCAACAAAGTTAAGAAGAGTCTTATTAATAGACACATTCACACAAAAATGCAAAAAAACCAGACGGGATTTAGAGAGGGTTACAAGATTCGTCGAAATGTAGTGCCCAAAAGAGTTGCCAATTCATCTAAAAACTTTCTCATCCCAGAACTCAAGAGGCAAACCTGGGAGACGGACCTAGACAAGCGCCATCGTGCTGAGGTCTGCAGAGGGGTCAAAACCTAGTTTCCATTTGGCCAGGGTGAGGAGGTGTTTCTCATAGAGCCAAGATCCAGAGAGGACGAAAGACAGGTCCTCAGCAGCCATAAAGTGGAAGAGAAAGAGACCTCCAGGTATGGCTAACACCACCGCACTCCCCTTCAGTTTCCATTGGTTTCCCACCCATCTACGAACCATGTCAATGGAGGGGCAAAAGTTGAAAAAGCATCCCACCAGAGCCAGGTTAAGCTCCGCCATGTTCTTTTCGACAACAAAATTAGTGAGAGTGATCTTTGTTCCTTCCTCTGTTAGGATAGCAAGCTTTAGGGTGGGGTCGGATTCCACCTGGGTCCCAACTAGCACACCTTTCCAGTCAGCCTTGGGAGCAGGATGTGGCAGGGAATCCGAAGTACCTTTTTCGGAGATCAGGTCGGGTGTAGGGTCCCCAAGATGGGGGGGAGGTTCCCCCCCAACAATTTTCGTCATGGAAGAAGTTCAAAAAATCTTTTTGGGCGGCAAAGTTGTAGACGATATTTTTTATCCATAGACTTTGTTGTTCCTCAATAGAATTAGACATACAATGGCACTCTAGAAAACTCAACCTTTCTTTCCTCAATCAAACTATAGGGGATAGCTCTAATATAAATAAATTGAGAAATCAAATCAAATTATCTTTCCTTTGAGAATTAAGATACTCTCTCTACTATGGGGATGAACATTAATTTTTCCTATAGAATTTATCACAAGTTGATTTCATTATTATATGTCTAATATTTATTAGCCTTTGGGTTACTGGTACATTGGCCAAATGATTAGCAACATGATTAAGATATATTTGAAATGATAAAATTTGATAGATTTTAAATAGTAGCATGAAAATACCTTATCTACGAACCTATTCATTTTATAACTATATATTTTTCCTTTATTCATTAAAGTAATTATTAAAAATGAATCTTGTTCAAATATCAATTTGATTATACTTTGAGAAAAACACTCCAAATAAGTAGTTCAAGACTCCTATTCTATGTTATTGTTCATGTGCAATCCAAGAAATAAGAGTTTCCATACTAAAGGTCTCCTTGGAAATTCTTATTACTTATCATGCTCTTACTCTAAATAATTAATAAAAACTTAGCTAATAATTTATTATTTTAAGTCTATTTGAAAATATTTTAATCTAACATTAGAAATAATATACAATGGATTTTATTATTATTATTATTATAAAAATTAAAAAAATTCACTCATAAAATGAGAATTAAATTTCAAATATTAACTGAATTTTCAAAACTTTATGTCTGGTAAGAATCTCTCGACTGGATCGTTCATTCAAATCACATGTTTGTAAAAAGAAAATGTCATACATATACTTTCATACTCGGCCTAACCAGACATTGCAGATTTCTTCCAAGAAAACAAGTTAAACTGGATAAAGATTTGGTAATATTGACAGCAAGAACGAGGGTGAAATTTCCATCTCGGGTTGAGAGTGAATAGTGAAGACTAAAAAATGGATGAATATATAGAGGGTTGACCGCTATGGGAATTACTATCCTGAAACACTAGGTAATGGACGAAATTTCAACCCTCTCGTGAGACTAGAGATTAAGGACTTGCAAAGATGGATGAGCCATTTCTAGCACAACAATCAACGAACATCACATCATGGTTACCAAACACAATGCTTCAATTTCAATCTAGGGTGAGATTTGAGATCTAATGAGTTATAAGGTGAACCGCTAGGTATCATGACACATCATATTATGGTCAGTAAGGATAAAGATGAAATGTCAATTTTATAGTAAGATTGGAGATTAATCGTTTATAAAGTTGAATTTACCTGAACAATGTGAATCTTTATGAAGATAAGTTTTTGAAGTATCACATCATGCGCAGCAAGGATGAGGATGAAATTTCAATTTTCTGATGTTTGAATACTAGAAACTTTGAAATATGGATCAATCTTAATGTGCTGGACATCTTTGAATACAAATATCATGAAACAGAGACGAAATGTCAATCTTTAATAAGAATGGAGATTAATAACTTACAAAACTAAATGTATCTGTACAAGGTAGACCCCTATGAATTTAAGTACTATACATACCTCATTCTCGTACCCGTGGTAAGACTGAAGAATAAAGAAACTAGTAAGTGTGAATGAATATGTGCGAAGTGGACAACTTTGAATATAAATATAATGAAACATCACATCAGGGTCAACAAAAATGAAGAAGAAATTTCAATTCTATAGTAAGACTAGAGAACAAGAACTTATACAGATGGATGATGGTGTAAAAGGTGGACTACCAAACAGTACATTAAAGTCCGGCATCAAAATTTCTCAGCACACATCACCGTCAGGAAAAAAGTTGGAGTGCCATGGTGAGACGAGAGACTTGAGACTGAGGACTTACAAAGATAGATGAGTGCAGACTGCTATGAGGAGAACGTCCAAAAAACGCAAGTCGAAGTAAGCAAGCACGAGGATGAACTTTCAAGGAGGAGAAGTATGTGGGCTCCCATTGCATCTATATCGACTATTCTAAAACTATATAGCTGACCCCGTTCTGGAAAGCAACGATAGGTAATTCTCTTGCATGTAATTTTATATACTTTTCTTCCACATATATTTACCTCTTTTTGTCATTGAAGAATTATTTGTAGTTATAATTTTTATAATTTATTAAATTGTATAAATATAAAAAATATAAAATGTAATATTTTTTTAATTAAACATAAGGAGATCAAAAATTACATCGAAATATACAATCGAGAGGCAAAGCCTTACACCGAGAGTATCAGAGTAGCGCCATTATCAACATGATATCAAATAAAAAAAGAGCAACAATATAACAGTAACAGAGCAACAACTACTGCAAAATGTCTTCATAGGATTCAGCCCAAGTAGTCCATCCCATTGGGCCTTCCATCCAGACAATATTTTTCTTTCCTTGAATATGTGTCATCATAAGAATCTTGTCATCAGTAGTGTCCTTGTTCTTCTTGACTTCCTGGTTGAGCTTCTTCAAGGTTTCCTCAAAAACCGTAAGATTGTCCATGTTCTTTCTCCACTCGTATCCATCTTTCATCTCAAAGACAAACATCGTGGAATTCCCCATTTTGAGGAATCTCTTCAGCTTTTCCCGCTCTATCAACATGTTTATAAGAAACTGCGAGTAGATTTTAAAATATGTGAGTTTTCAAAAAGACTCAATAAGGGTTCTGGGAGTGTTCTAATACCTTTCTTCATTTCTAATTTTCCAAATCTATCAAAGTATGTTAGATGAAAGAATGCTCCAAAATAGGTTAGTGTCCTTCTTTAAACCATGAATATGACTAGTGATTATTTGATAAATATTAACATTCTTAGGATATGTAATGCCAAACATAAGCCAAATTTTGTTTGCAAAGGCACAATCAAATAAAATATGTCTGCAGGAATCAGGAAGCCTACAGATACCACAAATTTCAGTGAAGGAGGATCCTTCCTTAACAGAAGTCTGTCAACCATCATAAGCCATTTAAAACATTTTATCTTCGGATCAATAGAGCTTTTCCATAATTTATCAAAGTATTTTTTCCCAGAACAAGTATCCAGATCATAATACCATAATTTATTCACATGTTTAATAATGGTATCATTATAAGCAATAACTTTATAGATGTTTTTCGATTTAATTTTAGTCACAATAGTACCATCCAGCCATTTGAGGTCAAGAAACCTATGGGAGCCCACATGACAAGTAGTAGGGATATCCCTACAAGCCTTGGCAATCATATTGTAAGTTTTCTTTTGGGAAGGAGGGATGTCGAATTCGGAGCTAAGATCCTCCCAACTAATAAGGTTGTCACGTTCAAAAAGACAAATGAGTTGAGAGATACCGAAACTAGCCCATGATCTGGAAGAGCATCTTTGGGAGAGGGAAAGGGGTTTGCCTAAGAGGCAGAGGTTCCAACAAATCGATCTTTCACCATGAAGGTGGTTGTTATCATAGAAAGCCTTATTAGGAAGAAATTTTCTAGCATGTTCCCAAGCTTCCCCTATGGATTTAAAAATAGCTCAGAGCCTTGAACAAGGACAGGGAAATTTCCCTCGATAAGATCACATTAAAGGAAGATTCTTCCAGGTCTTAGCATTCTTAGGGAAGCCTCTTTCAATATTATTCCTAACAAGGACTTTCCATGGTTCAGAACCATCAAAAGGTTGAAAGATCCATTTGGCAGCATGGGCAATCCCTTGAGTTCTAAGGTCCTTTAGACCCAGACCACCAAGGAGCTTGTTAGTATAGCACCATTCGTATTTAACAACATGGAGTTTCTTATTACCCTTACCATATGACCACAGAAAATTCCTAATGGCCTTCTAGATCTCCAAGATCTTGTAGTTATTAAAGATCCACACAGAGGAGTAGTAGATGTTATAAGAGGAGAGAATAGTTTGACAAACTTGAACTCTGCCAGCCAAGGAGACTGATCTGTTATTCCAGTTACAAAGTTTTTTGGTGATTTTTTCTTTCACCCATAACCACATATCCTTTAGAGATGGTTCAGTAGAGAAGGGGATGCCAAGATAATAGACAATTTCTGAGGACTACCTCATTGATACGCAAATTTAAAAATCCAATCTGGTGGCCGATCATCCCACCCAAGGAAAATAGATTTAGATTGGGACAAACGAGCAACAGAAATAGAACAAAATAAGCTAAGTTTATTGTGTAAACCTTCAATAATTTCAAAAAGGTAATGTCATCAGCAAATTGATAATTAATCAGCTCAGAGTTATTGGGCAAGGAATTACCTTTGACATAGGGGAGAGGGAGTTATCCCTAAGAATGTAAGAAAGGGCATCAGAGGAAATGAAAAAGAGGGCAGGGGCAAGGGGGCAACCTTTCCTGACAGATCTGCCAACAGAAAAAGAATTGGAGAGAGAACCATTGACATCAATTTGAGAAGAAGCATCTTTAAGCAACATTCTAACAAAGTTGCAAAAAACAACATGAAATCCAAAGGCCTCAAGCATCATGGTAATAAATTCCCATTCAAATCTATCATAAGCCTTTTCGAAATCCAAAAGAAATAGACAATGTTTTGTTGAGAATGCTTGGCCCAATTCATCGCTTCCCAACTAGTGATAAGATTTTCTAGAATAAATCTACCTTTAATGAAACCAATTTGAGTGGAGCAAACGTTCTTGGGCAGAATACTTTCCAATCTAAGGGCCAATATTTTGGCAAGAATTTTATATGAGACATTGAGGAGCGTAATGGGTCTCCAATTTTTTTTTATGAGAGCCTTATCCACCTCCTTAGGGATCAACTTAATGATTCCCTTGTTAATAGAGTCACCCAGGGTGCCTTTAACTAAAGCTTCAAAGTAGATGTCATGAAGGTCGTTGCAAATCCAACTAATGTTAGCCTTGTATAATTCCATAGGAAGACCATTAGGCCAAAGGGCCTTATCATCTTTTAAGGTTTTAATAGATTTTTCAATTTCATCAATTGAAATGTCTTTACTAAGAATGGCAGAGTCCAGATTGGAAATCCTGTAAGGAATAAGAGATCTATATTTATCTCTAAGGCTCTTGGCCTCCTCAGTATCCTCATAAGTAAAAAGATTTTGGAAGAATAAAGAGAAAGCCTCTTTGATGTTATCTAAGTCACCAATTTCACTGTTGTCAACTAAAATTATGTCAATCGACTCGTTAGAATATTTTTGCTGAAGGAGGTTAAAGAAGAATTTTGAGCCTCTATCACCAAATTGAAGCCAATGGGCACGAAACCTGATTATGGCTCCTCTAACTTTAACATGTTGGTTTCGTCTAAGGGATTCTCTATCTTTGCCAACTTGAAAAACAAGATTATAGTCATAGGGATTGGTTTGAATTTCCATCTCAGTAGATTCAAGGTCAAAAGAGATCTTTTTCTCTACAAACCTAAAATCTATAGCTTTTTTTACCAATGGTTTGCAATAGTTTTTTCTAAGGAAGGACATTTTGGCTCCATCTATCAATATGCGAGAGGGAAGCAAGATGGTTCTTATTGATAAGTCTAATGAGGTTAATGGCAAATAGGACATCTTCATCAAGAAGCGGAATAGTATTAAGGATGAATTTTGGGTTGTTAAGCTTTCTCTCAACAGGGGTGTTATTAATTCTAACACAAACAAAAATAGGGTGATGATCTAAAAGGGAGGTAGGAGTTATAGTGACAAGGTTCCCCTATGTATCAAGGATAACAGAAAATAAATTCTTATTATCATAAAAATGATCAAGTCTAGAATAAATCCTAGAAGGTCCATTCGGAGAATTACACCAAGTATACCATAAGCCAAGATTTATAGCTTTATTACCAGCCAGAGGATCAAAAAGATTTTTAGTGTGTTTCATCCTATTCCATTGGACTTTCTCCAAGTCCTTCCAAGTAAAGGGGAGGCCACCACTTTTTTCATCCTGGGAATGCTGGGAAGGGAAGTCAACCAAGCCCAAAGACAGATCTTTCCTTGTAATCATTAGAAGCATAAATGGAGCATACTCCAATGGTTAAACCATTGAGGTTGATGGTAACCCATAGAGATCTATTACAAGGGGAGGTAACATTTCTCTTAATACATTTAAACCATTTAGGACTAATAAAGATTCCTACCCCACCCCTGCCTCTAGGATGGTTAGTGTAAAATTTAACAACATCTTTCCATATATAATCCAAGTTCACTTCAAGCATAAAACCAATAGCTTTAAGTTCTTGCAACATGAGAATATCAATAGAATTAAAACAGCTTAAACAATGCTTAATGATTAGCTTTCTGTCTGGGTATTCAAGTCCCCTAATATTCCATGAAGTGTAGTTCATGAGGGACCGAATGGGGGAGGAAAACAATTAGGGTCCTTGATGCCACTGGATGGAATCAAAGAAGAAGAGGGGGTGTCCCCATTTTTTTGCAGAAGAGCTTTTATTTTTAGAGCCCAAGGGCCTCCCTCTGCTTTTAGGCTTGGGAAAATTATTTTTTCTTTCAAGATCATCATCATCTAAGATAGGCGAAATTGCAGCCTCTATGTTGATGAAAGATTTAAAATCACAACAAGAATCAACATTATCGGTAGGGTGACTTTTGGCATCAACATGGATGATCTCAAATACATAATCATCATCCAATTCCTTAAAAAAAAATTGTGGGTGGCTGTGAAAGATTTACAATCGTTGGTCACATTAGAGGAATCTTCATTCTCAGTTAGTTGAGGGGAAGTACATTTGGAGGAATCGAGGAGAGGAGCTTCATCAAGGTTATCCGCAGGGGAGGAGGACGACAAGGTCAGAGAGGGAGCGGGATAACTGCCAGAATTGTTTATTTCCTATTGGTGAGCGAATTTCCTTCTCCAGTTACTGGATTTCCTAACCACTATTTGAAACCCATCCATCAGGATCATATCTAAAATGGAAGGAGAAGATTTGGCATTCAGGGAGGGGACCCGAGTTTCTGGATAAACTGGGGAAATCTGAGGTGTTGCAGGAGAAAATTTAATAGGTTTAGGTTGAGGATATTTGTTTGTCATAAGGGGTTCCGGACTTGGCTTGTCAGTTGAAGGGGAAACATAATGTGGGGAAGGCTTGGCAGAGGGTTATTTATGCTTTATAATAGGACTGTCCTTTCTAAAGTGACCTTCCCTTTTACACAGAAAAAAAGCATTAAGACCTCCCATAATCCCAATAGAGCAGGAGTAAATATCATTAGAGATGTTAACCTCAAGGGAGGCTCATATATCAATACCAGGTTTTAAAGAGATAAGAGCCGTAGAATCCATGTGCAGAACCAATCTATTGGTTTTTTCCATTCTAAAAACCTTTCCCAAAGACTCCAATAGCTGGGGAAGGAAACACAAGAGAAAGGGAGGAACCTACTTAAGAAGAATCCAGCGTGGGGAGAAAAGGGCCAAAATTTCTTCATGAATCACTTTAGGAGTCCAGGCAAGAGTGTAGAAAGAGGTATTTCCCACCGACCAATACTGCATTTTAAGGACCTCTTCCTGAGTTTTAGGGTTAGTAAAGAAAATGAAAAAAAACCCTTTTGAATCTACCGATAGAAGGAAATATGAAAACCAAGTTTCAGGTTACAGAAATTATGAAACCAGTCATCCATAAACTTCCTAGCAGGGCATAAATATCAATGTCAACCACAATAAAGAAAATGGCAGAATCCCTTAGCCTATTTTTTCTTTAGCTATTTCATTAACCATTCCAGAGTTGGGATAAATGGAGAGAGATGGCAAAATAGTTCTAGGATCCTTACTGAATTTAGCGGCTCCATTTGCACCTGAAAGCTCGAACTGAGCATGAGAGGCAATGAAAGAAGAAGGGTTTGAAACTTCTTCAGAAAAGGACTTAGGCATTGGCGATGGAGTGGTTGAGCTAAGGCCATTACTAGGCACAATTATGTTTCCTTCAGATTGAGGCTCATAGGAGCCCATCCAAGAGCCAAGGTCACGGTAGGGATTACGGCCTCTGTCGAGATGTAGAGGGAATGAAATAATGAAATCAATATTAGTAAAGCACATTAATAAGGAAAGGACACACCTATCTCACATATACCAAAAATCCAGGCAGTAGACGTAGACGCCAAAAAATTGACCTAGAATATCGTCAAGATGAAAAATTGATTGCATCTTAAACATATTTAAATTTAGAAGAACAAGGGATATATTTATGTTAATTTAGTAGTAATGTTAGTTGATTATTTATATTACTAATTTTTTGTGGAAATAAATTATTTCAACAATTTTATAGTTATTTTATTTCTCAAAATATATAATATTTTTTCATTGATTGCAGAATTTAATGAACAAATGTAAAGCTGTTTTTTTGTCCAAGGTGGGAGATTACTGCAGAGGGAATCGACGGGTGAATTTGCATGAAGGCATCAATAAAGATTTGTATTCCTAAAAAATTATTGAAAACATGAAGGACACCTTAGTTTGGGGTTTTGAACCCTCTGGTATTTACTCTGTCATGTTGACTTATAGAATCTAGCTCCAGCCTTCCAATGAGTCTCCTTTTCGGGCTAAAGCATGGAACAAAAATCTTGTTCCTAAAATTGAAATTGTCTTCTAGATATTTATCCAGAATAAAAACCTCACTATTTATAATCTTATGAAAAAGGAGATTTCACTATCCTAATCGATGTAGCCTCTGCTATAGGTAAAGTGAATCAACCACTCATCTCCTTCTCAGTTGTTACTACTCCTTTCAAGTCAAGGAAACTTTGATACAAAGATGAAATGTCTACTGGGTTTTTCCTAATTCTATCTAGGATTTTTTCTTGCAATAGAATTGACCTAATCAGATTAAGAGAGTAATCCTTGTGTGGAACATTGCTATTCCCTACCTTATTTGGAATATATGGAAAGAGAATAATAACATGATTTTTAGGGAAGAGAAAAGATCTCCTTTGGTTCTTGCGAATGTTATATTTAAAAGTATTCAGGAAAATTTTCTTATGCATACTAAATTTACTAAGAGCTTGGGGATAGAATTTGATTGCTGAAATGTTAGCTTGAAAGATGACAAGAATCATAATAGGGACAATTTCTACTGGTTAGTCCCCCCCAAGGGCTGGGTTGAAGTTAACTTTGATGGTGCTGCCAAAGGTAACCCGCGCAAAGCTGGTTGTGCTGGCGTCATAAGGGATTGTAGAGGTAGCTTCATTGCAGCCATTGTTGTTCCCATTGGATCCCAATAAAATTATATGGTTGAGGAACTTGGGGCCTTTTACTCTCTATCCCTAGCCAAACATCTAAACTATCCTAATGTTTTGTTAGAAGGTGACTCGCTAAATATTATAAATTGCCTTAAAGGAAATACAAAGTTTTGTGGTCTATTGAGAATGTGATTAATAAAGCTAAACGAATTGTGGGGTCCTTTAATCATTCCTATATTTCACGTGCCTTTTGTGATTCAACTAAAGTTTTTGATGTGTTCGCTAATAAAGGGGTTTATTGTGAATCTCTTATGACTTGGCAAAATATAACAAACCTTAATGTAGAGGATATTAATCTTATTAATTTTGATAAGTCTAATAGTAAAGAGGGAAGATGTTATAGTAATGATGGAAAGATTGCGGAGGGATAAATATGTCATTACTCATAGTGGTCGCTATAGAGAGGTTATGCATCATAATTTATTGTTTTCTCCACAAGCTTGATGGTTGATTTGCTTATTCTCTTTCAAAATTCTGATTTTGGCTTTCTTGAATTATTGGATGAACATGATTCCTATGAAAGCAACTGTGATGGGTGGTGACTTGAACAGAAAAGAGCCCGTGAGCTACTTGAAGTGGAAGGAGGACTCTAATATTTGGATAAATATTAGTAAGGGTTAGCTTTCACCCTACCTAGACAAATTTCACTGGTACAACAAAGGTATTACCCAAAATTTCATTGTTGGTTGGAGGAATGACTCTGTGACTATTGATGGGAGAGACATTGATATCAATGTGGAGATTATTACATAGGTAATTGGTTTACCCTTATCTGGCATTAAATTTTAAAGAAATAGGAAGGTGTTTAAAATGGTAGTAAGTAAATTCCCTAAGTCTGTGGCTAAGAAAAGTGGAATTATTGAAAAGAAAGGTTCCTATGTTGTCAATACTATCAAGGAGGTGTGGCGTAAATTCCTTTTGGTTTTAATAGAATATATTACTCCAGAAAGATGTTTCACGCATGCACAATCTCATCATTATGTGATTTTAAACTATTTTCTTCTTAAAATTGTTATTTATTGGCCTTTTTACCTGTATAACTCTTTGCATCATAGTTTGGTTGAGAACAGGGAGGACCCAAGTAAATTTGTTCTTCATGAGGGACTCATTCTGTTGATTTTTGAGTATATGAGGGATAATATCCTTGTTAATGTGGGTAAAAAGCGTAGGGAAAAAAGGAAGATTGTTAGCCCTGGTCTAGGTACGGCTAATGATTATGTGAAGAGGGTTAAAAATGTGAAGGCTGTGACTAGGAATGTAGAAGCCCTATCCTCGTCTCTAAGGACTAAGAAAGATGAGCTAGTGAATTACTCGATAAATTCAGAGGACAAGGATTCAAATGGTGTTCCTTCTGGGAACAATGATTCTAATTTTTCCTTGTATATTGGTAAAAAGTCTGATATTTTGGCTGGAGGAATGCAAACATCATCTTTAAGAGATTCCCTTGATGATAATCCTAAGGACTCTCATACATATACTGATCAAGAGAAAGATACAGAGTCTAAACAAAAAATGCAGAGTTGGAGAATAGTAACATAGATATGAACGTTGATCCCAGTCAGAGTGATCAGGGAAAAATTGTTATTAACCTTGATGGGACCAACCAGCCTAAAAGGGATAAGAAGAATGTGACAAAGGGAGACAATAAAATCAACCCTATGGATGATATGGGGAATTCTGACATGATAATGTGGTTAAGGAGTATGATTCTAATATGGAGAAACACCATTCTCAACCTTCGGAAGCTAAGAATAATGTTTTTATTTATGAAGAGAAGCCCTGCACTGAGGACACACTTAAGGGAATGAATTATGATATCGTTTATATGGCTAAAGAGTTTGTGAAAGCTGAGGAAAGGAAGAAAGAGAACAACCTGGACACTACTGAGAGAGAGTCGTCTATGGATATAGGAGACTTTTCTAGGAAGGAAGATTATACTATCAGGTTTTTACACACGGCTAAAGAGAAATCAACTTACTCTTTTAGGAATGAAAATTGGACCTACAATGAAATTAAGAAGCTCAGAGAGAAGAATAGTGAGTTGGAAACCAATCTCCAAATCCTAAAGGACATGTTGTATAAAAGAGGTAAACATAATGATAATTCCCAAGAATTTTGTTCCTCTATCATGTTGTTATCTAGAATTGAATGCCTATTGGAAAATGCTATAGAACATGTTGGAGCACTCCAAGGAGGGTATGAAGGCCTCTGCTAACAACCTCCATCTTTTGGTCTACATGTTGGAGACTCCTTTTATTAATCAGCCTACAACTACCAAGGGTAAAGGACTAGGTTTAAGAACTAGAGCTAAGATGAACCAAACCTCCTCATCTAGCAAGGATATTCTAGAGCTTAAAGCCAGTGTGGCTAAGATGATAGAGTTGGATGTGAAAATGGAAGAAACCCTCCGAGGTCTTAAATGATGGTAGTAGAAGGTTTCTTTTTGGTGTTTCCTTTTTAGTTGTACAATTTGGGTGTTTATTTTCTGAGGGGTGTCTTCGTCCCCCACTCTCGTTTTGTTGTTTTTATTCACTCTTGCTATTCTTAAACTCCTATTCTAATGTATTGTAAACGTTGGGTTTTGGGTCCTTGTAAAACCTAATTTTTTTAAATTTTTAAAACATCAAATAAATATGTATATCAGTTATTAGAAAAAGATGACTAAATTCATATAAAAATATTGTTAATGTAATTTATATTTACTAATATAGAAATCTCTATTATTGCTATCTTATTTTTCTATTTCTTTTATTTTATTGTCAATGTAATAGATTTTATACTATTTTATCCTTTTATTTTCATTTTATTGTAAGTAAAGGTGTGATTTTAAAATGGCTTAAAGTTTTATATAGGAATAAGTTAAACACTTAGATACCTAATATGAAATAGACAAACAATATGAAAAAAACATACAAAGTTGGTAAGATCATACTTAAATAAAAATACCCTAAAAATATGTATAAGACATAATCTATACTCTTTAACCCCAATCTAAAATTTTGCTCCCTAAAATTCCTAGAAGGAAAATGTTAAATACAATTTAGAGATAACGTATTCCTCATCTAAATAATTTTTAAAGAGACCACCGTAGTCTTGATAGCAGTGTTAGGATCTAAAGAGGATAAACAATAACCTCATCACTTATATAGTTGACTAAACTAGATAATTTTCTAGAAGATAAATAAAGATGATGGTTGTCTACATTCAAACTACATTCTTACAAGTGAAAAATACAAGACAACCTAGACATTTCAAAAATGGAATGTGATAAATCATAATAATAGGTCATTACTTGTTTTGTATGCTACTCGATGATGTATTAGAATAGAAAAGCTATGATGTGGTGTGTTCATTTGTTTTCATAGTCTATTTGTTGATTGTTCTTGTAGTAGTCCTATGACTTGTTAAAGGATTTTATTTCTTGTGATTATCAATGACATGTGAGCCTAGTACGGATGAGAGCATTCCTTATTTCTTGAAAGTTCCTTCATACCTTACAAATAGTATGTGAGTCATCTCATTTTTTCTATTTCTAGATGTTTGCATACACTTGCCACAATAAAATCCATGATGATATAACACTTAAAATTAACAAGACTCCATCATTTCTCCCTCTATCCATATATCTCTCATCTCCTACTTCTCTTCATGGCCAGTTCTATCACCATCAATTTTCCACCTTTCTATCTCTTTCCTTTCCTCTTTAGGTAGCTCTATCTTGATTGATTGAGTACCATGACACCAAAAACATAGGTCTTTAGGTGCATCTCATCCATTACATTTTTATCATACTATATAAGCACATGTTAGTCCATAGCATCATATAGATAATCATATATGATCAGATCTTGTATGTACACAAGTTAGTCCATCATATTCACCTATGCATAGTGATCACATAGTATAGAATCAACCATCACACATAATAATAATAATAATAATAATAACAACAACAACAACAACAACAACAACAACAACAATAATACAATGCATTATTGTATCCATCAATAAGCTCATACATGAATCCATATCGATGATCACATAGGATAACCAATCACAAGTTAGAAAGATCAAAATTCATGCATTATCTAGCATCATACATCATATTGTGTCCATCACATAGGGAACCATAGAACATTCATACATAGAAACCATAATAGAAATCATGCCCATCATATAGAATAAATATTTTTATGCACTGTCATAATAGAGTCAATTATTTGTCTCTCTCGCAAAATCCATTATGTTGACTAGAGACTAACAAAGATACGATCTCTTTCAGCCTAATAAAATGATTTTAGAAAAGATTTTATAAACAGAGTTACACAAGCTGCTAGGTCTAAAATCTTGAAAAGTGTCCACAGAAGGCTTGTTAGAGATAAGGAAAATAAAAGTTACATTAAGTTCCTTCAAAAAAAATTTGGATCCAAATAATTATTTAGCCACAACAACCAAATCCTTAGCAATAATATCATAATACAATTGAAAGAAAAGCATGGGGAAACCATCTGGTCAAGAAGGTTTATTACCTTCAAAAGAGAAAACATCATCATGAACTTCCTACTTCAAGGGGATCATGGATTGAACAGGATTCATATCCGCTGAAACCAAATAAGGGATTTCATTAAGAAGATTCCTTTGACCTTGGATATGAAGAGGACCACCATTGCATAACAGGGAAGAATAGAAATCCATAGCAACTTGCATGATATCTTCATATTTTTTACAATCTCTCCCATTCTAATTAATGGAATGAATTATATTAGTAGGTATGTGTTTCAAAGTGGACAAGTGGAAGAACTTGGAAATTTGATCATCACTTCTAAAGCAGGTAGCCCTTGACCTTTGTTTCCAAAACTCCTCCTACTTAACAATAATATCATGAAGACTAGATAAGATGTTCATTTCCTAATTTATTAGATCTCCCCTCGCAGCTTGATTTTGAATTTGGGCTTGGACATTATCAACATCTCTCTTCTATTTATCAGTGTTATTGAATAAATTCCCAAAGGAAGACTTTTTCCATTTATGAACATTGGTTTTAACCACAACCAGCTTCCTAACCATTCTACACATTGTAGTACCCTAAACATCCACTACCCACCTTTCCTTAATTTTAGTCAACAAATTAGGGTTGAGGGTTCAAATCTGAAGGGAAAATTCTTCTTTCTACAAATGATGTCAGTTGAAAAAAGAGATAGGAAAGTGATCTAAGCCAATATGTGTCAGAGAAGCCAACCTATAGTCAAACTTTGTAAGCCAATCAAGATATATTAAAGCTCTATCTAATTTGAGTTGAATCAAGTCCATACTCATCATTCTATTAGACCAGGTATAAGAAAATCTATGCAGATCCATGTCTAGAAGCCCTTGAGAATTAATAAAATGTAGTAAATCCTGTCTACTATCAATATCAATAGAAGTATCACCTTTCATTTATGTTTTGTAAATATGGGTATTAAAATCTCCCATAATAATCCATCTATCATTCCCAATAGAATCTCTAAAAGATATCGAAGACCTCGAAAGAGCCCTTGTTGTAACTTTATTATTTGGGGCATAAATATTAGACACCACCCAAGAGAACCCATCATTCAAATATTTAAATCTAGCAGCAATGTGATAGGGGGTAGAGATAATAGGAGTACCTTTAATTAACCTTGTGTTCCAAAAAGTAGCGATCCCACTAGAGGCTCTATCAGATTCAACACAACAAACTCCAACATCTCTAAAGTAAGTAATACTAAGATCAATAAGTTTCTTCTCTAGCATTTTAGTTTCCTTGAGAAGAATGATATCAGGCTTATACTCTAAAATCATATTAGATAAAAGAGCATGTTTATGAGTTTTATTTAACCCCATTATATTCTAGGAAAGAATCTTCATTTGGAAGATTGAGGGGAGCCCGAGATACCCATCTGAAGCAATGTTCTCTGTAGCCCATTCACAACTTCTTCTTTACTGTTCTTATCTCTAGTCTAGATAAAACTTGGTCCACCCACCCCTATGGGACTAGAGCCATAATCTTCTTTCAATCTGCTCCAAGTATTGAACATGGTTCCATGTGTTTTATTCTTTCTACTGGTCCTCAATTTAACCATAGTAAAAAAGGTGATATCCCCATCATCAAAGTTATGGGATAAAAGGAGATCATAAAAAATTAAATCCCCCTTATCTGAAACTGTATCCTCCCTGTCATTTTGCACTTGAATAACATTTCCATGACAAGCTACATCTTGTGAACTTTACCGATTTCTAGTCGAAGCATCCTCTAGGTTGAGAATAATATAATTACCATCTAGATTCAGTAAAATTTCCTCACTACCTTGTCTAAACTTATCAAGATCAATGAAAAATTGATCGTTCATAGCCAAATCCTAGTTTTCCCCAGTAATCTGATCTTGAGGCATTATATCCACGACCTTGTTACTCTTCTCCTCATCTTGAAATTACATCCCACCTAATATTAGTGTTCCATGAGAATCTCCTTCCCACTCATCCTTCTGTGTTTCATTTATCCTCCATATCCTCTTGGAGGACTTCTTCAGTGCTTGCTTGGTAGCATAGCTTTTCTCCCAATGACTAGTCTTATTACAGTCAAAAAAAGCAAATGGAGAAGACTCGAACTCAAGGGATTGAACCCAAATTCCCAGTTTAGAGTTAATAGATACTTCACAAGTGAGATTAGTGGTTTTCTTAACGTTTACATACAATCTACCATAAACAATCTCTTCCTAGTCATAGTCATACGATCGACTAAAATAAGTTCACCAAAACAAGCACCAATACCATAAAATATTTTTTTATGCCAATACTCTAGTTGAAGCCTAGGGTTTCACGCACAAACTAGAGAATTTTCACACACCTTATCGAGAGGGGAAAAGCCATGTTCACTTTTTTTAATAGTAAGTGAGGCCTTACCTAGCATACAAGATCCCCCACACAAAACAACATAAAGATACTCTTCACATCTAAAAGAGAAGGTGAAAAAGCCTTTAGCCATGAAAAGAAAATATATTTGGCCCTTGTTTTTCCACTTTCATGCTACCTGAGCTCTCAGAGAGTCTATATTACGGTGAGGACCCACAAATTTCACATTGAGAGAGCACCCCATCACAGAGACTGTCTTCTCAACAAAGGAATCAAGGACAAAAATAGAACAATCCCCCGAAGTCAGGTCAACTGAGTGAGAAACTAGAGGAATGGACTTACCTGTGAGTCTACTACTGAAAAGATTCAATCATTTGTTATTCTCTCGCCCTACTCCATCCTTGTTCCCTTTCTCCTTAGCCAAACAAGACTCCAAATACACCTGCATGTTGACCGCATGAGAAGCACCAACCAACATAGATTCAGGAGGCCCATATTCCTCCGAATCCTCCATCCCAACCATCAACCCTCCATCATGCAGATACATTTTTTTGTTTCACCAGAATTCAAATTTCCTTCACCACTTCCTTCACATGCCATCATTCTACAACACTTTTATATTATTTAGTTTGTATCATATTCAACAATTATAATTATTATGTTATTAATACTTTATATTATAATAAGTTATTATTATATGTCTATTATTATTATAATATAAATCTACTATTATATGAATAATTGAGATTCTAGTTATATAATTATTATTATATTTAGTTTGTTAACAATAATATTTGTACAACTACTATAATTATATACTTATTATTAAATAATATATATTAATTACTTTTAATTTAGTGGTTGAACGTTATTGTACATGGAGCTTTAATTCTAATTTCAAATACTCTAGTTTTTTTCAAAACCATTAGCATACATATCTTGTTTTTGTTACATAAATAAATCATTAAAAAGTATTTAATGTTTTAACATTTGAATATAGATAGTTCAAGATTAGAGTTTACTCAATACTATTTGTCATAAGATTGACTATACTATTAGTATTTTATTTTTTTTGAAAAGGTGGCAGAGCCACTTGATATATTAATAATAAAAAACTGGTTCAAAGAGCTCCTGGAAAAATACTATTACTTTAATTATAAGATTGAATATACTATTACTATATTTATTATGCAAAGAACTTGAATTATTATTAAACAATGTCAAAATTCTCATATTATTACTGCAATTTACAAAAGTTCCAATTTTAATAAAATAATAGTGTGGTAAGAATATGATGCAAGCACATTCTCTTGTTATAAACATCAATTCCTAATTCTAATGGTTGAACAACCTCAATAAAAAAAACATATAGTTTACATTTCCTTATTATCACATCATAGCTATTAAAATTGACTACACAAACATTCATATTGTAGTTGCATTTATAACTAATTTACAAATTAACTCATTAATATAATCCTTTATCTCTATAGTGATTTGAGGTGTATCTCTTTCATTCCAAGTTAGTTTTATGAAGCTATATCCTTATGAGGCAACTGATATTATTCACTCAAAAATAATAAACTACAACCTTTCAACAATTTTTAATTTGACAGATAACATGATGACTTTTTCTATTAGTTTTTCTAGATAATATATTCATGGAAAATAATTCATTAGTATAATTATTTTTCAAAGCATAATAATAATAATAATAATAAACCCTCAAAATGGAAGCCATCACGTCATGGCAAAGAATGGAACATTTGGGAGGAAGGGGAACCGTCAGTTGAAATGGATAAAGATGTACATTTTCACCGATATGGTAGCTTTGGTCACCAACATGGAATTGTAGATGTAACAACACAACAAACCCTAAGTACAGCAATTGGCGACACTGACTGGGAGGAGATAGCTAGCCAGGACCACGGGAGTGGCTGGAGGTCGTATCCCTTAACTACTTCGGGCTCTGCTGAGAAGGAAGAGATGCCCCATGGCTCTGGGTGGGAAATTCCCAACCCTTCCTTTGTTTTGTATTAATCTACTATGTCCTAAACTTTTGTTCCCATCTAGAAAATACTGTAGTTCGGGTAATTAGCTAAAATATTTATCTTCTAAATATAGCTGAATCAAATTTTGTACCAGAACTGACCAGTAGAGCCGATAACAAGGTCAACTGACAAATATCACCGACCATTATCGACCAGGACAAACCGACGACCATTACCGACCAGGATGAACCGACGAGAATTACCGATCAGGAGATACCGACGACCATTACCGGCCACGATACACCGATGAGAATTACCGACCAGCTGAACCTATAGGCACAACTGACAGAAACAAAATTTGTATCAGAACCAACGAGCACAATCATTCAAATGAACCGACCAGCCCAAATTTTGCTTGATGTGGTAGATGGTGATTTTTTATTTGAATGACTACCTGAATATATTGTATTGTCATAAAATCTCTTTGCTATATTGTATTTGAGCAAGGATTCTGGGTTTTCTTGCTGGTTCTTTCATGGATGAGCTCTTGAACCAGCTTATATTATATTATATTAATAAATATATTCAGTGGCTTGCCCACTTTTGCTTAAAAAATAATAATAATAATAACTACTACTACTACTACTACTATTATTTTTACTACTATTATTATTATTATTATTATTTGTTAGTAATAACTGACAGGGGGGGTGAATTAGTGGCCTCAAAAATTTATCCTTTAAACTTTAATCCACCAATCAATGCACCTCATATTATTAAGTCCCTACAAGATGTATGCCTTCAAATACTTGAAATAATTAACTGTCTGTCAGTTTACCTTGTCTGTCCTTATTCTCCTTGATTACTGATAAGCAGTAAAACTTATTTACCAAAGCTCAGTAAATATGTAGAGTAAACCAATCAATCCAAAAATGCATATGTGAAATGTAAAACAATAAAGTAATAAACCATACACACATAACACGTGGATTTTAACGTGGAAACCTTGTTAAGGGAAAAAACCACTGGGACCGGTACCCCAAATTTTCACTCTTCTGAAGTGAGCCCTGTTAGGAGCCAACCCTGTTAAAGGTTACAAACACATGGTTAAGAGCGACCTTGTTAGAGCATTTTTATACATAGGTTGTCACTTAGTATCTAGCATCTATGCTACCATCCTTGAATCAGCCTCCTTCTTAGACTGTCAATAGGCTTTAGGTAAGACCGATGCTACTATCATGAATCAACCTTTTTGGTAATCTTTTAGGATATACCTCAATTATAGAAG
>MU225117.1:747583-757691 GCA_018584345.1 Thuja plicata
ATAACACATGGATTTTAACGTGGAAACCTTGTTAAGGGAAAAAACCACTGGGACCGGTACCCCAAATTTTCACTCTTCTGAAGTGAGCCCTGTTAGGAGCCAACCCTGTTAAAGGTTACAAACACATGATTAGTGTGACCTTGTTAGAGGATTTTTATACATAGGTTGTCACTTAGTATCTTGCATCTACGCTACCATCCTTGAATCAGACTTTTAGATTGTCAATAGGCTTTATGCTAATCTTACTACCATACTTGAATCAACCTCCTTCTTAGACTGCCAATAGGATTTAGGTAAGACCGATGCTACTATCATGAATCAACCTTTTTGGTAATCTGTTAGGATATACCTCAATTATAGAAGATGGTTAAGTCCTTCTCTGTTAAGAGACTTAATGCTTCAATAGTTAAACTGAAACACAATGACCTGTTTCTAATGCAACTTTGAATTGCAGATATTCAGATCTATTTATGTACAATACCTCTCTGATCAATGTATCAATTCAATTCTTTTGTGCTTCACACTTTCTACTCTGTGATGCTGTACTTCACTGTTCGTCAGTGTCTGCAGAATTCTTTAGCTCTCCCTTAGCTTGATTGATCAAGACTGTATGAAGTTTATCCTTCACTAGTTTCTCTTCAGAATCTTCTTTCAATTAACTCCCCCATGTATCTGATTACTTGTGGAAATGAATTATGCTTGTCTCTTATATAGACACGATATTCCTTTATTTTTTATTCTTGATTCTTAGCGTGAAAAATAATCCAGCCAATTTGATTTACGGCTTTAACTCCTGATTTATCTCGTAGTTATCGTCTTGCCAATTGTATAAATCAATTGCTTAACTATGGTTGAATAAAACAATCAGTTAAGTCTATCCTTAAGCTCTGCTAGCTAGATATTTTTTTTTTCTGATCTCTCTGTTCTGTCGATCAATTCTATAGTTCGTCGACGATGACAACTGCCAGTTCCGTTGGTGCAACTTTAGTTAGCTTCGGGATCTCCGTCCATCGGGCATCATTGAATCTTGCTTGTTAGGCAACACTATCTTCTTGTTCGTCAGGCATCACTGGATCTTTCTTGTCAAGCAACACTGTCTTCTTGTTCTTCGGGCATCACTGTGACTTTATCTCTATCTTTACCGATGGTGTGCACTTCGTCGGTGTGGTCTATCACTTAGTGAATACTTGACTTTTATGCATTGTTGAAAGCATAACCTCTGTTCCATTGTTTCTTTAAAGTCTTTGGCATTATGTATATGACCGTACAGATGATATCAAGTTGACATCAATGAAAATACAAACCACTAACTGGTTCAATGTTTTGCATCATCTTCAACTTAACATTATCAAACATTCAATCAGTTACATGTCATCAATTATTATTTTATTTTTTTGGAAAAAATGGCAGAGCCATTAGAATTTTTTATTATATACCATGTTTCAAAGGCTCAGGAGGTAAAGAAACAGTCAAGAAAACCCTCCTTCCTTGCCATTACTTATGTTTACATATAAAACCAAGAGCCAATAAAGCCAAAGAGACTTAATCTAAAACCCCTAATGCTTGTTTCCAATCTTCTATAAGAAAAATGATTGAAAACATTACATCTAAAGATTAAAGACAAGAAACCCCCTGAGATATTAACTAGTCTTCTGCCTTAAAAAAAAAACACTACCAGTCCAGGTAGGAGGAAAGCCCCAAAATCCAAAATTTAAACCAGCACAGACTAAAGCTTAACCTTTCATTTTGCGCTTTTCCAATGCCCTACCGCTAACGAATGTGGCCGATAGTGCTTGTGAAGCGGATGCTACTGGAGATGTGGCACTTCAATCATCATCAACGAAGGCTAACACTATTGAAAACCTGTCAAAAAGAAAGAAGGCATTTGCGACCATTCCACTCGGAAAAATATCCATAAAATTTATGATTTATTTTCTTAAATGTTGGATATCTCGGCCCTGCAATGACAGCTTTAATATATCATAGAGGCGTACTATTTATTTTTTATTTTCCAGCTCTACCAGATGGATGAGGCCCCTAACCCAAGCCATGGATGACCTCAGCTGGTATCCATTAATGGCTTCTTGCAACTCCTCAACCGAGATAAAGTCTTTTTTTAGAATCTTATTGGTCATTCGGAAGAAAAGGTCAAAATTCGGCACCATTTCATACCGGTTTGAGAGAAAAAATGACACCACCTGGGTGTGTAGAAGATGTCGAGGAGGGTCTGGAAGCATGATACCATCTCCTATTATGTCTCTGATAGCATCAATTACTGGACCCAGGAGGGGCTTAAATGCAATGTTCATCTGATGTCCCAAATACGGGCCTGATATAGGGTGTTCCCAATGTTGTATCCTCAGGTATACTCTCAAATTTAACTCCCTGTAATCCATTAACTCCTCTGACTTAACCCAATTTTGAGATAGTTTAGAATCGGCTGACAGAAATGAATAGTCTTTGGGGGGATAAATAGGCCTGGATGAGCGTATGCATCATGCTAAAGAGGAAAATGTGACTTATCTAGATTAACGGCCACATGTGTTTCAAATTCTAGAAATATTGAGACTTGGCTCTGTAATAATTATGGCATTTATAAAGGATATTTATCCTTATTTTCGTTCTTCTTGACACAAATTAAATCTTACAGATCGACACCTCATCACTTCACCTCATATTGCATTAAGGCTCTTTTAACCCTTCATCGAGATCTATCCCTTACACATGTGTCACAGAAAATACTCATAGGTTGGGATGCCACCAATGTACTTACCATGATTTGCATTCATTGCACTGACGTCGAATTACCTGAGTTGGCCAGTTGTGAACAATAATTCCCTTGTGGCATCCACTTCAAGTTTCTTTGTCAAGTTGAATATCACATTCCGTCTTTAAGTAATCTGGTAATTCTGACAATTGGACTTGTACAAAATCTCTCTCCCAATCTACCTTATTACACTCAACCCCAAAGTTTTCTAGCCAATCGACTAATTTATTCCCTTCTCTATAGCAATGTGACAAAGTGTACGATGACGAGCCTGGGAGGATTTTAATCACTTCCTGTAAAGTATATTTGATTATTCCAACTAACTGTAGATTTGTTGGACAAGTATGAAATAATTAAGAGGGAATCCCCTTCATTATGAAGATCCTTTACTCCCAGTTGGATTTCCGTCCTAATCCCACACAAGAGTGCTCGAGCTTTGGCCTTGTTATTAGTTCCTTCCAGAAAATTACAATATGCTGCTAATAAGATAGACTTATCTTGCTTTCTCAGAACAAAACCTGAACCAATTCTTCTTGGATTACCTTTACTTGCTCCATCAAAATTTAATTTTATTTGATTGGAGTCTGGTGGAGTCCATTTAATGTCTTTTCGCAATTGGTGCTTTGGCATATTCCCAATCAGGACTCTTGTAAATGGAATAGAAATTTGGGGCCATCTTGATAGTATTATGTTGTCAAAGGAAGTAAAGGTCGATGATATAGTTTTTGCCTTTAACACATGAGCATTCACCATTTTTGAGATGTATTTCTCCACCAAATTACACACCACACTTACTGAGGAGACTTGTTTCCTGAAGATCCTCTTGTTCTTCTCCCACCATATGCACCAGACTACTGTTGTAGGGATAACTCTCCAGATGATAGAAAAGAAGGATTCTTGATGCAATAGGGGCCACTGTTGAAGGATCAGCTGTAATGAAGTGTATAAGGGATCACTCCACCCTAACTTGCCTAGAGCCCATTTCCAAATTTCTTGGGCAAAGTCACAGCTTACAAGAAGGTGGTTTGTGTCTTCCAGTTCTTTGCTACATAACGGGCATGGGAATGTGTCCACGATCCCCAAGTGTTTAAGTCTTGCACTAGATAAGATCCTATCTTGGATTTCTTGCCAGAAGAAAACCCCCATTTTTGGGAGGATGGCACTGTGCCATGCAAATTTGAGAGTGGGATTAGGTAAGGGTGGGGCCTCAACTAAATATTTATATCCTTCTTTGACTACATATTTACCTGACTTTCTCTTCGTCGAGATTAATCTGTCACTCTCACCATTGATTGAAATGAACCTTTATTTCAAGATGTCTTCCAAATCTTTTTTCTCCGTTTGAGAAATCTGGCTCTGGGAAAAATCTTTTCAATGCACTGTCCCATTGGTCGAGGACAAGTAGTTTGCGACTCTATTTCCCCAGTATTATAGCAAAATTGGTTTAATCCTCTGTAAATTTGGTAAAATGGACAACTGAGGGATGCCATTCCACAAATCTAGCCAAAACATGGCCTTTGAGCCTGAGTTAATCTGCCATGTAAGATTAGGGAGAATGACCTCTCTACTTTTTATTATAAAATTCCACATGACTGAACTGGGAGGAGGGTTTTTGATTGAGAAAATTATCTTTGGGTCCTCTGAGTCTAAGTATTTTTCCCTGATAACCATTGCCCAGAGACTGTTTGGGCACTCATAAATTTTTCACGCCAGTTTCACCCCTAAACAGAGGTTCCTTACCTGGATTCTATGAAAACCTAGGTCCCCACTTTCTTTAGGTTTACAAAAATTGTTCCAAGAGACCAGAGGTACCTTGGCTTTGTCATCCATATTTCCTCTCCAAATAAATTCTTTCAGGCATTTGGAAATATTTTTCATCACACCAGGTGGGGCAAAAATGACTGACGTGATATAATTAGGGATTAAGGTGAGGACTGATTTAGCTAACAATATTCTTCTTGCCAAAGACAACCACCTTGCCTTCCAAGAGGCAATTTTATCTCTAATGTTAGATAGTACTCCCTCCCAAAATGATACTTTAGCTTTACCTTGAAAAAAAGGTATTCCCAGGTACTTGCTTGGACTAGAAGCCAATGAGAAGCCCATAATTCTCTGAATTACTCTACTTGCTTTGTTGCTGGTATTAAATATAAAGATCTTAGACTTACCCTCATTTAATTTTTGACCTGATGCCTCACAATATTTGGCCAGTGTTTGTTTGATAACATTTGCTTCCTTAACACTACCTTTACCAAATAGTAATGAATCATCTGCAAAGAGTGTGTGAGAGATCTTAAGCTGGGACTATTTGATAGAAATACCTTCCCAAATGCCCTAGGATTTTTTCATGGAGATGAGTCTACTAAGGCCTTTCGCAAGGATAATGAAGAGAAAAGGCGATAGGGAATCCCCCTGTCTTACTCCTTACGAAGAGGAAAAATAGCCACATGGAGAGCCATTAATCATTACTGAAAATTTTTCTCCCGTAATGCAGGATATAATCCATTTGATCCATTTTATGTCAAAACCCATTTTTTCCATTACTTCTCACAGGAATTCCCAATTGACCCAATCATATGCCTTAGTCATATCGAGTTTTAATACCATTGCTAGAAGGATTTCTTCTTTAATGGAGTGGAGAAATTCATGTGCTATCAGATCACCTTCAACTGTATCTTTACTAGGTACAAAACCACCTTGCTGCTCTGAAATAATTTTTGGAATCAATTTCCCCAACTGAGTAGCCATTAGTTTTGATATGATCTTGTAGATGGTATTACACAGTGAGATTAGTCTAAAGTCTACAAAAGAAGAAGGTTGTTGACATTTGGGAATGAGTGTAATGGTTGTGTTATTGAACTGTTTCAACATACATGCATGCTTTCTAGATTCCTTGGCTTCTCTAAGGATGTCCATGCCCATAAACTCCCAACATTTCTGGAAGAAAAAAGGAGTCAGTCCGTCAGGGCCCGGGGCCTTATCTGAATTTATAGCAAATACCAAAGATCTAACTTCTACCAAAGTGAAAGGGGCCAGCAAGGCCATGTTATCCACATCTATAACCAAATTAGGAATGCAATTCAGAATGGGGGGATGCTAAAAGGGGACTGCATTTGGGTTCACTAAGAGGAGATGAGAAAAGAATCTAGCAGCCTCATCTTGTACATCCCTTTGGTTCTTGAGAATCATGTCATTGTCATCCTTAATTTGGAATATAGAGATTTTGTGTCTCTTTACTTTGGCAGACATGTGGAAAAAAAGACATGTTTCTATCTCCTTTTAGCCACAATTCTCTCGACCTTTGACGCCAAAAAATTTCATCTCTTAGAAGTAATTCATCCAATTTTTGGTTATGTTGATACTGTTCATCAAAAATTTCTGTGGACATGTCGTTACTAAGTATGTATGCCTGAATATCTTCCAGTTTCTGTTGGATTTCTGCCTTTTGTTTAAGGATGTTTCCAAAATAATTTTTCTTCCATTGTTTCATGCTAATTTTCATTAAGGCCAGCTTCTTTGACAATTTAAACATTTTTGTACCAAGTATCCATGGTGCTTGATCCCACAAAGTTTGCAAGAGTGTTATGAAATTGGAGTCTTGAAACCACATTTTCTCGATCTTAAAATGGGGCCGAGTTCTATTTGGCTGATGAACTATTTGAATTTCAACAGATATGGCAAAATGGCCCGATCCAGTTAAGGAGAGGATAGAAGATTTACAGATGCCATGGGCATCCAACCAGAGAGAGTTCACCAGAAACCTATCCAACCTAGCTCCTACAAAATTTCTACCTTTCCATTTGTTGGACCACATAATTTTTCCATTTGATGGAATACAGTCTAATAATTGATTGCCATCAATTAAGTTTCGGAATTCATCTGTGACTATTGGGGAAGGAATGCCTCCACCCATTTTATCTTGCACACCTAAATAAGAATTGAAATTCCCACCCAGAATAATATTGTTACCTTTCATACCATTCAGAAGTTGAGATAGGGAGTTCCAGAGTCTCTTTTTTCTTAAAGGAGATATTGGCCCATAAACATTAATTAGGATGGATGAGACTGAAAAAAATTGTTACCTCCGCTGCCATCCAATTAGTGTTTTTTGATATCAGAGAGACTTGAAATTTGTGCCTATTCTAGATTATTTCCATCCCACCAGGTGCACCTATAGAGGTCGAGATAAGATATCCCCAATTATACCACTTTGGAAAAAATTTATTAGCAGCCTCTTCTGATAGCTTTGTCTCTTGTAATAGCACCAAGTCTGTGCCTCCAACAAGAATCTAATTTTTTATCACCCATGCTTTGTTAGAAGCATTTAAGCCTCTAACATTCCATGATAATATCCTCATATTCCATTAAGAGAGCAGTTAGCCCTCCTAATTCCATTATATTATTTTTAAATTAATGTCGAGGCCTCTTCCTTGCATTTTCTAGGTGTCCTCAGAAAATTAAGGGTTAATTCTGTTCCCTGGGCTATCTCTTCTTTTAGCTTGGATATTTTAAACGGTCTACCCCTTAATTTCTTCTAGGAACTCATTTTAGCAGTCTTCGAGATGTCTAGCTCTGTTTGGAAGATTGAACATGCTATAGCTTTCTCATTTATAAGATCCTCTATTTTCCTTTCCTGCGAAATATGTTGAGCTTGGATTTCTATTTCCGAATATGAATTTGAATCTAAACCACTGTGCAGGTCGTCAAGTTTGCTTTCTACAACCTGAAGGATTAATGACTCCATCATAAGATCCTTATCCATATTTGCCAAGTTTGAGATTTGGGAGATGGTAGGCAATTGAGGTTCCTCTTGGTTCTTATCGAGAAGAGTGTGAACTTGACCATCGTTAGTATAAGGCAAGACCATATCAGGTTTTAGCAGGGAATATTTCCTTTCCTTGGCTTGAGGACTTGTATGTGAAAATGATATGGTCCTATATTCTGGAAGAAGAGTTGTCGATTGGATTTTAGGAAGTTCCCCCAAATCCACCCGAAGGAGTCTTCCCTCATCCACTTCTTTAATTGAATCTATAGATCCTAGAATGGTCTTATCGTTCTGAGGCAGAACTTGGGATTTTAGGTTGTTCCCAATTGTAACCCCAAATTGTTGTTTCCCTACTTCCAATGCTAAAGTGGGCGAAGAAACATGACAAGTGCTTGGCGTGCAGCCCAAAATCAGAAGAACCAGACATTGGGACTGAGAAGCATAAAATAACAATAAGAAGTTATGGATTAGAGAGAAAAAGTTTGCAATCAAAGCTCCAAGAGACTGTGGCAGAAGATTGTTAATGTTGCACTGGTCTGAACCTCCTCTGACACCTTTCTGAGATTTGTGCCCGACATTACCGGGTGTAGAACAAAAAGATGGATTAGAAGATTGATCCTTACAAACTGCCACCTCTGTGATCCTAGATGCCTCACAGTTAATATTCAAGTGTCCTAACTTATTTTGGCACTCACAAACAATACTCTCCTCTTGAATCAGTAGATTTTGAGGCCAAGAACCCCATTTTGATTTTAAATGGATTACCGAGGGGAAGTCCTTGGATTGATCAACCAAAATAAAAACCCTAACTTCCATAAGGATAAATTCAAAAGGAAGAAGATTGTGCCTAATGAAAATCCCCAGAGTATTTGCTAGAACCTCAATAATTTTTGGATCCCTGTATTCCAATGGGAGAGTAGGAAATGCTATCCAGTGGAGAAAAAAATGACAAGTCTGAGGCTAGGTGCTAAAATTTGGGGTCCAGAGAAAGTGAAAAGTCATGCCCCCTGACAGAACCAACCTTTCTCCTTATGTACTAGATCTCTATGTGCTTTTGATTTGAATATAGAAATTAAAAATTTTGAGGACTCATCAAGCATAAAGAGATCTTACAAGCCTACCCAGGATTCAGATGCCCAATCGTTGATTACAGGAAAAGAAATATTGGAGTTAGCACACTTACCAATGAATGCGGACTGACGAAGGACTCCAATCTGGTGCTATAGCATCTTTTCAGGAAGAACAATAGCCGCATTTGATTTTCCTGCACTATGCCACACATTTGGCTCTTGACCCTTTTTAACCCAAATTTTGTGATGAATTACCTCTTTTGGATTGAAGGGGGTTCTAGCAAGAGCGATAGGCGGGCCCTGTGTTGGATCTTCCTCAGAAAACACTATACTAAAGTGATGAGAGGATACTTTGGGTGAGGTCAGGGGAGAGCCCTCACATATGTCAAAGATAGGTTGTTTTCCCTTTAGGAGTTTTTGGTTTTTGATACCCCTATTTTTTATTTGTCAGATCTAAGTGATCCTGACCTAAAATTTTGTGGGGGACATGACGCTGGAAGCCCTTAGTCTGAATATTTGGATCTCCTTATATAAGAGGCTTAAAGACCTAGGCTAACCCTGATGGATCTTGATTTGACGCAAGTGAGTTCAACCCATTATGATCATGAGAAACCCATTCTGAGGGTTCTTTTGGGACGGGGTGTCCTGGGGGGCAGAGATGTGAATCTATCTGACGGGGGCCATATTTGTTTATTGATGCCGAGTGATTAAGATGATTACCGAGAGAGAGAGAGAGAGAGAGAATTTTCCCGCCCAAAAAAATTGGAATTTTTGGCGCAGGTCTTTTACCTGAGCACCACAGGAGCCCTAAAACGTTGCCTTAGATGATTCCCCGACCTCGTACAACCGAAAGTCCTGTAACCCTTGTTTAGGAGCATATTTCTGATGAATCCATTTTTTTCTCTTAAGCTCTGATAGATCTGGTAGGGAAGGGTTGGATTTTGGTTTACTGCCTTTCTGCTGAGGCTCTAGATCTAGCAAGGGGGAAGCCGGTTTATCCTTTATGACCTTTCTACCAGAGTGTTTGAACAGAAATCGAGGGTTAATGAAGATGGGTTTGGCAGGTTGAACCACTGCCTTGCCCCTAAAGATCTTTAACAGATCCTTCTGGCCCTTGTAAGCTATAAATTTTTTTGCAAATTCATCCAATTGGAAACCCTCAATGAAATTGTTATCATCAAATTTCAAAATCCTTTGAACTATGGACCGATGCCTGAAAATGTTGACCCTGCCCCACCTACTGTCATTGTTCTTCCATCTCTCTTGTCATCTCCTATACGTACCATGCACCCTCTACTGAACTTGCCAACTGCTCTGTTGTTCCTTCCATCGTTGCTCTGTTGTCCCTGCCATCGCTGCTCCACTATTCTGTCTATTATTATTATTATTATTATTATTATTATTATTATTATTATTATTATTATTATTATTATTATTATTATTATTTTATTATTTTATTATTATTATTATTATTATTATTATTATTTTATTATTATTATTATTATT
>MU225118.1:12032-32620 GCA_018584345.1 Thuja plicata
GGATGGCTTGAGAAAGTGGACCTTAAGGAAGTCAAGCTTGAGAAAGTGGACTTTCTCAAGTGGGTTGAGTTGCTAAGCATTCCTTAATAGAATGTGACAACATTAGGAGGTGGGTTAGGACTAGAATAAGGATTAGAATTAGATTAGCAAGGGTGAATGGGTTGAGAAGGGTTAGAACCTAGGGTAGAAGCAGTTGAGATAGGTTAGGTTGGGGTTTGAGAGAATATTAATTAAATGAATTAAACTTATTTAATTCATTTAAAAATATAGGAATTAATTATTTAAACAATGAAATTGCTTTTTAATAATAAGTGGACTATAGCCATTTTAATTAAATTAAATAGGCTAGGAGAATGGGTTAATTGCAAGTGGGTAATGGATTTAGGGATTTATTTAATTCCTTTATAATTAAATACTATAGCCATGTTTGATTTTGGTTTGATTTGATTGGTCAAAATTGATTTGAATTATATGGCTATAATAGTTAATATAAATTAGTGATAAAAATCACCTATGACATCAAATTGAATTAAAGAATTATGTCAAGCAGTAGCAGGGTCGTTTGGACATAATCGAGGGTATGATCACACTTAGGGAAAATAGGGTCCATAGTGGAAAATAGGGTCCACAGGAACACTATACTTTTAGTGCATAATTTGTGGGTATCATCCCCACCAAGGTTTTCCCTTGGCCAGGGTTTCCTCGTGAACAAAATCATGGTGTTATGAGTTATCTTCTTTATGTGTATGTTTTTCATTTCAGCTATTGTATGGTTAAGTTGGAAATTATTAAATTTGAAATTAAATTTTTGTAATATTGATTCACCCCCTCTCAGTATTACCTAATCCTAACAAAAGAAAGATAGATTAAACGAACTAGCAAGTTGTGTTATGCTAGGTGATCCATGTGAAGAGAGGAGTCCAAATACTTTGAAAAGTTGTGTTATGCTAGTCAACCATGTTAGAGTAATAATTTATTTCTCTTATTAATTAAATTATTTTTATTTAATTATTAAGTCACTTTTTATCTCTAGTTTACTTAAGCTAAACTTTAGGCATATAATAATTAGTTTTTTATTAATTATTATCATGTAACCTAGGTTTTTACCTTTTAGGATTTTGATCACCTTTATAAGGTTTGATCTCTTTGTAACTCAATGAATTATCTGAGGATGCTATCGTATTGAGGGTTTTTCTCTCCATCTTTTTCTCAATATGTTTCCTCTTTCATCGATCTGTTATTTCTGGCCTCTATAGTCTTTGCTTCTCTCTTTCTGTGACAGGTTTACATGCAGATGATTCTTCGAAGATGTGGGATTGAGTTTTTATCAGATGTAGGGTTGAGTTTTTATCAACTCCATTATAGTCTTAGAGCTCCAGATCTTTGTGCACCTATTCTCTTCATGAGAGATTTCACCTTGTTCTTCAGATCTGTGTTTTTCAAGAAGTTTTCTATTTTAGATTTTTGTGGATCTAGGGGGAGTTTGTTTTTGGAGCACTTTGGGCTCAAACGAACCTCATAGATGTGCTCAAAAGACCCAAAACCCCCTATTTTCATATAAGGAACATCCAATTTGAACACATTTGCATTCTGAGGCAAAACAAAATGTTGTACGACCTTTTTCTTGGCACATTTTCCAAGGTAGCAAAAAAAAGTTCAATTTTATTTTATTGGTACCTCCACCAATTTTGGTAGTCCCACCATATTTAGCAGCATCACCAAATTCAGTTGAGCTCTACCAGATGTAGCAGATATTTGTTGGGACTCTTCTTGTTTTGGAGCAGTCTTTGGTTTTTTGCTCGTATCTTGAGAAAATGGAGGCATTTTTGGCCAAACGAGATATCACGGGAAGGCTGGTTTCGAGCCCTATCTTATTTTACAAGTTTGGTTTTATGATTTTATTGTCTTGAAGGATTTTTTTACAGTCAAAGTCGGGGTTCTCTTTTGCATTTTGGGAGCCATATCTTGCTCATTTGGGCTTCATTTTCCAACTTCCGCACATCATTAGAAAGTTGGTTCTATTCTCTTTCTTTTGGTCTTGGGATCATTTTTATTGCATGGGATGACTCCTTTTAGCTGTTACTCATGTTCTTATAGCTTTTTTCCATTCATGTGCATTGTAGACATCTATTTCTGTAGCATTTCTTTTTTGCAAATGCACTAAGATAAAGTGTCATATTTTGCATGCTTGGGATCGTGCACATATTGTGCATATTTGTACTCACACTATGTTATAGAGTGTCATGGGGGGGTTTGATCTATATTTTTCAAGTGAGTGTTCATTCCATGACATTAGCCTCATGATGTGTGTCAAGAGAGTGATCCTTCCACGACACCATCCTTTATATGTGTTTGTCCTTTCTTTTGCACTTTCCATGTTCCTAGTTCTTCAACATGCAGTTGTTCTTGGAAGTCTATTTCAGTGTACATGTCATGCCTCTCCCTGCTCAGCATTATGGGGGGTATCTCTTATTTCTTCTAATTCTTTCTCGGTTTGATGGAGTAAGCTATGTATTCAGTATTTGTTCCTATGTACTAGGCGGATGCAGTGGCTGGGTACCTATGCATTTTGGTGAGATGGATCATTTACCATATGGACACTCTTTCATTCATATTTTGGAGGCATCCTTCCATCTTTTGATCATCTCTTCAGACTTTGGTGTTTTTTTTCCATCTGTATCTTCAAGTTATGATTTTTTCCTTTGTTTTCCATATTGATTCGAGTAGTGCATTTGAGGGCACTCATGCAGATTATAGTCTTCTCTACCTGATCATGTTCTATTATAGTGGAGGTTCTAGCAGTTATTCTTCGATAATGTTTTCATCTTCATGCTTCAGTGGTGTTCTTCATGTTCATCCTTTGTTCCTATTTTCTGGGACATTCTCTAGTTTGGAGGCTTCTTCAGTCCTTCACTACTCTTGATCTCTTTTTGGAGAGTGTTTTTTCCCACTCAATTTTCTTAGTTTCTCCTTTTCTCCTCTTTGCAAATATTTCTTGTACTTGGGTACCTAATTAGGCCTTGTTTCCAGGACCCATTTCCTGCTTTCAGTAGTTGTTTCTAGGTTTCTAGCTTCTCCCTAACTTTATCTTAAGGGGGGTGTTAGAGTAATAAGTTATTTCTCTTATTAATTAAATCATCTTAAGTTAATTATTAAGTCACTTATTATCTTTAGTTTACTTAAGATAAACTTTAGGCATATAATAATTAATTCTTTTATTAATTATTATCACGCAACCTAGGTTTTTCCCTTTTAGGGTTTTGATCACCTTTATAAGGTTTGATCTCTTTGTAACTTAGTGAATTATCTGAGGATGCTATCATATTGAGGGATTTTATCTCCATTGTTTTCTCAATATGTTTCCTCTTTCATCGATCTGTTGTTTCTGGCCTCCATAGCTTTTTCTTCTCTCTTTCTGTGAAAGGTTTGTGTGCAGGTGATTCTTGGGAATTGTAGGGTTGAGTTTTCATCAACTCCAATAAACTCATCCTAAGAGAGGGTTTGGTGCAAATAAATTCTATGATCTAGCATGTTGTGTTATGCTAGTAAGATCATATTGATAATTTGTGCCAAGGAAAGGTCAAATAGTGCTAGCAAGTTATGTTATGCTAGATGACCAATCCTAAGGATAAATAAGAAAATCATTGTATGCAAGGAAAAATGCTAGAAATCAGTGCTAAGGATAATTCAATGGCTCTAGAAAGCTATAGTATTCTAGTCAACTCATTCCAAGGATAACCAAGTAAAGTATTGTATGCAAGGAAATCCATCAATCGATGTAATAGAGAGTCACGTAGACGTAGAAAGTTGTGTTATGCTAGTAGACTCAACCTGAAATATTTTCAATAAGGATAACCAAACAAAGAATATTTCTCATGAGGAAATCCTCCTATATTTTAAATAAGGTGGATATATATATGCCCCCCATTGAAATGACAAGATAGGACTATGTTGTCATCTTAAGGAAAAGAAGAACAAGGATAAACACCTTCAATACCAGGGATATATCCTTTAAGAAAAAATCTACATATAATCTAAACCAAAGAGAATACAACTCTTTTGAGGCAAGGAAGAGATAGGTGTAAAAGAGATCTTGAAACACAAGTAAATGGATATTTTTGAGTGATGCATAGATAGATGAGGAAGAGATCTTTGCTCAAAGATATTGTATCATCATGAATTACATCCTTATGTAATTTCTTGGTCACCTGGGCCTAACTTTAACATTCCTAGTCTCTTATGTCCAAGATGTTTAATCTAGGTCAATTCTAAATAAAATTCTAGCTTCATCTCAGTATTCAAGAACCCGGGTTTCAATTTGGATCTATATTAGGGGGATTGGGTCACCTTGGGTGACCCACTTTTTCTAATTTGGATCCAAATTCAAATTGTGTAACGGTCGATGTGCAGAAGTGAGAAATTAAATCTCATGTCAAATTTCTCCAAACCTCATACCAAAAAATGTTAGGGAGAGATATAAAATAAATTCCCCCTGATTTTGAGATAAATATCAATCACATATCAAGGAATCAATTCTATTTGAATTGCAAGGATTCAATTCCTCAAGAGAAAGTGATCAAGCATCCAACGAATTGAAGACAAGGGGTAAGTTTTAGATACATGCATTCATGATGACATCCATGATCTATATTTCCTAAAGTTAAATCTACAAAATCAACATCAAGATCTTCGTGAGCATTTTGACACAAAGAAGGCCTATGAAGGTGCATATTCAATCCAGGGACTCTAGAGTACATTCCATATAACTCAAAATCCTATGTACTATTTTATTTCTTGTCATCATAACATTTTACTTACCTTTGCTTGGGGACATTTCACTATTTTAATGTGCTTCTCTTTCAGATGTATGTATGCTACCATAAAGAAATTGATCCTGGTAAGGAAAACCAATCACTTTGATGTATGGGCACACACTCCATTAAATGTTACACTTTGTGCACACACAATGAGTTGGTTTTGTACACTTTGACCACACACCATGATGTTCTTGGTGCTAGTACAACACCCATTTTGCAATATCGTATCAAGATTTTGCTTGGTGGACACTATTTTGCCCATTTTGCAGTTGCATTTTCAAATTACCTAGTAAGCCAAGGCTTTGTTTTTTATGCACGCTTACAACACCCATTTATAGTCTCATTTTTTATATTATCTAGCAAATAGAGGTTTTTATTTGTAATCTTTTGAAAGATTCCACTAGCATAATGAACCTTTCTAGACCTATTTGACTCTCCCTTTTCCAATATGACTCCTAGTAAGTAGTTCTTACAAACTAAGAAGTCACATCTCTATTGGAAATAATGGGATTGTGTGTACTAAGAGGGGAGGGGTGAATTAGTACCCTTAAAAAATTTATCACTTAACCTTAATCCTTTTAGTAATCAATTGTATTACCAACCATATATGTTGTTCTATCTTTGTGTATGTTATATCAAATCACTAACTCAATTAGCATGTAAACATTCATAGAAACATTCATGAAATGTATAGATACATGACACAAGATTTGGTAACACGGAAAACCCCTGTTAGAAGGTAAAAACTGCGGTGGGGATGAAATCTACAAAACTTCACTATCTACATAATGGAAGGGGTCAGTTAAGGCTTAAAATTTTGATCACTTGTGATGATCTACCATGTTAGGAGTATCATGTGGAGACTAGTTAAGGTCTACTCTGTTAAGAGCTTTAGCAACACTATTTAGTGTGCGCTCGGTTAAGAGATTTACAAAGGATTGTTAAATCCACCTTTCTCGAGGATTTATTCTATTTTCTACACTTGTTAGAATGTAGTAAAAAATATTCATTGACCTGAGTATATGCAATCTACAATTTCTGATTACAGATCCAATAAAGATTACATGTATATTTATCACCTATAGTGATTGATCAATACCTTTGTTCTCCTCGGTAGCCTTCGTTCTTTTTTTTGATAACTAATTTCATCTTTGGTTGTTCTTCTACATAAGACTCTTGGTCTGATCCATAGATGTGATTCTTGGCTACACTCATCATCACATCCTTTTTTTTGATTGATTACATATCTATTTATACAATGAGTTTGACCTAAAATGAGTTTCATGTATTACAATGTGTTATGCCCTGCATCCCCGTCCCTACATTTTGTGTGAAAAATTTTGGGTCCCCCTTTTTTTTGTTTTTGCTTGCGGCTTTGCCTTGTCCTCCTTTCCCTTTTTGTTTTCTTTCTCCGGGGTTTTCTTCCCCGGCGTGGTGTTTTGTTTGTTTGCTTTTCATCTCTGGGACTCCGGTCCCGAAGGTTGCCCTTCGTTGGAAACTGGATTCCGGACTCCAGGATTCTTCGCCATAATGTTCTTAAGAACATCATTGCGGGGAATCCTCGGGCCCGGAGTCCGGAGGTTTGCTTGTCCGGAGGTTGCTGAAGGAGGAGGAGGGTTATCTTTTTACCGCAGGTATAAATATAACTTGTCTGTCACTTTCACATTTACCGCGATTAAAACCTTCGAGCACTTAGAGTGATTAAATGAGTGATTTCAAAGCGATTAAGTAGAGCATTTGCAGAAAGTTTATGATAATCAACGCTTAACATCTACCATTCACTTTCTGAACGATTGCGAGTGCTTCACAGTGGTGATTTTGACCATTCAACAACTCGAGCTGTTGAAGAGCTTCTGCGGTAACCCTTCCCTTTCCCCCGCCTTCTGCGTTCTCAGGTTGGTCTTTCCGCTTCCGCCTCTCTGGTTTCCTTCTGTTTTGTTTGGTTTCTGTTGTCTTGTTGCTTTGTCGTCTGTTTCGTCTGTTCTTCTATTTTATGGTTATGCCCCCCGTTGGTGGGTCAGATCTCTACCAGAGGGTTGTCCGCCCTCTATGCAGAGGTGCTCTGTCTGTAAAGTGTGTAGATAGTTGTATATATGTTTCTGTCGTGTCTGGTTTTCCCGCAGACATCTTTCCACTTTGTATATTTTATGTATATGCATGTATATTTATGTATAGTCTTTGTATATCCTTTCATTTCTTTGTATATATCCCTTCAGCCTTTGTGTATATCCTTTTGGGTGGCTCGACAAGCTGGTCGAGTCACCTCTGTTTTAGGTTTTCTGCCCACGAACTCGCTTCGAGGCAGAAAACTGCCTGTTTGAAACTTGGCTCTCGGCTGGTTTCAAACAGGCAATTTTCTCTCTCCTCCATGAAGTCTGTCAGAACCTTATTTATGTCCCATGCGCACAATCAATTCCAGCCAAGTGGCTTCCACTTTTTGCATGTTCAGGCAGTTGGCTCCACCGTCATCGCCATAACTTCCATTTAATACCTACGCATGTGGCGCCCACGTGGGCATAATGACTTGGCTTTTTACATGTCCTCACCAATGGTCGTTTCTCCTGGCTTTGGGTCTCCTACCATCGACCCATCCCGTGTCTTTACCAAGTGTGATAAAATCCCCAGACCCGGATGTTTAATAGAATCTTAAGTTTGTGATACGTTCACTTTTCGATTACCTTTGCATGAAACAAAATTTTCAGGAAAAGCAAACGTCGCAGTGGTAAGATCTCCGAACTCTGAAATAATTATTTTGATAAATGTATTCTGACGGTCGCTTTGTCTTGCAGGTTCCCAGAGTTTATCTTCCAAACATGTCTGAAGCATCGGCGTCATCTCCACCCGAAAGTCCAGAGCTACCTTCCGCAACAGAAACCAGGGCAGCAGTAAAATCTAAGATGGAGAGGGCCCTAGAGAAGCTACCCCTAACCATGAAATTCGTACAAGACAATGTCGTCATGGGCTCAAAGATTGAGTCAAAAGTCAAGCTGATAACCGACACCAATGTTAGAACATGGCCGGAAATGCAGGCCTTGGTGAAGATAATGCACATCCAGCGACAAGCTGGAGATCAATTAGCAATCAATGTCGGGGGGTCCAGGATCCTCCGAACAGCTTGCTTCCCGTGCTCCATGCAATCTCCAGAGCTTATCCTAACACTGGCAGCCAAGTACAACTCTTCTGTCTGGGTCGTTATGCTCACGGCCGCAGAGCCCACAGGATACCCCACTCCACTGGTGTCCCTCGACCCAGTCACATTCCGGGCGAGCCTGGGAATCCCACAATTTGATAGGGCCACGGTGGTTACAAGGACCGATGCCTTGACCCAATTTTCACGACTGGAGGACGCTTCCTAGGTATACATGAATACCCACTGGTTTAAGGCCCCAAAGAGGGACCCAAAGAGAATGAAGATAAAGATTCCCCGCTCTGAATTCAAGGAGAGCATCCAGATGGGGATGATAGCATTAGCCCGGGTCTTTGGGCAGCCCTCCGCCCAAGAGTTTTCCAAATGGATATACTATTTTTTCCTTGGCATCTCCACCAAGGGAGAATTCTTTGACTAGGCCACAATAATCTCCAACGATGTCGACTCCCAGTTCCAGCAGTTGAACAGGAAGAAGAAGTTCTATATGTCTTCTTATGTTTTCTGGGCCCTAGCGCAGCAGATGCCCCATTCCCACGGCCTACTTACTGACAGCGTGCTAAGGATTGGCCCGAGACAAAAAGCACCGTGGGACCATTTCCCACAGGTTCAATGGGAGGCCAGCTTCCCCAGTTTCTGTCGGGTAAACGACACGTTCGTTTACTATCACCTGCTCACCCCCACCCGGGATGCCGGATACCGCCTATCCTCAGAGGCGATGAATTTGGTCCATAGTTATGGAAATTACTATATTCAATTCCAATAACACACATACATTAGGGTCACCAGCTTCTCTAGGAAACCCTACTTGTTGCCCAAACACTGTGGGGACAAGATCGTGTTGTTGGAATACTGCAGGCAAGTGATGGAGGTGCATGCTCTCTTTTCCCTCGAAAAGATCCCCAACATCCTGTTCCCAATCACCTGCGGGAACTACACATGCAGTATGGCCACCACGAAGGAGGCAGACAATGAGCTAAAAGGTTACAACCTGTAGGAATTTTATCTGGCGCGGAAAAACTTTGATCCGCATGGAAAGATTGCAACGACACTGCCCCAGGCTTCAGAGCCCCATCACATACATATGGAGGACTTCTGGGCAGATTGCCAGGATGATGTGGAGGTGCAGAGTAGGCACTATGTCAGAATGATAGCCGGCATGATGCAGAAATTGAAGCTCTGAAATTTCTCGGCAGACTTCTCGGATGCCGCCCCCACTAAAGATCCCCAATACAAGGCAAAGNGATCGACAAAAAGGCTCTCCCACCGGTGGACTAGGTTGCCCAGGAAGGGCCCACTATTGAAGACTTCACTCGAGAGGTGGTCGAGCGAAGCCACACCTATTTTAAGAAGGTGTGCCCTGGAAGTACCCGTCGAGCAGCCCAGCCGGTGCCAAAGCTAACCCCACAGTCGGTACCCAAATTGACCCCGGGGGCCGGGACTTCTTTGCAGGGGGTAGATAAGGGAAAAAGGATAGATACGACCCCTTCAACGCAAGAAGTCCCCATTACAGAACAAATAAAACAATTGGTGGCAGCCTCTCAGCAAATGAGGGAGCAACTAATAACACGACTGGCCACTCCACCACTCATGGCCAGACCACTTCATCCACCCTCCTCCCCGTCATTAGCAGCCTTGATGGTAAAGGCGATGGGGGTGGATCCCCTGGAAGCGGTAGCAATAAGAGATGCGGGTCCGCCTTTGGTCACCTGGAGAAAGAAAAAGCTCAGTAAAAAGCCCAAGGTAGAGCCGGAACCAGAGGCATCCCGACCCTAAGAAGTGGAGATCCTTTCTTCCAGTTCCTCGGAACCGGAGAAGGAAACTGAGCCTGCACACGTCCCGGCTAGTCCCCCTCCACAAGAAGAATTTGATGATGTATTTGCGACTGACGAGTTTGAGAACTTACAGGGGGACAATACTCAAACAGAGATAGAGGTCCCGAGGGCCGAACAAGAGGCTGCTGAACAAGAGCCCGCACAAGAAGAAAAGCAACAGGTGGAAGAAAAAGAGCCAGAATCAGAGATTACCTCCGGGGCTCAAGCAATGCAAGGTCCAAGAGTGGACCAACAAAAATAGGGTGAATAAATGGCATCTGCTGGGGGAACCAGACCTTCAAGAATAACCGTAACCCCAGCCGCCATGTTCCAAGGGCCACTCCCAGGGGAAACCTTTGGGCAGGTGATCACAGTGGCCCAAACTCTAAATCTCAGCCCGACACCTCCCCTACTGCTGAAAGAAGTGCCAACAAAGGAAGAAGCCCTGGCAGAAGAAGAACAACAACAACAAGAGCAGCTTGAAGAAAAAATCCCCAAGGAAGCCTACCAGAGTCCAGATAAAGAAATAGATACGGAGGACAAGGCTGAGGAGATGGAGGTTGATGAAGAAAATGTCACTGTAGAAGAAGTTGAGGCAGGGAGAGGAACAGACGAGGTTCACGTCACTGAAGAACAGCAACCAAAAAACACTGGGGAAGAATCAAGGGAACAAATCCTGGCAGGAAGGCCACCCCTACCACCTTAATGGCTAATAGAGAGCAGGAAAAAGAAAGCTCAGTCCGCTCCAGTGATTCCTCTCTCCCTGGCCGAAATGATGGCCCAAGCCCAGGCCCCGTTGAAGGCCAAGAAAGCCCATACAGTTCATACTCTTTGAATTGGGTCGGGCGAAGAAACAGTTGTCATTGTGGCAACACCTCCCCCAGACGCTGATTAAGCAACCGCAGACCCCGGAGACTACAATGTTGCAGAGGTGTCACTAGGAAAAAGGGGAAAGCAAGGTGAGATAGACTTGCTTAAGGAGGCAGCAAGGGCAGTGGAAGCCCGATATGAAAAGGAATCCTAGAGGCTCAAAGCAGAGAAAGAAAAGAATGCAAACCTTATGGGGTTGCTTACTGAGCTGGCTCGACCCATCAATGCCACTCGTCCGGAGGCCTCCCCCTCAGAAGATATACCGCAGAGTGACATAGACTCCCTACGAATGATGAAAAAGAAAGCTTAGGCAGTGGATGAGTGGGTCACCCTGTAGATAGGAAACACCCGACGTTTCCTGGTTTCCACCCTCCCAGATTTATACATGGCCCGACAGGTTATTCATCAGGCAAAAACGCTTATTGAACTATGGGAGGGTGACGCCGAGAATTACCAAGCATGGAAGGTGGATCTTGAAGAGCTCCTTACCTTGGGAGAGGATATGATTTCTGAATCCAGGATTTTGGATGATGAATCATTTGATTTTGTAAGAACCCAGCACTCCAGACTTGACCTCACATTGGAGGTGACCAAGCAACTGGTAGGATCCTTACAAGATAAGGTAAATGTGGTGAAGTATTCTTCCAATTTATATAAGTCTTTTGTAATAAAGACTTCCGTGGCTGATCCCCTTAGTACAGATACATGTACCCCCGAAGATTCAGTTTTGGGGAGTTTTGATGAAATGATGAAGTCTCAGTATCAATCTCCGGAGGGGATAGACGGGGCCCAAATGGAAAAATTAACCCGCATGATACTTAGTGGTCATGACATGATGAGAATGGCAGATGAATTCAAAGAAAATGTTTCGGACCTGGGGGAACAAGTTGAAGTGGCCAAGCACAGAAGGGCCAGCCTAAAAGATATAGATGAAGATGGCATATCCCGCCTCCTCCAGGCTTTCAACGACAATAAGCAACCTTGAGCTTTCTCCGGAGGCCGGAGGGAACTCAAGTGTTGGGTATTCTTTATTCTTTATTGAAACAAAAGTTTCCGGATCCCAGAGTCTCGGATCTCAAAATTTTGTATTCTTTCAAGTGATCCGTGTCCCGGTCCCCGAGGCCGACCGATCACTTTCAAAAGCAGTTAATAAAGGGCTGTCAGAAGGTGGTTGGCCATATCAAGGGGGCGTCAACTCAGCGGTTGGTTTCTGACAGAGTGGCCTTCTCGAGGCGCCACTCAAGGGTACACCTGGCACATTGGAGATAGGGCATCGCATTTCCCATTTATGAGGCATGTAGCCTCGATCCCCGGGGGACTTACTTTCTTCTTTCTCCTTTCTGGCTCTCTTCTCGAGACCGATTCTTCCGTTGTATATTCTTGTCTTATTATTCTGACATATAGTATATGTCAGTATAGTATATGTACATGTATGTACAGTTGCCTTTATACTATCCTCCCTTTTCACCTTATCATCTTTATCATATCATTTTCCCATCTATTCATATCATTTTCCCCCTTGTATCCCCTTGTATCATATCATTTTACCCATTTTTTGATAGTAAGGGCAAAGGTGTAATTACTTACAACTTGTCAAAAATATGGGAGTGGGAGTTGTGCATGTCCTCCATCATATTCTCCCATTTCTCTTGAAGGATTTCTAGAGCCATGTGCTCCAATGTGATCCTTGCGTGCATATCATAGATGTTGTCAGTGACAGACATCTCTGGGGTGGCAATTAGTTGTCTTACCATTGTCATATGTTGTTGTAGTAGTGTAAGATTGGGTAGTAGTAGAGCTTCTAGCTCGGTTACCTCATCTCTAAACTTTGATTCTACCTCTTGAATTTGAATTCTCAACTTATTTTCTTCCATTACCTTTGCATAATGCAACTGAATTGCATTGTTTATTGTTGACAGACCTTGAGCACTAGAAGTAAGATCTGCATCTATTTTTGCAATATTTTCACTATTCTCCTTAGTGAATTTCTCTAATGTGCTTAACTTCTAAATTAAGGTGATTGCTTCTAAAATGATAGGTTCTAATCCATTTATTTGTTCAGAAAGCTTTACCTTGTTCACGACCACTTCTTGGTTGATTTTCTTAGTCAATTTGTACTAGTACTTTTACTCTACTCGTTCTTCTATAGCCTTTTCTGCATCCACATTTTTTGATTGGATTGTGTCAATAAGAATGGCTAATTGATCAATGATAGAGGTGTTTTGATCAATGTCTGTGTCAGGACTCAGGTACTATTTGTTGAAGTAAATCCCTTTTTGTTTCAAGTGCCTGTGTGTCCTTTGTTTCCTTCTTTAGCTTATCCTGGATAGCTTTTCTTCTGCATAGTTCTACATAGTTTGTACGTGCCTCTGGATCTAATGTCCTCAGATCACAAGCTGGTATCTCAATAATTTCATCCAATGTAACTAGATTCTTGTTGTTCTTCTTCTTCTTCTTGGAAAGTGTTGTGGAGGGACATGTATGTAGTACCAAAGCAAGTTCCTTTTCTTGGTCTGATGTGCTTGGTGAAGGCTTTGGTGTATGAGTACCTATATATTGTTTCTTGGTGTCTACCTATTGGTTGGGAGTGGACATCTCCACAACAACCTTAGCCTTATTTGCAGCATCTCCTTCGGTATCCTTAGCAGTGGTATCACCTTGTTTCTCTTCTTCACCTTTATTTTATTTTTGTCCTCCATCTGTTTCTTTTTGTGGTTCATTGGTTTATTTTTGTTGTCCATCTTTTTTCTGCTCATCAGATGTGTTTTTTGGTTCTTCTACACCCTTATCTTCAGGAATGCTTGCATCAGGCTCGGGTGACTTCTCCTTTTGTGAGATAATATTGATAGCCTGTATCAATAGTGGCATTTGGCCCAATATATTCACCTGTGCAGCATATGTAGTTATTTCTTGTTCGTCAATTTGGTTTGGGACAACAATGACATCTTCATCTTTCTTTACCTCATCAACAGGATCTTCTCTGGTAATATCAATGATAGTATTATCGGGGAAAGTTTCATCTGCAGTGTCCATATCCTTGTTAGCTTCTGTGTTTAATGCTTCTTCATTAACATCCTCACCATCATTTATAAGAATGTGTATTGGGCTCAGTTTAGCCTAATCTTCTGCATTGTGAGGCTCCTCGATAAGAGCTAATTTTGACTCGGGGCTTGAATCCTCCTTAGGTGGATTGATGATTTTATTCTAGATATCATCACTTTCTTTGTCAAGCTCAATGAATTTTCCCTCCAGTACTTCTTAAGCTCTTATTTTTGTTAATAACTTTTGTGAATGCTTGGTCATCATTTCATCAATTTATTCCATCTTGGATTTGGGTGGCATAACTGAAACTAGGGATCTTTCCCTTATCTATTTTTCTTCCTTTAGTGCATATGATCACCTTGCTAAAATTCTATCAAGAAGTTCTTGTGGCATCATTTTATCAAATTGGATAGGCACATATTTGTATCCAATCATTGCCTTAATGATGGCATCTTCAATCTTATTCTGATCCTTGGGGTTTAGAGTTAACCATTGTCTAACCTTAGGATTTGATATGCCACCTGATTTGGTGATTGATGCAACAATTTCATCAATTGTTTTAGGATTTTTACTCTTTACAGGTTGTTCTTCTTGTTCAGTATCTTTTATATCTTCCTTAGTTCTGATGAATCATTTTCTCCTCTTAGGTTATGATTATTGATTTGTTTGAGGCTTCCTTTTATAAGTTCTCACCTGTCCTTTCTTGATCGGTGGTGAGTCCACTTTAGTAGTTTGACTCCTTGTTCGTCATGCAGCCATTGTCCTTGCTTTCTTTTCTGGTGGTGGTGGTGGTGCATCAGACTTTGTAGATTCAGAGTCACTCACTTGTTGACCTTCTTCAATGATGAGTGACTGTCCCTCGGTGTCATCCTGTTGTTCAGTCTCTTCATCATTTACCGACAACTTTTTCTTCAATGTCTTGACCATTTTATCTTTCTTTCTATAAATTTTCTTCGCAACTAATCTAATTTTTATTCTTTCCTTGGCTTCCTCATAGGTTCCAAACCTAGGTTGTGGCTTGTCCACTGGTTCATTTATCAATACTTCAATAGAATTGATGGCTTGATCTATGTTGACCTCATAGTCAAGTGGTGCTAACCATGTTGTCCTTGGTACAACTGGTTTGATAAAGGTGTTACCGGCATCCACCATAAAAAAAATAGCAGTCTTATACTTTTCTACCAGTTGTTCTAGTATCCTCATCCTTTTCTGCATTCTTTCCTTAAAACCAATAAAGTATTCATCCATAACTTATGTGAATTTGTCATCTAATGACTAGATGAATTCACTGATTTGTATGGTCACTGGTTGGGAAGTATCCCAGTTGACATTTCCTATAGATGGAAAGAAGTTCTGGAAATAGAAAAAATGTACACATTAGAAGTGATCCGAACTTACCTGAATTGGACTTTGTAGACCTGATTTTCCCCATGTTCTCATCTAATTTCTTCAGTAGAAGATCGGATAGATCTAATTGTAGAGCCTTCTTTACAATCTTGTAAGCAGTGTCAACTGCTCCACATGCTATTTTGTTTAACCTGCTAGATTGGTATATCTTGTATCCTAGGACACATACACCGAACTTTAGTTCTGGATCAGTGATAGTGTTAACCTTCAATCCTCTATTATCCCATACAACACCTGTCATCTTCTCTATCTTGGGATGAGAAGGGTGTTTTAGTGCCTTGGCCTTGTCAGTTATAGGGTAACCGGTAACAACGTGTATCACATCCCTGGTGATCAGTTTTGGCTCATCTAGCCACATTTTTTGGTCATGTACTCTGCTTAGCACTACCCAAATCCACTCAATTTTAAACTCCCTCAAGAACATTAGGGCATTTGTCAACCCTTTGACCTTGATGTGTTTGTGCTCATCCTTGATGGTTCCACCTATACAGAGATTTTTGTAAGATTGATCAACCTCAAGATCTCCTATGTCGGTGATCTTGCAATGTGTGTATGATTAGACATCCTCAATCAGTAAAACCCTAGGTGGAATGTCAGAGAACGCACCAGCATTGTCGGGTTGTGAAGCAACCTCTGGATAGATTTTATACCTAGGTTCTTCACAAGTGGAGTTTTTGATGAGATTAACCTTCTTCTCCTTAGCATTCTTGATCTTGGTTGCACGGGAAGTGGTTGCCACGGTTTCGTGAAATTAGGGATTTTCCATAAAATAAAATAGTAAACTCGGTGATTCTTGTTACTTACTTTAACCTTTTGAAGTTGTTGTTGTTCGAAATCTGAATGTCGTGAATTTGCTTGGAGTGCTCTGTAATATGGTCTCTCTATTTTTCTCTGCTCTGCTTCTCAATCACTTTGTGAATAATGAGCTCTTATGTCGCCCTATTTATAGATGATGCCCTAAGTGGCCCAATTAATGCTCTACCCACTTGTTGGGTGTTAAAGACAAAGTTTCTCAGGTATCACACAAACTTTTGGCTCGGGGTAAGTGATAACTCACTTGACCTTTCATAGGTTTACCGATGGTGCTCGGTAAGTGGTGAAGTCTTCAATGTATTTTACATGATTACCGGTGAGTATCGGGTTACATTGACTAACTTGGTTTTCACATGTACAACGATGATTCTTGGTATGCTTTGACAACTTAGCTTTCTATGTACATCGATGCTTTTTGGTATGCATTAACCGATGAGATTGAATTCATAGAATCATAACAAGTACTACCATAGTGCATCTTTAATCGTGCTAGTTTGGAATTTCATCAATGTATAATGGAACTGATCCAAAGTATAACTTAGTATATGTAACCACCTGGATTTGGTCTGCTCTGACCATAGCCCCTATTTTCCCTAAGTGTGATCATACCCCCAATTATGTCACGATAATGTTACATTGGCATAATTCATTTTAAATCAGATTTAATGTTCTAGGTGATTTTTATCACTAAATTATATTAACTACTTCAGCCATACAATTAAAATCAATTCAAACCAATCAAAATAAATCAAATTCAAAACATGGCTTTAGTATTTAATCATAAAGGAATTAAATGAACCTCAATATGTCTCACCACTTGCAAATGAACCCATTCCCCTAGCCTAATTAATTTAATTAAATTGGCTATAGTCCTATTGATTATTAAAAGCTTAAATAATTAATATTCCTATTTTTGAATGAATTAAATAAGTTTTATTCATTTCATTAATATTCCTCTAAAACCCAACCTAACCCACTTAAACCACTTTGACCATGGGTTCGAACCTATCCCAACTCATTCACCCTTGCTAAATCTAATTCTAATCCTAATTCTATCCTAACCCACCTCCTAATGTTGTCACATTCCATTAAGGAGTGATTAAGAACTCAACCTACTTGAGAAAGTCAACTTTCTCAAGCTTGACTTCCTCTAAGGACCAGCTTGTCAAGTATGGCCTTACATCCCTCCCCATGCCTCATAAATGGTTTCATTAATGAAGATTCTTTTATGTCCATCCCTCATTAATTCCCAAGGCATTAATACCTCTTACACCTCATTAATGAGTTTTGCAATTCCATGAATGCACCTTGTCCCGCCTCTCTCTCCTCATTCTTCTATAAATAGAAGGTGTTTTTGAGCACAAATAAGTCCATAATTTAGATTGAAAATGCATTGTTATGCTGTTAGGATTTAGATAGTTTCATTTTTACTTCATAGTTTCATTATCATGCATGGTTATAATGTTCATTTTTAGAGATAATATGCATGCTTAAATGATTAAATAGTTTGTTTTAACTCAAATCTTTCATGCTAAGTCATATATGTCACTAATAGTAGCATAGTCTGAGGGCTATTATGTTGCTTATCATACTCTTCTTAGTTATAAAGAAATAGGTCAATTTTAGTGTTTTATATGTTCTTCTAACCATGTTTTCCACTAACGTAATGACCTATTAAAGTGTTGTGTCGTAGGTAACAGGTGCACTATTTCACACACACAGTATAATGTAGTTCCATACTTACTTTTTCATCTTAGGTGGGGGTGGTGATGTCACCAGATCCATTGGATAAGGTGTCACTAATTGCATTACTTGGTCCAGCATCATCAGTGTTTGTATCTTTCCTCCACATTTTATTTTTCATTCTTCTGATGTCTTCAATTGTATTTCCATTGGGAAAAGTTCTTGTCTCTGTCACTCGGTCTCAGCAGTCCTTGCTTAGATGACCGACCCTATGATAGTGTAAGCATGTCATTCCGGGGTTAGTCCAACTTCTAGACTTTCTTGTCCATTTCCTCATGTATTTTGTAGCTATGTGTCCAAATCTTCCACATGTTGTGCATCTTTCCCATGTATTGTAATCCCAAACATATGAGTTATCGACTTTTTTCGATTGATAAGCATTTTCTTGATCTTTAGGCTTCCATGCTTGCTTTTTCTTCTTCTTTCATTCAAGGGATGTGTGCCCATGCATTTTGCAAGTAGGACAATATTTTTCCATGCAGGTTTCCTTCTTTTGTTGTTTCACCTCAGATTTACATTCATATGCTTTATGTCCTTTCTTGTTACATTTATAACAATTTCCTATGAATGAGGGTGTGGATTTAGGAATACCTTTTATTTTGCTCCTGCAAACATTTGATGTGTGGCCTGGTTTTCCACAGTAATTGCGTGACTACCATCTTGGTCTTGGATTTGTGTAGACATTCTTTGGATCAGCTTGGTATGGTGATTCTCCATTCTCAGTATACCCTAGTCCGGTATTATTGTTGACTCTTCTTTGTCCATCCAGATAATCATTCATCCTTTTGGTACTTTCTTCAACTCTCTTGATCATGTCATTGTGTTGTTGTTGAATTCTTACTTCATGCTTTATTTTTTTAATTTCTTCTCTTAGCTCACTAATAGCTTCTATCCTTTCAATGAGTTCTATGTTCATTCAGGTTGCCTCTTGACTCATAACAATAATCTGATTGGTGATCTCATGATGATGTTCAGTAAGTCTTTGTATTTTTTACTCTTTCTCTTGTATCTTTTCAGTGATCTTCCTCTTGTCATCAATAGCTAGTTTTCTTTCTTGTTCAGCTTGTCTAGCATTATTCATGACATCAATCATCCTTACCATCTATGTCTCTTGACCGATTTGCAGTATCTTTACTTGTTCTGTCAGATGTTGATTGATTTCATTCAAACGTGTGATGCTATGTTTAGCTGTGTCTGATGCTTTGCTAGATGTAGATTGTGATGACTCAAATAGATCAGGTATCTCCTCTTCATGATAGTATGTTTCATTACAACAAGATGCCATAACCTTTCTTTCATCTAGTAGTTCTCTCATCTTGATTCTTGTTGCTTTGTACTGCTCATAGAAGATCTATATCTCTATCTTTTGATTCTCAATACCTTTGTCTAGCTTATACCTTTCCATTGTATGATCTTTTCTCTTAAGTCTTTTAAACTTTTCCAAATAAGAGTTCTAGCTCTGATACCAATTTTTGGAAATAATGGAATGGTGTGTACTGAGAGGGGAGGGGTGAATCAGTACCCATAAAACTTTTATCACTTAACCTTAATCCTTTTAGTAATAAATTGTATTACCAACCATATATGTTGTTTTATCTTTGTGCATGTTATATCAAATCATTAACTCAATTAACATGTAAACATTCATAGAAACTTTCATGAAATGTATAGACACATGACACAATATTTGGTAACGTAGAAAACCCCTGTTAGAAGGTAAAAACTACAGTGGGGATGAAACCCACAAAACTTCACTATCTACAGAATGGAAGGGGTCAGTTAAGGCTTACAATTTTGATCATTTCTAACGATCTACCCTGTTAGGAGTATCATGTGGAGACTGGTTAAGGTCTACTCTATTAAGAGATTTAGCAACACTATTTAGTGTGCACTCGGTTAAGAGATTTACAAAGTATTTTTAAATCCACCTTTCTCAAGGATTTCTTCTATTTTCTACACTTGTTAGAATGTAGTAAAAAATATTCATTGACCTGAGTATATGCAATATACAATTGTTGATTAGATATCCAATAAAGATTACATGTATATTTATCACCTATAGTGATTGATCAATACCTATGTTCTGCTCAGTAGCCTTGGTTCTTGTTCTTGATAACTTATTTCATCTTTGGTTGTTCTTCTGCATAAAACTCTCAGTCTGATCCATAGATGTGTTTCTCGACTATAATCTGTTAGTAATAACTGAGAGGGGGGGTGAATCAGTGGCCTCAAAAATTTATCCTTCAAACTTAACCACCAATCAATAAGTCTCAGATTATTATGTCCCTACAGGATGCATGCCATAAAATACTAATAATGATTAACTATCTGTCAGTTTTCTCTATCAATCCTTATTCTTTCTTGATTATCGATAAGTAATATAACTATTTACCGAAACTCGGTAAATAAGCAGAGTATACCGATCAATCCAGAGTTAGCTATGTAAGATGCAAGACAGTAAAGAAATGAATCATACACACATAACACATGAATTTTAACGTGGAAACCCTGTTAAGGGAAAAAAAAAATTGGGATCGGTACCCCAAATTTTCAATCTTCTGAAGTGAGCCCTATTAGGAGCCAACCCTGTTAAAGATTACAAACACATTGTTAAGTGTGACCTTGTAAGAGGATTTTATACATAGAGGTTGTCACTTAGTATCAGGCATCTATTGCTACCATCCATGAATTAGCCTCCTTCTTAGACTGTCAATAGGTATCGGACAAGTCCAATGCTACTTTCATGAATCAACCTTTTTGGCACTCCTTGAGATGTACCTAAATATATAGAAGATTGTTAAGTCCTGCTTGGTTAAGAGACTTGATGCTTCAATGGTTAAACTGAAACACTATGACTTGTTCATATTGCAACTTTGAATTGCATATTTTCAGATCTATTTAAGTACATTACCTCTCTGACCAATGTATCAATTCAAT
>MU225118.1:59091-72799 GCA_018584345.1 Thuja plicata
AGTCTAGATTATGGTCATATAATTTTTATAGTATTTTGATTAAATATAATATATTATAAGTTAAAAAAACTGCAAGTAGGTATTTTAACATTGAAGAACATGCTCGTTCGAAAAAAGATAAAAAATAACAAATCATGTCTGAAAATTTTAAAACCTATATTTAACACTAGAGGAGAGAGTCATCTTCAAGAATATATAATTTTTTTTGTATTTGGTGTAGATTTTCTAGGGAAAATTAGGCAAGAGACAAAAACTGTTAATTTTGGGTAACGCCGACTTTGAATAGTTATAACAGACAAAATATATACCGAAAACTAATCTTTCTTTTTTTCTGCACTAGTTGTACATGTCATCTAAAACATAATCTGAAATCAGAGGAAAAAAAGATAATTTACATATATTTTCTTGGTGGGAACTAGACCCTCAATTTTCAGCGTTTTTCAACAATTAAAAAATGGACTTCAAAAATTAAAATATTATGTCAATTCTTATTCAAAAAATATTTAAAAAATTATAGGCATAAACTACATCCAATTTTACATATTTCATTAGTTTACATCATTTTCTAATTCTAAACACAAATACCACTTTTATGTCGTTGAATTTTAACTACTTTGCATGTCGTAGTCCTCTTCCTTTGTAAAAGTGTGACACAGGTTTGTACTTTTACCCCACTACATTAGAACAAATGTCCAATAGTGAAAATGAGGTGTCTCAAGAGGTGACAAAATGGGGTTCATAGAGGGATAGATTTCGTACATATTATGCTGATGGTTTATCATATGAGGATGTGAAAAGAAAAGTCATACAAAAACGTGACATATGTGCCCTTTTTACCGATCCTAATACTAGCAATTCCCTAGAACATAATACAAAACGGTTTCCTATACATTGGTGTGATCATAGGGGGATGAAATTAGCTTTTTGGGATAGGTGGTACATGGTATTTGACCAACCACCTTTTTAATAATAATGAGGTGCCTTTTATATTTTTTTGAGGAAGCTATATTGTGAGTTTATCCTCGGCGAGAAGCTAAATTACTTTGACTTTCATGAGTTCTAGGGTAGAGGGAGAGGCTCTGTGCAAGATAGACCGGGGGCACATAGGATTACCTGACCACAAGAGAGGAGGCGTACTGGGAGAAAACCCCTCATTAATGTTGTGGTCCTAGTAATGGTGAAGGAGTCTAAGGATATACAAACTCTTCATGCAGCTACATCATTGACTGATGTCATTATCTAGCATGGCACTCATATAGTTGGAAGAGAGGATGGATCAGTGTCGGCACCACCTCCATCTTCATTAGATGCGCCATTAAGATCATCCCATCTCGCGCCAGCTTCATTGTCATCAGATGCACCATTAGGATCATCTCATCCCATGTCAACTCCATTATCATCAGATATAGTTGTAGGGTCAGCCCAACCCATTGAGCATATCTGCATCAGTTGTAATGGTATATGTGATGTGGTAGATAGTCAGGCGAGTGCGGATGGTTCGACATCCCATTCATGTTTACATTGCGGGAGAAGATGTCAGACATCCACTACTGAGGATATGGCCCTCACAGATGATCTGTTGTCAATGGTGTATGGTATAGAGCCGACATAGGTTTGTTTAAATTAGTGTTTTGACATGTTATTTTAATTAATTACCTAAATCTGTTAAAAGTAAATAATTTTTTATGTATAGAAGAATCTAAATTGATACTTGAATAATTTGCATTGCAGGGTGTAGCTGGTGGTACGATCACACCAAGGAGTGCTCATTTTAGTAGACGTGGACGGGTAGCTGGAACACCTAAGGTAATGTTTTATAAAAAATCATAAAATAGAATAATATGTTGTTTTCAAAATATCGTATCTTAATATTTTTATGGTGGTAACTTAGTGTGGTCAAAGAATTAGTGTATGTGTGTAAAAGTAACATGTAGTGTGCTAAATATAACATTGAAATTTTGAGAAAATATTCACTTATACTTGATCACGTTGAGGTGTTACAAATTGATTTACTTTGATTCTTTATTTGATTCACCTTATTGTTAATAAGATCTTATATTTTAACCTTTATTATAATGCACCTACATATAACATGTCCGCGTATCTATCACAATCTCATTTCTTAGGCTAGATTCTACTATAATTTTTTTAATCAATTAAGTAGATGTTAAGTAAGTTTATTTAATACCTAGGATATGCTAATCAAATAGGTTTATTCATAAGAATGAACATAGTTTCACAATTAGTGATAAGGTGTAATGCATAATAATTTTGAAAATGCAACCAAATAGATTCCAAAATTAAAATAATTTATAATTATAGTGAATAATTTAAAAAGAAAAGTAAATGCATATTATTTATTATTACATATTTTTATTTTTAATATATTTAATATTTATTAAATAGTGCTATTTACTATTTAATAAATATTAAATGTACATTAAAAATGTAATAATTAATAAAGGGGGAAATTATTTGCATGATTTTATTCTAAATAATAATAGTTCAAGTGTTGAGTTATAAAGCACTTGAAATATTTATTATTATTATTTGTAAATGCAAAGATTTTGGATATATCAGAGATCAAGTGGAGTAAGGAGGGTTACTTGAGTTGACTAATGGGTTCAATCAACATTAAAGAGGGGGCCTTTTTCCGTTTTGGAGGAGTTTGAGTGCAGTTAGGTCTATTTTCTATTTATTTCCAGTTGCATATCACTTGAACAGGTTTTTTGAGAAGTTTATCTCAGTTATTGCCAGTCCCACCCCAATTTTTGTGGCTTTTCTTTCCAATTCTGACCCCATGAGATATTTTGCATTTTGGGAGGAGAAGTCAAGGTGGAGCTTCAGTTCTTGTTCAGTTCAGAGGGATTTCACTCTTGAGATCATTTTGGATTTTGTGTGGCCTTCCTATAAGGCTTCAGATTGTTTTCTTTTTTAGGGGTTCTCATTCTTTTCCATGGTGAAAGTCATGTAGCCTAGGCTTTGACATGTTTCAGACTTGTATTGGGACCCATTTTCTAGGTTTTGTAGCAGCGACACTTCTTCATTTTTAGTAATATAGCAGTAGATTTCGTTCTCAATACTTTTGTGGTCTTGTATGAATGCATGATTTGATAATTTTTTGTAAATATTTTCCTTTAATTTTTCTCATTCAATCATGATTTGATATAAGAAGATATATGTTAGGTGCAAATCTTGTATTAAGCTAGTTGATTCTAATGCTCTGGAGCTGAGAGAACCAACTGGTTTTCATCCATGTAGTCGTTAGATTCAATCCTTTATAAGAAATACTTATGTATCTCATGTTTAGTTGGGTTGTGACAATTTCAAGGTTATTTATTGAAGGTTTTGTGAGTAGGACGGGTTGCAGAACACTGTTCATCATTCGGTGTATCACCTTAGAGTTAGATTCATTTTCACAAGCACGTCCTTTTATCTATTTCCCCATTCAAAAAAATTAGTTTTGGTGATACCAAAAGAAATCAACCTTTGAATTTTGGATATTCGCTCTCTCCATAGGATACCCACAGCTTGAGAGTGTCTCAATGTTCCAACAGGATAGCTGAATTTTGCATTTCGCTACAAGCGCAATCCTGATTGACAACAATGACAAATTCAATAGATTGCAAAGAAATTTTGAAATCAAATACTTAGGCTTGGAGAAATATTTTATGGAAATTCATTTTTCAAATTAATGGTGAAACTTTTATTTCACAATGTAAATATGTCAAAGATGTTTTAAAGATATTTAGAATGGAGAACGAATTAAAAACTTTCACACCTATTTTCATGAGTCAAAATTTATCGAAGGATGATAAAAAAGGCATTATTTATTCTACTCACTACGTAAGATTGATTTGAAGATTGATACATGTACCTAATGGTCCAACTAGGCCAAACGTAAGTATGGAACTAGTTTTACTTGAAGATTTATGGAGACATCAAAAGGAAACTCATTTCTAAGTAGGTTTAAAATAGTCTAGGAGATGTTTAGTTTGAACTTGTTGAATATATTAACAAACTTCATTGAGGTGGAAATGAAAATGATGATACTTCTAAATGCATATATCATACTGGATCATGGATAGTCTCATGATCTTGTAAAAACCCTATTGTTTCACTTTCAACTATAGAATTAAATTACAATATTTTTGTCAAGAAATATTAATTTAAATATTTTCCAATAAATTGAATGTAATACAAAAATTTGTAAAAAAATATTTTATGATAATAATGCGACCATACAACATTATTCAAGAATATAAATTTTCATAGAAGAAGTAGAACACATCGATATCGAATTTCATTGTACAAGAGAGCTTATCATAAAAGAAGAAATTCAATTAGAAACCTACATGTAGCAAAGATGCAAGTCACAAACATTATATTTACAAAAGCTCTAGCGAACGAGGATTTCGAGTGTCTAAAGGAAAATTCAACCATCATGATTTGGAAAGTCAAAATTAAGGTGGGATACTAGAAGTATAAGATCAATCCTCTTCTTAATTTTTTATATTATTCATGCAATATTTATATAATATATACCTAATCTATATATAGCATTCAATTATATAGAACTATTTAAAATCTATTTATCTTTTAGAAGCTATTTTAAATGATAATTTAGAGTTGTCTAAAATATTTGTAACTTCTTGAAGAAGGTAATGGATTTTTTAAAAAACTAAAAGAGTTATAAGGAAGTTTTGTTGAATTTATTAGAAAATTTAAATTATGTGTATTTATTATATATACAAAAAAATTATTTGATTGGTAAACAATAAATTTTAAGTTGTTAAACAGACACAAAGCTTGTATACACAATGATTCTGTGAGATTTCAACTACTACTCTAAATAGATCACCCTTGAAAAGAAATAAATATTGTTTACAATAGTAATAGTAATAGCAATTTCAATTTTTTTTTGTATTAACTGTAATGAGATCAAAAATTAACATCAGAATGTATATCAAGAGGCAAAGCCTCACACAGAAGAGTCAAAGTATATCAATTTAATTACATATAAAAAAGAGTTTAAAGCATAAGCAGGAAAAATAGGGAATAATGCAGAATATCATCATGGGTTTCCACCCAGGTCGTTCATTCCAAAGGTCCTTCCATCCAAGCAATGCTTTTCTTCGTTTGGATTTGGTTCAGCGTAAAGATCTGATCATCGGTGACATTCTTGTTATTTCTAAATTCCTTGTGGAGTTTCTTCAGAGTCTTCTCAAAGATGGCAAGGTTGTTCATGTGCCTTCGCCATTCATATCCATCCTTCATTTCAAAGACAAACATGGTGGAGTTGTTGGAATACTCCCAAAGGATAACTGAGAGGGGGGGTGAATCAGTTATCAACTAGTTTAATTCTTTTCTTCAATTAATTACATAACAACATTAATCATTAACACATTCAGATAACACAAGATAGTACACAAGAATTTTGGTTATGGGGAAACCAAATAGGTAAAAACCCCGGTGGAAATTAGCACCCACAAAGAACTGTACTTGAGTATAATTATCCCTATTAGAAGATCTTGCAACCCTGTTAGGAGTTGTTCTTTACAATGCAATAAGTACAGTGACCTGGTTAAGGGTCTGACCCTATTAGGAGTCTTTTACAAATAACCCTATTCGGGGTGAGGACTCACTGTCCAAAAAGCTCACTGCTAAAATGATGAAGATGATGAAGGCTGCAACCTTCAGTAAAATAGATATGCACTATATCTGAAAAATGAACTATTTGAGTAGACCTTCTTTCTTGATCAATTATAGTGTATTGTAAGCTTCCACTTCTTCTTCACATAGATCTTTTCTTGATGAATGAAATGTCTTTACTGTCCCAAAACAATGGACATTTTGTTATGTACTTTTTCTATCTCTTTTCTTATCATTCATCAAATGAACTACTATAAATATCTTCCCAAAAAATGTGATCTTAGTCATCTTTAGGAGTCCCTTCAATACTTCTTTATTCATCCAAATCAAGCACGCAACCTTATTAGAACCACGCAACTCAAACTGAGTAGACGTGACACTTCACATAGTCGGCTCTACCAAATTGACTCAATCATCCCGCTTCTATTAGAACATGTTTAGCACCTTTAAATAATTATCGTTAACTCATAACTAAACATGAATACAAACACACATATCCTGAAGATAGGTGCAACTCAAGAAACAATGTAATTATGTCGGCTCTTCACAGATGATCTCCAGAAACTGTAACTGTCACAACAGATTAATCATAACTCAACTGAAACTGCATATCTGACTCTACGTGAATGTACATGGTATAGTAACTATGTCTGAAACATAAAAAAAACATGCAAGGCTTTCATATGTCTATACTAAAAACTGAATACAGTTCACTACTATATACTATATGTTGTCATCAATGACAAACATACAGTCAATTATTTGCACAGAAGCAAATCTGCAACAATCTCCCCCTTTGACATTGATGGAAACATATGATATGAAAAACACCATCAACCCAAAGTATCCTCCTTTTTACAATCTTCTCAATATACTCATCAAGGGTTCCTCTTTACTGTTGTTGCTCTTCTGACTATGTTTTTATTTTCATGACTATATACTCCCCCAGAGTATATGCTCCCCCTTACTAATACTCCCCCTTTGACATCAATGGAAAAGGGTGCCAAACATCATGAAGCATAGGTACTACTCCAGAAGTAGAGTAGTCAACCATTCATCAGTCACGAAGGACTGATTTTATTTGCTGCAAATTCTAATCAGGCTCAGGAAAGGGAATTACTCCCAGCTTCTCCCTGAGATACTCAAAAGTATCTTTTGATAAAGGCTTTGTAAAAATATCTGCTAACTATTCTTTAGTGCTCACATAATCCAACTTTACTTCTTTGTCTGCAACTTTTTCTCTTAGAAAGTGATATTTGATCTCAATGTGTTTTGTCTTTGTGTGCATCACAGGGTTCTTTGACATATTGATAGTGCTAGTGTTATCATAGTGAATAAAAATAGGATAATCAATCTGAATACCAAAGTCTTTAATCATCTGTTTGATCCAAACTATTGTTGAACAATTCAGTGTTGCTGCAACATACTTAGCTTTTGTTGTCGACTGAGAGATACAACTCTACTTCTTGCTTGTCCAAGTAACCAACCTGTCTCCAAGAAATACTGCTCCTTTTGAGGTACTCTTCATGTCATCAACACAACCTACCCAATCTGCATCTGTATACACATGAATTTGTATATTCTCTGAGTTAGGATACCATAAACCATAGTCTATAGCCCCTTTTAAGTATCTGAATATTCTTTTTATTGCCATTAGGTGATTTTGTTTAGGTTCAGCTGCAAATCTTCCAACAATGCTAACTCCATTGGAAATATCTAGTCTAGATTGAGTAAGATATATATGAGTTTTCTAATCATAGACTTGTATAGTGTCTTGTCAACTGCTATGGAATTATCATCTTTAGAAAGCTTGCTTCATGTTATCATGGGGTGCTTACTTTTTTGCAATCTTCCATTTTGAAAGTCTTCAATGTTTCCTTCACATACTTAGACTGATTTATGAATATGCCTTTGTCTATTTGTTTTACATTCAATCCCAAAAAATATTTGATAGGTCCAATCATGCTCATTTCAAACTCACTTTGCATCTCTTTGGCAAATTTTGCACTAAGCTTGTCATTACCTGCAAATATAATGTCATCAACAAAAATAACAACAAATAGTAATCCTTCATCTGTCTCTCTTATGAATAAGTTACAATCTGTTGTTCCTTTTCTGAATCCTATCTTTGTTAAGTAACCATCAAGTCTCTCATACCATGCTCTTGGGGCCCTGTTTAAGTCCATAAAGTGCTTTCTTTATTCTACATACCATGTATGGTTTGTCTAATAGATTAAACCCTTCAGGTTGTTCTATGTAAACTTCTTCCTTCAAGTCACCGTTCAGAAAAGCTGACTTGACATCCATTTGATATACTTTAAAGTTCTTGAATATTGCATAGGCCAGAAACAACTTGATAGCTTCCAGTCTGCTCACATGGGAAAAATGTATCAGTGTAGTCTATTCCTTATCTCTGCGCATATCCTTTGCATACCAGTCTTTCTTTGTTTCTGTTGACGGGGTTTTCTTGACCGGGTCCGCCAACAGTCATAAGTTGTCACCGGGTTCCGGAGATACAGGCCAACTCCGCCTGCAAATGTTATCCGAGTAAAATAAATTCCCCGGGCCTTCAAGCACCTGGGTGTCGGGTCACGACGGTGCGGGGCTTGGTTGGGAGAAGTGACTATTTTCGAGGGGGATAGCTGGTTTCTTCAACTCAAGACCTCTGGAGATTCAATATAGTAAGATTTCCCCTAGCACTCTACACTTAGCAAATAAAACGAAAAAGATCCTGCAGGGTTAGAAGAATTTCATCTAATTATAGTCATGTTGAAATGTCTGAAACATCAATAATACTCAGATAGACTACACTAAATACCGAAGAAATACATAACCATCAGCTAGCATTTTATCAGTAGTGGGAGTAAAGAGGTCGTTAATCTACTTTAACATATCAGAGTAGAAGACATAAAGAACATTAAAACATGAAATACCATTAACTTAGAAGCAGGAATGCCAACAACACCATTGCCGAGAATTCTTCCTTCTTTATTAATATCCTTTCCAGCAAGCACTGGTGCGTGATACAACGGTGGCTCCAGGGGAGCATCTAACTATTGAGAATAGGACAATGGAGCATTAAGCTCTGCAACTAAAATGAGGAATTACTTTTCTATTGCTATGGGCAACAAAATCATCAATTTCTCCGACCCTTGGAAATGGGCCGATCTGCCTATTTATACAACTCTCTTCTAACCCTAACCCTATTTACATCAAGTTTTAATAAAATACAATATCTGGGGGCCGGTACTACCTGCGCCACCCTACAAAAGACCTAGAGACAGAATAGGTCTGCCATGTCAGAGGAATAAGACAAGAATATATAGCGGGAGAATCGGCCTCGAGAAGAGAGGCAGAGAGGAGAAAGAAGAAAGTAGGTCCCCTGGGGACCGAGGCTACATGCCTCATAAATAGGAAATGTGATGCCCTATCTCCAATGTGCCAGGTGTACCCTTGAGCGGCGCCTCGAGAAGACCACCCTGTCAGAAGACCAACTGCCGAGCCGACGCCCCCTTGATGTGGCCAACTACCCTTTGACAGCCTTTATTAACCACTTCTGAAAGTGATCGGTCGGCCTCGGAGACCGGGACACAGGTAACTTTGAAAGAATACAAAATTTAGGATCCGGGACTCCGGGATCCAGGAACTTACGCCCCAAAAAGAATAAAGAATACTCAATGTGATTTTTCCTCAGACTCTAGAGAAAGCTCAGGGTTGCTTATTGTCGTTGAAATCCTAGAGGAGGCGGGAAATGCCATCTTCATCTACATCCTTCAGGCTGGTCCTTATGTGCCTGGCCACTTCAACTTGTTCCCCCAGGTCTGAAACATTTTCTTTAAATTCATCTGCCATCCTCGCGGCATCATGACCCTTAAGTATCATGCTGGTTAGTTTCGCCATCTGGGCCCCATCTATCCCCTCCGGGGATTGATACCGGGATTTCATTATTTCATCAAAACTCCCCAAAACTGAATCTTCAGGGGTATATGTATCTGTACTAAGGGGATCAGCCCCGGAAGCCTTTATTACAAAAGACTTGTATAAATTAGAAGAGTATTTTACAGTATTTACCTTTTCTTGCAAGGACCCTACCAGTTTCTTGGTTACCTCCAATGTGAGGTCAAGCTTGGAGTGCTGGGTTCTTACAAAATCAAATGATTCCTCACCCAGAATTCTGAATTTAGAAATTATATCTTCTCCCAAGGTGAGGAGCTCTTCGAGCTCCACCTTCCATGCTTGGTAATTTTTGGCATCACTCTCCCACTGCTCAATAAGCACTTCCGCCTGATGAATAACTTACCAGGCCATGTATAGATCTGGGAGAGTGGACGCCAAGAAACACCGGGTGTTTCCTATCTGCAGTGTGACCCATTCGTCCACTGCTTGGGCTTTCTTTTTCATTACTCGCAGGGAATCTATGTCACTCTGCGGTAGTTCTTCAGATGCAGAGGTTTCTGGAGGAGCGGCGTTAATGGGTCAGGCCAGCTCAGTAAGCAATCCCATAAGGTTTGCATTCTTCTCCTTTTCCATTTTGAGCTTCTGGGCCTCTTTCTCATATCGGGCCTCCACTGCCCTTGCTGCCTCCTTCAGCAAGTTTACCTCACCTTGCTTTCCCCTCTTTCCTAGGGACACCTTTGCAATATTGTAATCTGTGGGGTCCACGATCGCTTCATCGGCGCTTGGGGGAGGTGTTGCCACAATGGCAACTGTTTCTCCGCCCGGCCCAGTTTGAAAAGTGTGAACTGTCCGGGCTTTCTTTGCCTTTGGCAGGGCCTGAACTTGGGCCATCATTTCAGCCAAGGAGAGAGGAATTACCAGAGCGGACTGAGCCTTTCTCTTCCTGCTTTCTACTAGCCACTGAGGTGGGAGAGGTGGCCTTCCTGCCAGAGTTTGTTCTCCTGATTCTTTCCCAGTATCATGTGGTTGTTGCTCCTCAACAACGTGGACCTCACCCATTTCTCTCCCTGCCTCAACCCCTTCCGCAGTAACATCATTTTCAATCTCCATCTCCTCAGCCTAGTCTTTTATGTCAATTGCTGGGCCTGGACTCTGGTAGGCTTCCTCGGGGATTTCTTCTTCTAGCTACTCCTCTTTTTGTTCTTCTTCTGCCGGGGTTTCCTCCTCAGTCGGTACCTCTTTTGGCAGGAGGGGAGTTATCGGGCCAAGATTTAGAGTTTGGGCTGCTGTGATCACCTGCCCGAAGGTCACCCCCGGGAGTGGCCCTTGGAATATGGTGGCTGGGGTTACGGTTATTCCCGAAGGTTCGATTCCCCCAGTGGATGCCATTTGTTCACTTGGTTTCTGTTGGTCCACTCCTGGACCTTTCATTGCTTGAGCCTCGGAGATAATTTCTGGTTCTGGCTCCTTTTCTTCTGCCTGCTGCTCCTGTTCCTGTGTAGGCTCTTGTTCCAAATCCTCTTGCTCTGCAGCCTCCTGTTCTTCCCCCGGGACTTCTGCCTCTGCTTGTGCATCGTCCCCCTGCAAGTTACCAAACTCATCGGCTGCAAATAAATCAAATTCTTCTTCCAGAGGGGGACTGGCCGGGACCTCTACGGGCTCTGTTTGTTTCTCCGGTTCTGGGGAACTGGAAGAAAGGATCTCTACTTCTCGGGGGAGGGATGCCTCTGGCGCTGGTTCTGCCTTGGGATTTTTGCTGAGCTTTTTCTTCCTCCGAGTAACCAGAGGAGGTCCCGCATCTCTTATTACTGCTGCTTCCAGCGGATCCACCCCCGTCGCCTTGACCATTAAGGGTGCCAATGACGGGGAGGAAGGAGGACGAAGTGGCCCGGTCATGAGCGACGGGGTGTCCAGCCTCGTTATCAAGTGCTCCCTCATTTGCTGGGAGGATGCCACCGATTGTTTTATTTGTTCTATAATGGGGAATTCTTGCATAGAAGGGGTTGTAACTATTCTTTTTCCCTTATCTTCCCCCTGCGAAGAAGTCCCGGCCCCCAGGGTCACTCTTGGTACTGGTGGAGTTAACTTTGGCACCGGCTGGGCTGCTCGGCGGGTACTCTCGGGGCACACCTTTTTGAAGTAGGCGTGGCTTCGCTCTACTACCTCTCAGGTGAAGTCTTCGATCGTGGGCCCTTCCCGGGCACCCCAGTTCACTAGTGGAAGGGCCTTTTTATCGATCCCCTTTTCCTTGTACTGGGGATCGATGGTGGGGGCGGCGTCTGAGAAGTCTGCTGAGAATTTCTGGAGCTTCAATTTATGCATCATGCCGACCATCATTCGGATATAGTGCCAGCTCTGCACATCCACATCATCCTGGCAATCTACCCAGAAGTCCTCCATGTGTATGTGATGGGGCTCTGAAGCCCGGGGCATTGCCGCTGCAATTCTGCCGTGCGGATCAAAAATTTTCCGCGCTAGATAAAATTCCTGCAGGTTGTAGATTTTTAATTCATTGTCTGCCTCTTTTGCGACAGCCAGACTGCAGGTGTAGTTCCTACAGGTGATTGGGAATGGGACATTGGGGACCTTCTTTAGGGCAAAGAAGGCATGCACCTCCATTATTTGCCGGTAGTATTCCAACAGCACGATCTTGTCCCCGCAATGCTTGGGCAACAAGTAGGGTTTCCCAGAGAAGCCGGTGACCCTAATGTATGTATTCTATCGAAACTGAATATATTAGTGTCCATAGCCATGGACCAACTTCATCGCCTCAGTAGACAGGTGGTATCCGGCATCCCGGGTGGGTGTAAGCAAATGGTAGTAAACGAATGCATCGTTTACCCGGCAGAAACTGGGGAAGCTGGCCTCCCATTGAACCTATGGGAAATGGTCCCACGGTACTTTTTTTCCCGGACCAATCCCGAGTACGCCATCAGTGAGTAGGTCGTGAGAATGGGGCCTCTGCTGCGCTAGGGCCCAGAAAACGTAGGAAGACATATAGAACTTCTTCTTCTGGTTCAACTGCCGAAACTGGGAGTCGACATGGTTAGAAATTATTGTCGCCCAGTCGAAGTATCCTCCCTTGGTGCCGATGCCAAGGAGGAAATAGTACATCCATTTGGAAAACTCTTGGGTGGAGGGTTTCCCAAAGACCTGGGCCAATGCTATCATCCCCATCTGGACGCTCTCTTTAAATTCAGAGCGGGGAATCTCTATCTTCATTCTCTTTGGGTACCTCTTTGGGACCTTGAGTCAATGGGTATTCATGTATACCCGGGCAGCATCCTCCAGTTGTGTGAACTGGGTCAAGGCATCCGTCCTTGTGACCACTGAGGCTTTGTCAAATTGTGGGATCCCTAGGCTTGTTTGGAATGTGACGGGATCAAGCGACACCATAGTAGTGGGGTATCCCGTAGGTTCGTGAGCATAACGGCCCGGACAGAAGAGTTGTAGTTATTCACCAGTGTTAGGATAAGTTCCGGGGATTGCATGGAGCACGGGAAGCAAGCTGCCCGAAGGATTCTGGAGTGCATTATCTTCACCAAGGCCTGCATCTCCGGCCATGTTCTGACATTAGTTTCGGTTATCAGCTTTACCTTGGACTCAATCTTTGAGCCCACGATGACATTATCCTGTATAAACTTCATGATGAGGGGCATCTTTTCCAGGGCCTTCTCCATCTTTGACTTTGTTGCTGCCCTGGTTTCTGTTGCAGTTGGTAGTTCCAGACTTCTGGGCGGAGATGATGCAGACGCTTCAGATATGTTTGGAATATGAACTTTGGGAACCTGCTGTGTGCATAAATGTTGTCACACTTCTATGAATCATTCCATTCAAGGTTGCTCAAGAATGAGGCCTCAAATATCGATCCATAGCTCTCTAGTCATGGATGTGTAAAAATATAAAATGAAGGCCCTCAGATTGACCTAGTCGTGTCTATTGCAAATACACCATGAAATGAGAGATTCAAATGCATAAAAATGAAATCTACTCTATATGATAACAATGCATGGCTAAATCTATGAAATGAAATACAAATGCAAATCTAATCTATGGAAATAAACATGATTCTAATCTATATGAGTAGCCATGAATGCAAGAAGAATGAGACAAGAAGAGAGAAGTTGCAATATCCAAGCTCAAATGCTCAAATGCTCCT
>MU225118.1:82434-94918 GCA_018584345.1 Thuja plicata
TAGATAAAAATGATCAAACCTTAGGAAATATTGAAATAATTGAATAATTGAATTAATTACAATTTGATCAAGGAAATTGATTTGAATTGAAAATGTTTCAAAGTATTGATTCAGAAATTTGATAAATGATAAAATAATAAATGGGGCCCATAGTCTAGGCGACCATTTTAGGGTGCATACACCTGCAAGGAAAAGAAACCGTCAGAATACATTCATCAGAATAATTATTCTAGGGTCCGGAGAACCTACCACCGTGATATTTGCTTTTCTAAAAAGTTAGTTTCGTGAAAAGATAACCAAAAAGCAAAACATATCACAAACTTTAGATATTATCAAACATTCGGGTCCGGGGAATTTTATCACACTTGGCAAGGACACAGAATGGAAGATGGTAGGAGACCCGAAACCTAGAGAAATGACTTGGTGAGGATGCATGAAAAGGCAAGTTGTCAAACCCACGTGGGCGCCACGTGCGTTGGTATTAAATGCAGGTTATAGCGATGACAGCGGAACCAACTTTCTGAATGCGTGAAAAGTGGAAGCCACTTGGCTAGGATTAATTGTGCGCATGGGAAATAAATGAGGCTCTGACAGACTTCATGGAGGAGAGAGAAAACCACCTGTTTGAAACCAGCCGAGAGCCAAGTTTCAAACAAGTGGTTTTCTGCCCCGAAGTGAGTTAGGAGGCGGAAAGCCAGAAACAGGGGTGACTCGACTAGCTTGTCAAGCCACCCGGAAGGATATACATGGAGCTGAGGGATATATACAAAGAAATGAGGAGATATACAGAGACTATATTACAACTATATACATATATACATAAATATACAACACGGGATGACGCCCGCGAGAAAACCAGACAAGGCAGAAACATATATACAGCTATTTACAAAATTTTCAGAGAGACCACCTCCGCGCAGAGGGCGGACAACCCTCTGGCAGAGCCGACCCACCAACGGGCGGCGGAACTAGAAGACAACGAACCAGACAAGACAGAGAAACAAAACAAAACAAAATAGGCAAACAAAAACCAAAGAAAACCAGAGAGCGGAAGCAAAAATAGAGAAACAGAAAAAATGGAAACACCAACCTGAGAATGCAGAAGGCGGAGGAAAGGGAGGATTACTGCGGGAGCTCTGCAACAGCTCGAGTTGTCAAACGGCCAGAGTCACTACCATGAAGCACTTTCACTTGCCTGAGAATGACTGAAAATGTTAAGCGCTTATTACTATAAACTCTCTGCAAATGCTCTGTTAATCGCTTTGAAATCGCTCTCTAATTCGCTCTAAGTGCTTGAAAGTTTTAATCACGGTAAATGTGAAAGTGATAGATAATCTTTATTTATACCCGGGGTAAAAAGGTAATCCTCCTCCTTTCGGCGATCTCCGAACAAGCAAAACCTCCGAACTCCGAGCCTAAGGATTCCCCGTGATAATATCCTTAAGAACATCATGGCGGAGAATCCCGGAGTCCAGAATCTGGTTTCCAATGAAGGACAACCTCCGGGACCGGAGTCCCGGAGATGAAAACTGAATGAACGAAACATCGCACCGGGGGAAGAAAACCCTGAAGAAAGAAAACAAAAAGGGAAAGAAAGACAAGGCCGCAAGCAGAACAAAACAAAACAAAAAAAAAAGGGGGACCCAACATTTTTCACACAAAACATAGGGACGGGGATGCAAGGCATAACATTTTCTTACCACTGTACCTTCTTCATTCATCTTATTCCTTAATATCCACTTTGTTCCAATCACATTCTTGTCACAAGGTCTAGGGACCAGTTCCCATGTATCATTCTTGATTATCTGATCCAATACTTCTTGCATAGCACTTTTCCAATCTGAATCATTGCACGCATCTTCAACACTTAAGGGTTCAATCTGAGAAAGTAAGCATAGCTCTTCATCAACGGTTGAACCTTTTTCTCTGGATCTTGTCAAGACTTTAGCGCTCTGATCTCCAATGATGTCTTCCTTAGAGTGGTATTTGGATGTGTATTTTGATTTTTTAGGAGTGACACTCTCATCTGTAATATGTGATTCTTCTAGACTTGGTTTAGGATTGTTGCATGAAACATCAATATAGTCAAACATTTCTTCAATAACTGTGTCCTTACTGATAGTTCTGGGTTCATCTTCAATCATGGGAGCACATTCATAGTATCTTTCTTGAATCATAAACTTCTCATCAATCTTTACATGAGTAATTTCAATGATCTTCTTCAATCTTAGATTAAAACATCTATAGGCTTTGCTTTTTGTAGAGTAACCAAGAAAAATACCTTCATTGCTTCTAGCATCAAACTTGCCAATACTGTCATCTCTCTTCATGTAGCACTTGCTTCCAAAGATTTTGAATTATTTTATAGTAGGTACATTACCAAACCAAAGTTCATAAGGTGTCTTGTCTACGCCTAGCCTTAACTAGATTCTATTGATAGTATAGACTTTTGTATTAACTTCATCTCTCCAATAGGTATGGGAAACCTTTCCTTCAATCATGATAGTGTGCGTTGTGTCAAGTATTATCCTATTCCTTCTTTCTGCAATCTCATTCTACTGAGGGGATCTAGGTGCACTTAACTATCTTTTGATTCCATGTTCTTCGTAGTGGTCATAAAACTGGTCAGAGGTGAATTATCCTCCTCTATCAGACTTAGACATTTTATCTTTAATCCAGATTCATTTTTAACTTTAGCTTTGAATGCTTTAAACTTCTCAAAAGCTTCAGATTTGTCTTTTAAGAACGCAACCCACATCATCCCGGAAAAATCATCAACAAACAAAATGAAATACCTTTCTCTATAGTATGATCTTGTTTGAGTAGGTCCACATAGGTCTGTATGTATCAGATCTAATTTGTTCTCTGCTAAGTTCTATTTTCTTCTGAATGAGGTCCTCACATGCTTCCCCATCACACATCCCTTGCACATAGTATCAACTGGTCTTGCAATACTTGGAAGGTCTCTTACTGCCTTTACATTACTTATCTTTACTATTTTGTCAAAATTGATATGACAAAGTCTCTTGTGCCATAGCCAACTGTCATCCACTTTTGCAACAAAACAACTTACTTCAAAGTTGAGCTGAAAGACATTAGCTTGGGTCTTTGAGCCTCATACAATCATGTCCCCTTCTTTGTTGTTAATGATGCACTTGTTGTCTTTTAATTCCAACTGATATCCTTTGTCAAGCAATTGTCTAACACTTAGAAGTTTGTGATGTAAACCATCAACATAAAGAACATCATCTATTTTGTTCTTTCCATCTAAGGTAATAGAACCTTTGCCTATGATAGGTTTGGGAGTGTTATCTCCAAATCTAACCATGCCACCTTTATACTTATCTAGATGTACAAATCTATCTTTGTCACATGTCATGTGATGTGAACACCCGTTGTCTATGATCTAGTCTGTTCAGATGTCTACTTTGGAAACTAATGCTAACTCTTGTGCTTCTTTTTCATCTTCAATGTCCATCTCCTCAAGCATTTTCTCAATGTCTTTAATGGCAACAAATCCTATTTCATCTTCTCCTAAATAATCATCAGTTACACCATCTTCGGAATGATAGCATTCCTTAGTGTATTTGGGCTTGTAATTTGATCTAAACTTCTTGACTCTTGTAGGACACTTGGATGCAAAGTGGCCAACTTTGTTGCATGAAAAACATTTGAATGGTAGTTGTCCTTCATATTTCCCTTTACCTTTTCTTTCCTTCTTAGCAATTATTTCTTCTAGTTCAGTATCAACTTCTTCCTTCTCATTATTAGAGTTGCTTAAAGATTTCTTACCATGGACTAAGGCTTTGAAGTTTGTTTCCATTTTTGGTTTTGTCTTCAATCTTGATATCTCAAATGCAGATATTTTGCTGATCAGGGTTTCTCTTTTGAAGTCCTTTGAGAATTGCATGGTTTCATCCAAAATATTAATCTTGCTTTCATAATTTGCTGTCAATGTGGTCATCGGTTTGTCCATTATATCATCTTCTGAAATTTCTCCACCATTGTTCCTGACACTTGATACTGCTTCATTAATCCTTTGATTGTAAGCTCTGATGTTCTCTTCAGGTAGCATCTCTAAATTATTGTATCTTTTCTTCCATGTCGCATTCTTTGCTTGTATGTCTCCTTCAAACATATCTTCTAAGTATTTCTAGATTGAATATGATTTTTCCACCTTCTTGATCTCAGAAAATTCACTGTCAGATAGGGCACTGATTAGGGCCTCCTTGGCAAATGCATTTTGAGTGAATACTTCTTTTTGTTTATTTGTAGAGTCTTCTTCTGCAAGGTATTTCAAGGTGGGAACATCAATTGCATGAGTGGCAATCTCATAGATCTCAAAACCAACGCACTGAAGATGTGTTATCATTTTTTTCTTCTAGTCAAGATATTTTTCTCCATCAAAATTAGGACTCTCTTTCCTGAAGTACACCATTTGATCTACCTTAAGTTGTTAGGCTTTCTCTCCAAGGCACTTGGCTCTGATTTCAATTGTTGGAATAGTCCCAAAGGATAACTGGGAGGGGGGGTGAATCAGTTATCAGCTAGTTTAATTCTTTTCTTCAATTAATTATAGAATAACATTAATCATTAACACATTCAGATAACACAAGATAGTACACAAGAATTTTGGTTATGGGGAAACCAAATAGGTAAAAACCCATGGGAATTAGCACCCACAAAGAACTATACTTGAGTATAATTATCCCTATTAGAAGATCTTGCAACCCTATTAGGAGTTGTTCTTTGCAATGCAATAAGTATAGTGACCTGGTTAAGGGTTTGACCCTGTTAGGAGTCTTTTACAAATAACCCTGTTAGGGGTGAGGATTCACTGTCCAAAAATCTCACTGCTAAAATGATGAAGGCAGCAACCTTCAGTAAAATAGATATGCACTATATCTGATAAATGAACTATTTGAGTAGACCTACTGTCTTGATCAGTTCCAGTGTATTGTAAGCTTTCACTTCTTCACATAGATCTTTTCTTGATGAATGAAATGTCTTTACTGTCCCAAAACAATGGACATTCTGTTCTGTACTTTTTCTATCTCTTTTCTTATCATTCACACTTACCATTCATCAAATGAACTACTATAAGTATCTTCCTCAAAATATGTGATCTTAGTCGGCTTTAGGAGTCCCTTCAATACTTCTTTAGTCGGCCAAATCAAGCACGCAACCTGATTAGAACCACGCAACTCAAACTGAGTAGACGCGATGCTTCACATAGTTGGCTCTAGTAAATTGACTCAATCATCCCGCTTCTATTAGAACATGTTTAGCACCTTTAGATAATTATTGTTAACTCATAACTAAACATGAATACAAACACGCATATCCCGAAGATAGGCACAACTCAAGAAACAATGTAATTACGTCAGCTCTTCATAGATGATCTCCATAAACTGTAACTGCCACAATAGATTAATCATAACTCAATTGAAACTACATATCTGACTCTGTGTGAATGTACATGGTATAGTAACTATGTCTGAAACATAAAAACAACCATGCAAGGCTTTCATATGTCTATACTGAAAACTGAATACAGTTCATTGTTGTATATTATATGTTGTCATCAATGACAAACATACAGTCAATTATTTGCACATAGAAAATCTCCAACAGGAGTGTCCCATTTGGAGAGATATTTTTAGCTTCTCCCTTTCAATCAGCATATTGATACAGACCTGCGAAGAAATTTTATAGTATATGAGTTTTTGAAAAGACTCAGTAAGGATCCTAGGAGTGTCTTGATACCTTTCTTCATTTCTACATTTCCAAATCTGCCAAAGAATGTTAGAAGATATAATGATCCACGACAAATTAGTATCTTTTTTAAATCGTGAATATGCCTAGTGATAAGTTCAAAAATATCAAGATATTTAGGATAAGTAATACCAAATATACACCAAATTTCTTTAGCAAAATAACAGTCAAATAAGATATGCCTGCAGGATTCAGAGAGTTTGAAAATACTATAGAGCTTGATATAGGAGGGGTCTTTCCTTAACAGGAGCCTATTGAGAGTCATAAGCCATTTGAAGCATTTGATTTTAGGGTCAATGGGAGTTTTCCACATACTATCAAAGTGTTTTTTCCAACTGTTAACATCCAGATTAGTATACCATAAATTGTTGACATGGTGGATAATGTCAGTACTATATCCCAAGGTTCTATATATGTTCTTGGCTTTGATTTTAGTAACAATGGTACCATCCGACCATTTGATATCCAAAAACCTATGAGAGTATGTATGGCAGGTAGTGGGGAGGTCCTTACAAGCCTTGACAACCATATTGTAGGTTTTCTTTTGGGACAAGGGTATGTTGAATTGTTTTCTGAGCTCATCCCAACTAATAATGCAGTCCTTCTCAAAGAGACATATAAATTTAGAGATGCCCAAATTGTGTCATATTTTAGCAAAGAAACCTTGAGAAAGGGAAAGAGGCTTATCAGAGAGGTGAAGATTCCACCAAATTGACCTTTCACCATGCATAAGTTTATGATCGAAAAAGGTTTTATTAGATATAAATTGTTTAATTTTCTTTCAGGCCTTCCAAATAGTTTTAAAAATAGTAGATCCCTGAACCGTGACAGGAAAGTCTCCAGTAAGGTCACTGAAAGGGAGATTTTTCCAAGACTTAGCCTTCTTAGGGAGACCTCTTTAAATGTTACATCTAATAAGAACCTTCCAAGGTTCATCCCCTTCTAGAGAGTGAAAGATCCATTTGGCAGCAAGGGCAATCTCTTGAGTCTTAAGGTCTTTAAGCCCTAACCCCCCAAGGTACTTGTCCATGCGACACCAATCCCAATTAACAGCATGAATCTTTTTATTACCTTTCCCATCAGACCAGAGAAAGTTTCTAATGACTTTCTGTATTTACAGAATTTGATAATTATTAAACATCCAAGCACAGGAGTAGTAAATATTATAGGATGACATAATTTTTTTGCAAACCTGCACCCTACCAACCAAAGAGAGGGATCTGTTGTACCATTTATCAAATTTTTTAGTAATCTTATCCTTCACCTAGAACCACATATCCTTAAGTGAGGGCTCAACAAAGAAGGGAATGCCCAGATACCAAACAATTTTATGGGGACCACCCCACTGAAAATCATATTTATAAAACCAATCAGGCGGTCTTTCATCCCAGCCAAGGAAAATGGACTTATTTTTGGATATCTGAGCACCAGATATAGAGCAGAAGGAGTTGAGTTTATTTTGTAGAGCATCAAAATTTTCTTTAGACATTTCAAAGAAGATAGTTGTATCATCAACAAATTGACAACTAATCAGATCTGAATCATCGGGCAAGGTAATGCCTTTGACCACCGAAGAGAGGGAGTTGTCTCTAAGAATGTAAAAAAGAGCATCTGAGGCAATAACAAAGAGAGCAGGGGAAAGGGGGCAGCCTTGCCTAATGGATCTCCCAAGGGATAAGGAGTCAAATAACGAACCATTAACTTCCACTTTAGCATAAGCAGATCAATGAGCAATATCTTAATATAGTTGCAGAAAGTTTCAAGGAAACCAAAGGCCTCGAGCATCATGGAGATAAATCCCCATTCAATCCTGTCGTAAGCCTTTTCTAAGTCTAGCAGTAGCATAGCAGAGTTCTAGTTGGAGGCCATAGACCAGTTCATAGCTTCCCAGCTGGTAATGAGGTTCTCAAGAATAAATCTACCATTAATAAAGCCAGTTTGGGTAGAACAAGTGAATTTGGGCAGAAAACTCTCTATCCTAAGGGCCAAGATTTGAGCAAGAATTTTATATGAATCGTTAAGGAGAGTAATGGGGTGCCAATTTTTAATAAGATCCTTGTCACCATCCTTAGGGATCAATTTAATGATTCCTCTGTTGAAAAAACTACCCATAGTGCCTTTGTTAAAAGCTTTAGCATATATGTTATGAAGGTCATTGCAAATCCAACCAATGTTGGCTTTATATAATTCCACAGGTAGGCCATCGGGCCCAGGGGTCTTGTCATTCTTTAAGGTATTAATATCTTTTGCAATTTCCTCAATAGAGATGCTTTGACCAAGAAGGTTAGATTCTTGACTAGAAATTCTCTTGGGGATGATGGTTCTATATACATCTCTTAAAGAATTAGCCTCTTCGGTATCCTCAGAGGTAAAAATTTTATGGTAGAACGTAGAAAAGGCCTTTTTAATGCTATCCTCATTGTTGATTTCAATTTTTTCTACCACAATCATGTTTATGGATTCATTTGAATGTTTCGGCTTAAGCAAGTTAAAGAAAAATTTGGAGCCCCTGTCTCTAAATTGGAGCCAGTGAGAATGGGCTCTAATTTTGGCTCCGCTGGCTTTAAGTTTCTAGTGTTGTCTAAGATCATCCCTCACCTTAGAAACAATAGGAACAAGGTCATAATTAGTAGGATTGGTTTGAATGTCATACTCGGTCGATCTCAACTTAGAGGAGAGGCTCTTTTCGGTAAACCTAAAGTCTTTGGCTTTCTTCTGACTAATGGTTCGGAGAAGAGCCTACCAAGCATGGATGTTGTTCTCCCACATCTCAATACATGTAAGAGAGGAGGAAGTATTCTTGTTGATATTCCTAATAAGATCAATGGCGTAAAGAATATCAACATCCTGGAGCTGAGAAGAGTTAAGAATGAATCTCAGGTTGCTATTTTTAGAAGGAGCAGGGGAATTATTAAAATTAACAAACACAGAGATAGGATGGTGGTCCGAGTGCGAGGTGGGAGTCACCATGACCATGTTCCCCTATGTATCAGGAAGGAAGGAGAAGCAGTTTTTGTTGGCATAGAATCTATCAAGTCTAGCATAGATCCTAGAATGACCATGCTGGAAGTTACACCAAGTATGCCAGAGACCTTGATTAGAGTTTAAATTTTCCTCAAGAGGGTCAAACATAATTTTAGCATATTTCATCCTATTTCATTGAGTTCTTTCCAAGTCCTTCCAAGAAAACAGGAGTCCTCCTGATTTGTCAACTTGATATTCTATCATATTGAAGTCTCCTCCAAATAACCATGGTATATCTGGGAGGGAAGCCAACCAAGACCAAAGGGCCACTCTTTCATTGAAATCATTGGAATCATATAAAGAACATATGCCAAAGGTAAGAGTACTAGTGCTAATAGTAACCCAAGTGGCCCTATTACAGGGGATACACCCTTATTCATAATGACATTAGCCCATTTAGGGTTGATTAACAATCCCACCCCACCCTTGCCTTTCGGGTGGTCAGAATACACTTTAATAGCATATTTCCAAATGAAATTAAGATTGGCTTCAAGCATAAAGACGGTGGCTTTTAATTCTTGCAACATAAGAATGTCTATGGATTTAAAAGTGTCAGGGTATCTTTTAACAATTTACTTCCTGTCTGGGGATTCAATACCCCTTATGTTCTAAGAGATGAAATTCATGAGGAAACAAGGGAAGAAGGGGAGCACGCAAGGTCCGATGACCCATCATTCATAATTTTGAGGTGGAGGGTATGTCCTCAACACACTTCATAGTGGATATTTTTTTCTTTGAGCCCAAAGGGCGTCCTCTTCTTTTGGATTTGGGGATATCATTTTTCCAATCAAAGTCATCATTGTTAGACACAGGTGGCACTATGACTTCCATATCAACAATAGAATTAGGAATCAAGGAAAAAGAGTCATGGGATGGGGATATACCAGTGGGTACAGAAATTTGAGATTGGTTGAGGGTAGCGGGAAGGAGCTCAAGTATATAGTCATCTTCTATCTCCTTAAAGACCTTCAGAGGGAGGTGTTGGGTTTGTTCAATGTCAACCTTCTGACTCACGGATTTATGAGAATAAGAGAAAATGGGTGAGTTACCAGGAGGGGGACAATCAGGAGTATCCGTAGGAATAAATTGGGAGGAGGTCGATGTAGAAAGACTCTCTTCAGTCACAGAAGCCTATTTATTAGGATTTCTTCTCCTTTTATTGGTTTTTCTAACAGTTCAAAAATCGTCGAGTTGAATAATGTCTGAAGACGATTGTATATCAGAGGGTGACACCAACCAAGATTGGGTGTCATGTAAGACATGGGATTGGGTGTCATGTAGGACACGGGAAGGAGGGGTGATATCAAAAGTAGCTTTAGGAATAACAATCTAGGGAGCATTAGATGTCGAGGTCAAAATCTGATCATAAATATTCAGGGAATGAGCAGCAAGTGAAGGAGAGGGCAACACAAAATTAGATTTACTCTTAGTGATGGGACTTTCCTTTCTTAAGTGTCCCTCTTTTTTACCTAAAAAATAGGCATTTAACCCACCAAGAATCTCCATAGGGCAAGAGTATGTAACTTCAGAGATGTTAATGTCTAGAGTGGAGGGGATGTCCATTCCAGGTTTCAAGGAGATAAGAGCTCTGGCGTCCATGTGAGGGACAATTCTTGTGGTATCGTCAACCCTAATTACCTTACCCAGAGGTTCAAGAAGTTGTGGGAGAAACCACCATAAAAATGGAGGTAGATTTTTCACAATAATCCAGTGCGGGGCCGAGAGGGAAAGTAATTCCTCATGGATAGGTTCTGGTGTCCAGGCAAGGGCACGGAATGAAGTATTACCCACAGTCTAATATTGTCGTTTAATGACAGCTTCCTAAGATTCAGGATTCTTAAAAAACACAACAAAATGCCCTTTCTATAATTGCCTACAAAATGAAATATAGTGCCCTAATTTCAAATTCCAATAGTTATGGAACCAATCATCCAGGAATTTACGAGCATGGCACTTATCAAGTTCAAATGCAGCAAAGAATATAGCATAATTTCTTAATCTATTCTTTTCCTTCATAATTTTAGCAGCCATTTCAGTTTTTGGAGAAATAGAAAAAGATAGCAAGGCATTCGTAGAACCCTTACCTTGTTTGCGCATTTCATTGGGACCAAACAGATTGAACTTGGCACCCGCGCAGATGGCAGAGGATGAATTTGTGACAACTTTAGATAATGTTTTGGGTGGAGAAGGTAAAGACTATGAGCCATTAGGTGTTTTTAATGAGCTCACCAAGTTGGGCTCCATAGGAGCCCTAGGGGCATTGATGGCAGAGGTACGGCCTCTGTCGAGGAACTGAGGTAATGAATGGACATAAGAAAATAAATGCATTAAATTAGAACAACCACACCTGGCTTTGGCGATAGGACACATTTGCATCTAACATTGTGGAACGTAGAGCAGTAGTCGTGGAATGCAGGGTAGTCATCGTGTAATGCAGACCTTTATCTAATTCCAATTTCAAATTTTCCTAATATGTATGTATTTTATATAGAAAAGCAACATGTTTATTTAAGTGAATTTTATATCTTTGATAGTTAAAATAAACTATGATTTAAATAGTTATAAACATAACACACATAAGTTTTAATAAAATCCAAACATGTAGAAGCACTCACCATTTTGTATAAGTTTTTGGATGACATAAAAATAATACTTTTATCAGTCTAACCTTAATTACACTCAAAATCTAGATTCTTAAGTTTTGCAACCTTAATGACTCTTAAAAAACCAAACCCTTAATTCTTCCAACCCTAATAATTAGTAATGAACCTATAAAATTTTATATTTATACTTATTTTACAATTAAAAACAAGAAAATTATACCATAAACAACTTTTAATAAAGCATAACATTTATATAATCTTGCTTCTAACATTTAATAATGTATTTTTATTCTTTATTGATATTTTCATATATTGAACATGTTATTCATAAATAGTCTTATTATGCTTTTGTGTGTTTAGATTCTTTAGTCTAATTATACATTTTGTAATCTTTCCGTAGTCAAACAAAAGGATATTTTATACTTTATTAATTCCTTTGGAGAGATATATTATAAGGTGTGTTAAATTTAATGTTTGAGTTTTTTATTTATAAAAATGAAAATCTTGTTAATAAATAAACTTATATAATTATTTTTCACAAATTTGAACACAGTAATAAATCTGAAAGTTTGAGGATGGAAATCTACAATTGATATATTTTTTTATTAAATTATTGCTAATATTTTTAAGTTTCATAATATTCCAAACTTTTGTTAAGTTATTTCTACCATTTGAATTAAATTTGATTTAGAATTTATATGACATTTATGTTAGAATGAATTTAGAATAACTGAGAGGGGAGGGGTTAATCATTTATCCTCAGGTCTAGATGTAGCAAATAAAAACTTTCTGTATTTCAGATCTACTCAGCAGCAGTAGCATATGTCAACAACTTTAATCATGCAGTTTACTGTCTATTGAAATTAGCTTGTAGAAACATAATAGTAAAACAAACCATAAGCATACACACAAGTTGACACAAGTATTTAACGTGGAAACCCAATATAGGAAAAAACACCAGTAACATGCTACCAAGTTTTCACTCTTCTGAAGTGATGCCCTGTGAGGAGCCAACCCTGTGAAAGGTTACAATAACACACTATTAGGTGTGACCTGGTTAAAGGATTTAATCACCCTGTTAG
>MU225118.1:143483-182974 GCA_018584345.1 Thuja plicata
AATTTTTGACATTACAAAATCGGGATGCATTAGGCTAGATTTCTTACCCAAAATTATATTTTGAAATTTGGATAGATAGAAGTTAGAATGGCTAAGGCTCTCACAAATTACAGTCTCAAAATCTTCGGTGACGGTTTAACAATTTTTTTTAGCTCTGCTGCTACGAGCCTACGAGTCAATAGGTTGTTAAAAAGGAAATGGTAAAAACCTTTCGTTAAAACTTAAATGTAAAAAATTAAATGAATATTACACGTGTCACATTTTTGTAAAGATTTAAAATGAATATTAAATTAAAAATGCATACAAATTTAATGTTAATTACACGTGTCATGTTTCCAGAGCGAGTTTTCAGAAAAGATCTTTGAAACCCATAGTACTTCTGAAATACAACTTCAACCGTTCATCTCTCGTAATCCAACAATTGTTACGATTTTAAAATATTAATAATTTAATACACACTAATGAATATAATCATTAACTATATTGAATTCCCTTTGAATTCATGCATTCGAGAATACCTTATCCATGAAATTTTAACTAGTAACTAGTCACCATAAATGATAAAGTTTGGAAACATTAAATTATTACATGAAACAAAAGTGCAACACAAATATTTTATATTATATTACACAAAATTTGAATACAACTTTACAAATCAACAACACCCATAGGCCATATCTATTAACGATTCTTATAATAATAACAAAATAGAAAAGCACTTCGAATTTCTTAAAACATTTTCATATATTTTTTTAAACATACATTATTACAGTTTACATCATTGCAAAAACCCTGGTAAGTTGCTACCACCAGACGGAGACACAGTAGAGACTAGGACAGGTACAGGGATAGAGACATAGTCAGGGACTATCTGGTTGTGGCTCCCTTCCTTCTGTATAGAACTTTGAAGAGAGGATAATCTCAGAGAATTCTTCTAGCCATCTATAGTCCTCGGTATCCTCCAGGTTCTGCCACTTCCGGAGGAAATCCCTCCCAATCTATGCCTAGTTCTGATGACGCATGAGCTGCTCAACATCAAGGTTCAGTAGAAATAGTTGGCTGGGCACATTTTATCCTAGTTGTAGAATCCTTGGCAAATCATTTTCCCAAGGAATACCAAACCCAATTTCTGTAAATATGACAACATTCACATCGTTGCTGAGGTACTCTTCTCTGAAAACTTTCCTTAGAAGCATGATAATTTCCACCTTTTCCCCACCCAGGTCCAATAGAGATGCCATGAACCAAGACAAAATGTCAGTGTTAACTCTATACCTATTTTCATTCTCCAGAAATTCATGTCCCAGCACCATCCTTATAGCCTCCTTAGTGAATGCTCCCAACTACATAGCAACAGACGCCAGGATTGGGTCTGTGACTAGGCCCAAAAAGGCCTTCTGATCCTCCAAGGTAGTGCATCTTAAACAAATTGGAGTGTCCATTGAAAATCAAACTGATTAGTATTCTAATTTTTGACAAAAAAAAATAAAGAGAATCGAGTAGTCGCGGACTATTTTCCCAAATCTACTTTCACAATCATAATTTAATGAGCGTATATCATCTAGTTATAAGCCCTGATTGAAATTCTTTCTCTACCCTAAAGATCTAATTAATTCATAAGTAAAATGGTAATTTTCCTTCAACAATCTCCAAATCTTTCATATTTAATGCAACAGTAGGTGAAATTAGAAACAACACTTATGATAAGACATTTGCTATCTTTGGAATAACGAAGGTTGAACATCACGCGGGTGGACATAACAATTCTTTATTATAAAAACTTGAAATGTGTGCCCACTCTGCAAAAATAATATGCAAAGTATGTTAGCTGCAAAATGGCAGAAGGAAATGAAGCTTTACCATTGATTTAAGATCATCAAATGGTCAGAAAACAATGCCCTTAAATGACATGATGTTTTCATTTAAGTCTTAACTTTAAGGCATTATTTTATAGAGGTAAATTGGTAATGAATAGATAATGATGTCACAATACACACTTATTTGTCATTGAAAATTGAAAGGCTCCATCTAAGCCGCAATTAATTGACATTACTTTAATTGATGTCATATCTACTCATCATCTTTAATTAAAATTTCTATCTAATATTACCGAAAATGGCTATGCAGCTAACAAAATATGTCTGATGTGACAATTTGATAGGATTTATTAATTAAATTTAAAAATATATGACAGTTGTTTATAATTTTTAAATTAATTAATAAATCTTGTCACAACTCACAGACTCACAGTCTCACACGTCCGTTGGATTACAACATATCAACAGCCAAAGATGAATTTCGGGCCTATTGATGGTTTTCATAATCTTTACAAAAAACTCTATGCGGAATCATGACACGTGGTATTATTGATCGTGGACTTATTGGTATGATCAATCATACCACGTGTCATGATTCTGCTGAGTGTTTGTCGTAAACATTATGAAGACCAACAATAGGCCCAAAATTCACCTTTGGCTGTTGATATGTTGTAATCCAACGGACATGTGAGTCTGTGATATCATAGTGGTGGGACCCGATGCAACTTCAACATCAAATTAGAACCATTGGATTAAGAGAGATGAATGGTGGAAGGTGCATTTCGGACGGAATGTGGTGAGATAACTCCTTTACTTAAAACTCTCTCCACAATCATCACACGTGTCATTCTTTGAGAATGAAAACTCAGGAGAATGAAAATTTAATAATTATTCCCAATTATTAAATCGCCATACCAACTACACAACTATTGTATTAAATCGCCAAGTTTATATGTATTTTTTAAAAACATTCACCATGACAATTAAATTATTTATGCCATGATAAAATAATTTTGCCATAATTTATCATTAAACGGAAGTCTAAATCACCAATTAAATTAATAATTTTCCTATTCAAAACATTTATAGTCGCTATATTTTTATAAAAATTGTATACATTTTTTAAAAATTTGCCACCAAATATCCATACTTTGAAACACAATTCTCCATCAATATTAAAAAATTTCCCTCCAAAAAACATGTGATTCGCCATGATTTTATACTTTTTGGGAGGGGGGGTTCTTAAAGTTATCTCCGCTCCCCTCTCAGTTATTCAACTCATTTCCAACAATTGGTATCAGAGCTTTTGGTGCTTTCAAGGAAGGTTTCAAGGCCTAAGCTAAAGATCAAAGATGTCTTACAGAAGGGAGATCCCCAAGCTTAACAAAGATAACATTGCACTATGGAAAGAGTTGATGAGGCTACATATATCTACTATTGGAGATACTGGTTTGCAATTATTGGACCACAAGTATGTGGAACCACCTAGACCTATGTCTGTGGATCAGATGGTGGACATGAAGAATCATAACATAATGATGATTGAAATAGCTTCTTCACTTAACTATTCAGAATTTAATGAAGTCAAGGACTACCCTACTTCCTATGATATGTGGAAGAAACTGCATGATATTCATGGAGGATATGACAATGTAAAGAGAGCCAAAGCAGAGAATCTCAGAGGTCAGTTTGATTAGATGAAAATGAAAGAAGGAGAAGACATTACAAAATACAGTGACAAAATCAGGAAAAGTGGCAGTGCCATCAGATCTTCTAGTGGAAAGATTGAAGACAAAACATTAGTTAGTAAGGTATTGAGAACTTTACTTCCTATCTATGCAATTAGAGTTTTGTCTATTCAAAAGATGAGGTGCAGTAATGATATAACTCTAGATGAATTGGTTGGAAGGCTTACAACTTTTGAGTTGGACAATTTTGACAATTATTCTCCTAATCCTAGCAATTTTGAGTCTGCATTCAAAGCCAAATTAAGTCTTGGTATGATGGATAGAAATTCAAGAGGAAAATAGATTGACAATGATAGTGATGATGAATGTGATGAGCAAGAATTACAATAGTGAAGAAGTCTTGGAGTTGGTGAATACTAATCTATGTGGACCAATTGGAACAATAAGTTACACTGGAGAGAAGTATTTCATTATATTTTTTGATGGTCATTCCAGAATGATGACTGTTATGTTTCTCAAAGAAAAATCAGAAGCTTTTTAGAAGTTTAAGTGGTACCTTTCCAGATTTGAGAAGGAAACAAGAAAGAAACTAAAATACCTAAGATCTGATAGAGGAGGTGAATTCATTTCTAATGGGTTCAATGAATTCTGCAATGAAAGAGGAATCAAGAGACAAGTATTTGCCCCTGGTACCCCACAACAAAATGGAATAGTAGAAAGAAGAAACATATCTATTATGGATTGTGCTAGAACCTTGATAATTGAAAAGAATGTTGCAACCAAATACTGGAAGGAAGCTATCAACGATATAGTTCACACCTTGAACAGAGTTCAACTGAAGAAAGGTACTAATCAGACACCTTTTGAATTATGGTATGGACCTATAAACCCAATGTTCGGTATTTCAAAGTATTTGGAAGTAAATGTTACATCTTGAAGGAAGCAAGAAATAGAAAATTTGATGTAAAAGGTGATGAAGGTATATTCCTAGGCTACTCCTGTAAAAGCAAAGCATATAAATGTTTGAATATTGCTACTCATAAAGTCATAGAAAGTGTACATGTAAATATTCATGAGTTTGCAGAGAGAAGTGAAGAATAGAGAAGTAAAGAGCATGAGGACTAGAATAACTTTGTGTATTATGAACCTGATACTATGCTTAAGACACAAGCAATGGTGATTGGACAGCAACCCTGTCAATGACTGAATTCATTAGCACAAACTTTTTTACAACCTGTATAACCTGAGATGCTAACAAAGGTAACTGAGTCACAAATAGAGGAAACCAAGTCTCAGACAGAGGTAACTGAGTCTCAGGCATAGGAAATCGAGTCTCAGTCAGAAGAGCATAACAAAATGTTTGAGCATGGTGAGCCAAGTAATGCGAGTCCAGAATCAAAGAAGAAGGAACCTGTACTTGCCAAATATGTCAGAAGGCATCATGCACCTAAGAAAATACTTGGAGATCAGACAAAAGGTATAATGATAAGAAACAAACTTAAAGGTACATGTTTGCTTAGTGAAATTGAACCTAGATACATTAAAGATGCTTTGAAAGATGAAAGTTGGATAGAAGCCATGAATGAAGAGATTGAGCAGATAGAAAAGAACAAAACCTGGACTCTTGTGCCTAGACCAAAAGACAAGAATGCAATTGGTACAAAGTGGGTTTTTAGAAACAAGTTGAATAAAAAAGGTGATGTTACTAGAAACAAGGAAAGATTAGTGTGTAAAGGATATTCTCAAGAAGAGGGTATTGATTATGGAGAAACTTTTGCTCCTGTTGCAAGACTTGAAGGAGTCAAAACTCTTCTGGCATATACAGCACATAAAGGATTCAAGGTATACCAAATGGATGTAAAATCAGCATTCTTGAATGGAATTTTGGAAGAGGAAGTCTATATGAGCAACCTGAAGGTTTTGTTGATCCTAACAAAAGGAATATGGTTTGCAAATTACACAAAGCTTTGTATGGACTGAAGCAAGATCCTAGAGCTTGGTATGAAAGACTACATGGATACCTGATAAGTATTGGATTTTAGAGAACTAATGATAATAGTATCTTGTACATCAAAGAAGGACCTCAGAACAAGATACTATTAGTAGAGATATTTGTTGATGATATACTATTCACTGGACATGATGATTTATGCAAAGCATTCTCTGAAGCTATGAGTAAGGAATTTGAAATTTCTATGTTCGAAGAAATCAAATTCTTTGTTGGTTTACAAGTTCATCAGATGAAGGATGGTATCTACATTACTCAGTCTAAATACATCAAAGAGATACTGAAGAAATTTGGAATAGAAGATTCCAAACCAGTTGGGACACCTATGTCTACTGGACATAAGTTGTCTAAGGATGATGACTCAAAGGAGGCAAATCAGACTACCTACAGATCCATGATTGGTAAACTTCAATATGTTGTTCACACTAGGCATGATATTGCATTAGCAATTGGTATTGTTGCAAGGTTTTCAGCTAATCCTAGAGAGAATCATTTGATGGCTATCAAAAGGATTCTGAGATATCTTAAGGGCACTGGAGACTATGGATTATGGTATAAGAAAGGAGGAAACTTTGATTTGAATACAATCTTCTCTACCTGATCATATTGTATTTTAGTGGAGGTTGCAACAGTTATTCTTTGATAGTGTTTGCAGCTTCACGCTGCAATGGTGTTCTTCATGTTCTTCTTTTGACCAACTCTTCAAATTTTGGTATTTTTTCCATATGTATCTTTAAGTTCCAATGTTTTCCTTGGTTTGTCATCCTAATTTGAGTAGTGTTATTTGAGGGCACTAATGCAGATTATAGTCTTCTCTAACTGATCTTTGTTCCTACTTTCTAGGTCATTCTCTAGTTTGGAGCTTCTTCAGTCCTTCACTAGGCTTCATTTCTATTCGGAGAGAGGTTTTTCCCACTAGGTTTTCTCCCTTTCTCCTTTTTACAGAGTTTTGTTTGTACTTGGGTACCTAATTAGGCCATATTATCGGGACCAATTTCCTACTTTCAGTAGTTGTTTCTAGGTTTTTAGCTTCTCCCTAAGTTTATCTTAAGGGGGTGTTAGAGGAAAAATGTTTTTTAACTTATTAATTAAATAACTTTAAATTCAGTCACCTATTTATCTCTAGTTCACTTAAGCTAAACTTTAGGCATGTAATAATTAATTCTATTATTAATTATTATCATACAACCTAGGTTTCTCCACCTTCTGGTGTTCGATCTCCTTTATATGGATTGATCTCTTTGTAATTATTAATTATTTTGTAATTCCCTCTATTCTCTCTTTGGATGAATATTTTCTCTTTCAGATCATTATGAGTTGTGTCTCCATCCTTTGTTATTGTGACAGGTATTTTGCATATAGTGGATCTTGGTGATTGAATTCTTTAAATTCTAACATGGTATCAGAGCTTTTTTGTTGCAGCCCGTTCTTGAGTTTTTTGAAGATTTTTTGGTGCACTAAGGGTTCCAAGTTTTCATATTTTTTTGTATGGATTTGAGGGGAGCTGTTATTTGGAGAACTTTGTGCACAAGTCGACCTCACGGTTGCGCTCAAAAGACCCAAAAACCCCTTTTTCATATAAGGATCTGTACACCTCTCTTCATGATTCGTGGTTCCCAAGCTTTCCAACGACGAGGGTTAGTAGCATTGTTTTGCAATGATATAAACCAAATACACAAAGCTACCAATAACGAATAACTTGAAATGTAATCAATAAAATGTACAAGCAAAGAAAGGAAAACAATTGAATGTAAACCCCAAAGTTCTTGAAACCTCTATTGTTTCTCTCTACTCCTTCTGAAATGCTAGTTTTGATGCTCAGTATTGGTGTGGGCAACGTCTATGACTTGAGAAGCGTCAAGAATTTGATACTTGAAATGTGTGTGTGATCGCAAGATGACTTGAATGCTAGAACCAAACTAACGGAGTAAGGGCACACGAGAACTTGAAATCCTAGATCCTTCAAATGGTTGTGAAGGGTTTATTATATAGGAATTGGGGATGATATGAACGATTGAGATCAATCCCAGAGATAGGGAGATGAACAGTTGAGATCAAAGGGAACTGGAGAAGCCATTAGTAAACTCCACCTCTTCAATTGGTAAAGAAGAGATAGAGTTTGGTTGATTGAAGGGCTAATTATGAGTTACCTTTTAGAACTGAAGAGGTGGGTGGAGTTACCTATGTGAACTAGAGAGATGGGTGGAGTTACCCATGTGAACTGGAGAGATGGGTGGAGTTACCCATGTGAACTGGAGAGATGGGCGGAATAACCCATGTGATCTGATTATAGTTATCTCTTTGAAGATAAATGAATATTTAATTCATTTATTTAATTAATATTTTCAACAAATGAGATAATTGAATTCTTTTTTATTTAGAATTGCTTTATTTAATGAAATTAAATTAATTTAATTGGAAGAATTTAATTAGTAATTTTAAATATTTGAATTTAAACTATAGGAAATTGAATTTAATTAATTAATTAATGGTAATTAATCTATTAAGGTTAATAAATTTAATAAAATTAATTATTTAATTAATTTTGAGAATTTGATTAGATGATTTGGGGAATGAATTTAGAGAAAAATAGATGAATAATTAATGATTAAAAAAACCATTAATTAATAGATAAAAATTAGTGTTTTTAATGTCAAGTCGCAAGCCTGTCCATTTTTTGGGTGTCTACATTTGCCCCTCTTTGATGCGATGTGACTTGTCACCGTGCATCAAAGATTCTTTGATTTTGATCTTGCCCCAGCGATAGTAACTGTATTTATGCCCCCTCAACAAATTTGAGCGAAAAAGTCACAACATGGGCGTTAATTTGTTGGAACTGCAATTTATGAATCTGGGTAGCTGACTAATTTGAAAAATGATTTATTTTTCCTCTGATATTGACTGTCAAAGTTTTCGAGGACCGGGAAGAAAAATTTGACTTCCTAGAGAAATTAGGGTTTTTAGAAATCCCTATAAGTAGCCAAGAGAGCCATTCATTTTCCACATTGCCTTCTTGGAGCTCTTGAATTCTTGGTGAGTTTGTGCTTAGTTTTCTTTACTTTTCCTCTCCTTTTCATGTGATGGCGGGCTTACCTAGAGTTAGACACATATCTGACCGAGTATGGACATATCAGAGGCCAACTGGTGCAGGACATCTAGTGAGTGTTTATGCTTTGCGTGTCATTAATGCTTGTATTTCTCACTTTTAAAAAAAATTGTTTTCTGGCCATTTGCATAAGTTGCCGCAATCGACTGCGATTTAGTCGTAATTACAGTTTAAATGTCACAATTGTTGGTTGTAAGCCACAATTGATAAGAGGCCCGCAATTTTCAGCTTTGCATGCCATAATTTCTTGTTGCTTTCCGCATTTTCATTTTCTATTCGGTAATTGCATAAAAGTACCGCACTTGTAAGGTTTATTGTCGCAATTACTTGTTTATAATTGTTTGCCTGATTTCCTTGTCTCATTTCTGCTTATGCTAGTTTATGTCACTTTCCTCTATGACTCATACTGATATATTTCTGATTTATTATTGTGTGTAGTTCACCAAGAGGATTCTGCACTATTGAGAGTCTAGATCGGCTGGACTTGTATACAGGTTCCAGCTCTCTGAGGATGAGAGGTCAGTTCTTAGAGACTTAGGTTTATATTGGATATGTTACATGCCAGAGATCACGACCAACAGGGGTCTGATCTCAGATCTTGTAGAGTGATGGCATTTAGAGACATGCACTTTCTGGTTACCAACTATAGAGTGTACTATTACTTTGGAGGATGTGTATTGCATCCTTCAACTTCCGATCCAGGGTGCACCTGTGGAGTATGCTACCTGTCCTAGTATTATTTCTTTAACTGAGCTATCTGGATTGCCCTGAGATTAGCTTGGGTTATCTGATGCATATGATATTCCATGGTCCTGATTTGGCTTGGGCCTCGATAGGTTGTCTAACTTACTAGGTAGTTTGATATGTGGCATATTATGCCCTGATCATCGCCAGCGGTGATTCTCTGTTGGCTTTGGCTTTGTATTGCAGAGTATGGTCCATGATCATACTGTCTATGCATGCAGGCCATGTATGTTGGCTCATATGCACTTTCATATGTTTTACGTAGCTTACCTTAATGGTAAGTCGCTCGGCTATGGTGCTACCCTCCTTCAGATATGGGTGTGGGAGCACATTGTTGTGTGCCGTCTCATTGGTACTCATGATCTGCCTGCAGACAGGCCTTATGTATTTAGGTATGATGGAGTCATCGTTCAGACCCACATGGGTCATTTGATGTACTGGCATCAGCGATTGGATATGATGCCCTATTTCATTTGGAGACCATATAGAGAGTGCCCTGTGTGGGATGGAGAGGATATCCATCTTCCTTTTTTCCGTCAGTGGAGATACCTAATTGGTCATGTCACTGACCATGTACATATGATTGATTTTCATAACATCGACAGGGTGTTGTGACAGTTCGGGGAGCAGCATGATGTGTTTGATACATATGCCTATTTTTCTCGTAGGTCAAGGGATGTTGTGGTCTGGGGTGGTGTTGTTTCACTAGATGTTGCGCAGACTGAGTTTGTAGGCTTACTTCATGTTGCTTGGACATGGCGATCTGCCACTGTAGATGCAGATATGTTTGTGCAATGACATATTTGTGTAATTTTCATTCTACTTTCTTAGTTTATCTTCTCTATGATATGTGTTCCTCATCTGATGTGGTACTGATATTTTGAATTTGATCTTTTGCAGGCATCACTCCTCATTACGATGCTTGTTGGGCACAGACCTGACCAATTTATCTTATAGATTTCTCTCGTCCCGTTGCTAGGACTATCATGAGGAGGGGTTGTCAGGTACGATGAGGCGGGGGGGTCGAGACGGAGGGAGAGATGGTAGCTGAGAGAGAGGTAGGGTTGGAGGCCTAGATGGAGGTAGAGATGGAGGACGGGGGAGGAGAGATGATGGTGGAGATGATCCTGGTCTTGGGGGTGCTGGTGGGCGGGTGAGGATGAGGGGTGGCTGGACTATTACTCAGAGAGTTGGGTTGAGTGTTGTGTTGGAGGATGAGGAGGTGATGGAGGAGGAGGCACCTCAGTTAGTGTGGAGAGTACGTTGGCATACTAGTGTTGTTTTAGCTCTGAGAGAGGAGGATAGGGTGATTGTGGAGGATGTGGATGTGGAGATTGCAGATATTGATATTGAGGCCTTGGATGTCAAGAGCGCTGGCTTGAGCTCCTCTACTGGAAGTAGTAGTACCAAAAATAGTACTAGTGAGAGCTCAGAGAGTGAGGATGATTCTTGGGTGGTGAGGGGGAGGGGAGATGAGGGATTGGGTGATAGAGCTGAGGAGGGTGAAATGGATGTGGCCATGGGAGGGATGGACATAGATCCTTCTGATCTGGAGAGACTCACACAACAGGTTTCTAATTTGTAGGCCAGACTTGATTCCACTGATGCCCGTGCCAGTTACAGTAGCTGAGGTGAGGACAACTACGGCAGAGGCTAGAGAGCGACAGGCTCGAGTTGAGGTCCATTCATTTATTAACAGTGTATAGGAAGTTTCTCATCGGGATGTTTTGGACAAATATTATAGATCTGGGCGTGATGCCCAAAGAGAGATTGAGTATTGGAGATGCCATTACAAGGGTGCAGTTCCTACAGAGTAGAGAGTTCCCAATTATACAGCCTTGCAAAGATCCAATAGGGCTCAGAGATCATACAGGTCACAAAGTAGTGGTGTTGGTGCTCCCAGTTCATCACAGAGACCTACTACTGATATGCCACCCCCTCATCCACCTAGCAGCGAGGGTGTGGGTAGCACATGTTGATTTTGATATCTTTCCTCTTTTGTATCATGTACCATTTTTGTAGTGATGTTCCTTTGATATACTCTGAGGATTATCCTTTTTTGTATCCCGACACACTGATATTTATTGATATATATGTTGATTAATTTGTTTTTTTCAGACTTGCGATCATTCATTGTGCTCAGATATTCTGATTTATATGAGATGCAACTAGTGATTTGATATGATGTGCATTGGTTTACTTTCTATATGTATGATTCTACATGATTTGGTTTAGGTGATGAAAATGTATATGCAATATGATTCTATTATGCAAACTCATAGATGGATGATTTATTTTTCCTATGATACTGACATGTTTATGTAGGATGGTGGAAATGAAATGCATGTTTATATGAGATGCTTATGGATGCATGTGATTTTATGATTTATCATGTATGCAACTACTATGTTTTTTTCATTTTTTCTGATGCACTTAAAAGGAATGGATGCAATCTATTATGCGCAAAATGTCTGAGTAATGCATGTGTTAGTTAGAAGGGAGTTAGTTTGGAAATATGCTCTCTGGGATTGATTTGATAGATATGGGATGATATAAAGAAATTTTTCTTTTTTGATAGATATGAATTGATAGAAAGGATGAGTGTCCCAAGTCATTTCCCTTGTTTCCAATATTTGTCATCATTGCATCTTTTTTATTTTTTGAAATTCCAAAGAGCATCCAGATCGCATATCATCTGGATACCGCCACGACCTCTTGATAACCAGAAGGAGTAGAGAGATTAAATAGAAAGAGAACTTAGTGCACCCAAATATTGACTATTTGGGTTCAGCTATGTTCCCTTTTTGAAAAGAAAGAGAGCCAAAAGCACCCAGATATTGACCATCTAGATACTGCTTTGCCCTCTAAAAAAACCAAAAAAGGGAAACCAAGATAGAACTCCTATGCACCTAGAGTCCATTTGGATAAAACCATGAGCTCTTGATTCCGTAAAGAAAAGACCAAAGCAAACAAGATAGAACTCCTACACACCCAGAGTCCATTTGGATAACATCATGAGCTCTTGATTGCAAAAAAGAAAAGACCATAGAAACCAAGATAGAACTCCAACGCACCCAGAGTCCATCTAAATAGCACTGTGAGCTCTTGATTCTATAAAATAAATAAGCAGATAAAGGAGAAGGAATGTCCAATTCTTTCCCAAGGTTAAGCTTAGATCATGGAACTGTGTAGCTACCAGATAAGTGACAGTGCCTACCTCATTTATCCTAAATCATCATGGCCCTGAAATCGAAGTGAACATTCAACAAACAGCAATCAAAGAAAATGAGTTATGATCTATCATAGCTACTCTCCTCACATGGTGGATCCTGGAGTAGCGTAAGAACATAACTATAAAATATAGACTGACATCTGACCAACTGACTAACTGACCTAGTCAACATTTTTGGATGGTTTCTTGATTCAGTTGGATTCTCTTAATTGGCTCGACTCTTTTGGTAGGCTTGATTGGCTTGATTGCTTGAGTGTGTCTGGTTTCAGTAATAGATGACTCATATAAGACTGACCTGTCTGGTTTTGAGTGTATCCATCACTGTGTAAGATGATTGATAGGATTTGATTGATTGATCATTTTGGATGGCTGATCAGGCTGTGTCAGATGGGCCCAATGCTAATTTCCAAAGCTCATGATTGTGACAATTGATAGATTGGCTTGGTCGCCAGTTTTCTTGCTGATAGATTTGATAGATTGATAAAGTTGTGTCATATGGGCCCAATGTTGATTCACAAAGCTCATGATAGTGACATTTAACTGATTGGGCTTGATCACCCTTTGCTTTTTTGATAACCGAGTTGGCTTTATTGCTTGGGATTTTTGCAATTTTTTTATTGTTTTTGATGATGATTGATTTTCTCAGGACATTTTGATCTTTTTAGGATTTTTTATGAGATTTCCAATTTTTAGGAATTTTTTGATGGGTTTAGAAATGCCCCCTAGTTTGGTGGACCAATACTAACTATGGATAAGTGTTGGTGCTCAGAGGGGAATGCGCTTTTGGATATAACTTGGGTAGCTAGTGTTGAATTTGAAGTGTGCTCAAGCTTTTGAATGGAGTTCATTGATGATGAAGCTGGATTTTAACACTTGGTGCCTATTTGTCAGGTTTTCACCAAGGTACCTACTCAATAGTGCTTGTTTGCCAGGTTTTCACTGAGAGCGCAATTTTGTTTTTCTTTACTTTTTTTCTTTTTTTCTTTATTTTTTTGGAAATGTAGATAGGTGCCTTAACCATTGAAACCTCAAGCATAGAACCTCTTGAGGTGCATGTTGTTGATGTATCTGGGGAGTTGATCTCCTTCTAGTGTCACCAATTGGTATGCCCCACTTTGGGTAGAGCTGACAATGATATATGGTCCTAGCCAGTTAGGCTCGAACTTTCCTGGTTTTACTCTTTCTACTTGGTTCTTTTGATTTTCCATGAGGACAAGATCTCCTACCTCAAATGTTGGTGTCCTCACCTTCTTGTGATAGTTCCTTCTAAGGTGACTCTGATATCCTTGTAAGTGATTGAATGTGTGCTATCTTCTTTCATCTAGTAACTCCAGTTCACTGAGCCTTGCTACTCTGTCTATAGTCTTCATCTGAAATCAGGTTCTTTAGTGATATCCGCAAGGATGGGATTTCCACTTCAAGGAGTAGAACCGTCTCTGATATATATACTAGAGAGAAAGGAGTGGCTCATGTAGGTGTTCTCACGCTAGTTTTGTATGCCCATAAATCAGGACTAAGTTGTAAATATCATTCTCACCCTGATTCATTCACTATTTTCTTCAATATTTTCAAAAAAAAATTGTTTGTAGCTTTGGCTTGGCCATTCCCTTGAGGATAATAAAATGAAGAGAACCCTTGTTTGATTTGGAGTTGTTCACATAGATCTTCAACATATTTGTTTTGGAAAGGCGTACCATGCTCTAGCAGGATGGTTTGAGGGGTCCTGTATCGACATATGATATGGTTGAGTATGAACATTGATATCTCCTTTCTAGTTATGTAAGTGAGGGGAATTGCTTCTACCCACTTAGTGAAGTACTCTGTTGCTGCTATAATGTATTTGTGTCCATTTGCCAAAGATTGTGTAATCTTTCCCACTAGGTCAAATCCCCACATGGAAAATAGCAATGGTGAAGTGATAGGATTTAGTTCTTGCGCTAGTGCATGGATGAGGTATCCATGAATCTGACATTGCCTACACCTTTGTACATATTTGTTTACATCTATCTCTACTATGGGCCAGTAGTATCCCATGCAGATGATCTTTTTAGCTAAGTTGTTGCCACCTCCGTGGGTTCCACAAATTCCTTCATGTACCTCATACATAGCTTTCTAGGATTCCATGGAAGTGAGACATCGTAGTAGCGTTCTGTCTAGACTTCATCTATATAGATTAGTTGAGAGGATGGTATACCTAGAGGCTTGGCGAATGAGGGACTTTCTCTAGTTTCTAGACAAGTTGGGAGGAAAGACACTATTTTGGAGGTAGTTGTATACATCTTGGTACCATGGGGTTTCAAGACCGACAATGATGCATGCTAATTCTATGAGGGATGCTTGATGGGATGGCACCGTGAGTTTCTCCACTAGAAACTGGAATCATGTTTTGTTTCCTAGCATATCGATCAGTGATGCTATGGTAGCTATCGCGTCTACCGCTTTATTTTGAGCTTGTGGTATTTGATCGAAGAAGATGTATTGGAACTTAGTGCACAATCTCTCCATCTGTGCTCTATATGGTATTAGCTTCTTATCTTTTGTCATATAATCATTGTTTACTTGGCTAATGATAAACTATGAATCTTCATAGACCTTAAGGTTCTTGATTCTCGATTGAATTGTTATCTTTAAACTGATGACCAGTGCTTCATATTCTACTATGTTGTTTGTGCAGGGGAAGTTGAGTTTGAAATATTTTGGAATTGTATCATTATCTGGAGTGACGAGCACTATTCCTGCCCCTGCACCATGGTTCATGCACGACCCATCAAAGTATAGTTGCCATACCTCGATCATTGGCTATATTGTCATAATAGATTCATCAGGAAAATAAGAAATGATAGGATGATGATCCTGAATAGGTGCCTCTACTATTTGGTCTACAATCACTTTCCCTTTGATGGTCTTTATGTCTATGTACTCAATTTCAAACACACTTAAGATCATTACCCAATTTGCAAGTCGTCTAGTGAGTGTTGCTTTGCTTAGGAGGTACTTCAAAGGACCAATATGTGCTATCAACTTTGTTTGGTGACTCAACATATAATGTCTCAGCTTCTAGGAAGTGAAGACAACTACAAGGCATGATTTTTTAATTGGCGTATAGTTGAGCTCATATCCTACCAATGTTCTGCTTAGATAGTAGATGGCTCTTTCCTTACATATGTCATCATTTTGTGCCAAGAGTACACCTAATGTTGATTTTGCTGTTGAGATATACAAAAGCAATGGTCTACCTTAGACTGGTGGCACCAAAATAGGAGACTTGAGGAGGCATTCCTTGAATATTTGGAATGCTTGTTTGCATTTCTTTGTCCATATGAATTTGATGTCCTTGTGTAGTAGATGTTGGAGTGGGTGGAACTTGTCTGCTAGCTGAGCTATGAAGCGCCTAATTGATTGGAGCCTTCTTTGTAACCCCCTTAGTTGCCTTAGGTTTGATGGTGGTGGCATGTCCAATATTGCTTTGACTTTCTCTGGGTCTACTTCAATGCCTCTATGTGACACTATGAACCCCAGTAGCTTTCTTGTTGTGACCCTGAATGCACATTTCTTTGGGTTTAAATAGAATTTGTATTCCTGGATTCTGTCAAACATTGGTCCCAATACTTGTAGATGATCCTTGTGAAGCATTAACTTGGCTAGTATGTCATCCACATAGTATTCCATTATTTTGTGGATGAGATCATGAAAGATAGTTGTCATGGCCCTTTGATACGTTGCTCCAGCATTTTTTAGACCAAACAGCATGACATTCCAACAATATGTGCCCCAAGGACATGTGAAAGTTGTTTTGTGTTGGTCCTCTGGTGCAATCCTTATCTGATTATACCCTGAAAAGTCATCCATGAGTGATAGAATTTGATGCCCAGCAGTTAGATCTACTATCATATCAATGTTAGGCAAGGGAAAATCATCTTTGGGACAAGCTATGTTGAGATCTCTGAAGTCTGTGTAAATCTGTATCTGACCACTGTGCTTTGTAACTGGTACTAGGTTAGATATCTAGTCTGCATATGGGATTGGTGTTATGAACTTAGCATCCATGAGCTTTTTCAATTCTGCCTTGACTAGCAATGTAACATGGGGATGCATCTTTCTTAGCTTTTGTTTGACAGGTTTGGTGTTGGGTAGCAATGGGAGATGATGTAGTACAAGCTCTGGATCTAATCCTGGCATATTCGAGTAGGACCATGCAAAATTGATCATCCTTTCCTTGAAGAAACTGATGAACTGTTCTCTCTCCTCTAGGGTAAGTGATTTCACCAAGTAGATGTCCTTTGGGTTCTTGTCATCTCCCAAGTTGACTTCATTTGTTTCTTCTGCTAGTAATGTTGATTTCTCCTCTGTTAAGGGGAGGAGTTCCTTCTTTCCATCTTCTAGCACCTCAGTGAGATTTTCACTAGAAGATACGTCTTGTTTTAGCTTCTTATCATTTTTTGTGTCAGTAAGCACCTTGCAATTTTCACTTACTGGCGATTCTTTTTTCTTTTTTGATTTGTTTTGATGACTGGAAAGAGGGGCTTCCTCCCCAAAGTATGTTGATCTTTCGAGGTCAATGGAGAAACCTGCTTTATGGTCTCTTGATGGCATTCCCTCTCTAAGTCCCATGAATTTTGCAATGGCCTCATCATTCTCAAAAACATCCATATTAGGTGGTCCTTGTTGATCTCACTCTATTAGTTCTGGGTGTACAAGACATAGGCCCTCATGTTGGTTTGACTCTATTTGGTTGAAAGGGACTTCAGATAGGGTTCTGACAAACCTAGACTATGATGTGGACGCATCACTTGAAGAATGGAGAATGACATGTTTATCTATGCAGGGTTGGTCGTCAATGGATAATTGGTCAAATAAGTTGTCAAGGTTTATGGTGGTGGCTGACCGAGGGGAATAATCTAGGATCAATGGTTAAGAGTCATGAAGGGATCTCCACTCATACTCATGGGAGTAAGTTTCAATAGAATTCTCATCAGATGTCTCACTTCCTTCATTATCGTTGATGGCTATGTTGGTATTTATTCAGGTTTGAGAGGTTCCCTCTTCAGTGGGAAACAACTATTGCAGTATGTTTCTTATTAAGACACGTTCTGAGTTTTACCTCAGTGCATCTCTGCTATTTGTTCCTTATCAACTGGTATGTCTTGGATTATAGGGCTGGTTCTTTGTTTCCCATAGCCTAACCTTCTCTTGTTTCTCTGGGTTGGCAGGAGAGACAATTCCATTAAGCCTTGTTGTCTTTTCCCTGGACCAGTTGTACCATCATACTCGAATCTTTGTAACATTGTATAACCATTTCCATAGTTTGATTGGGGTAGGGGTTGTTGAAGTGTCTCTTGTGGATCTTGGTACAACCATGTACTGATATCTTGTTCAAATGGCTTTTCTTCTGCAATGTCTCCCCATCTGACAAAAATTATGGGTGGACATCTGAATAGAATAGGGTTCAGAGTTTCTGTTATAATAACTGGTTGTGGCATGTCATATGTTCTTGGGCTTTGAGGCATGTTCGTGATAGTGAATGCTTCATCATAGCTGTATTCACCACAACCCTTGTTGGTAATGGATATTTTTCCTGCTTTTCGTGTGACATCATTAGGATTTGAATCTAAAGAGGATGGGATGCTTGCATCTTGGTTTGAGGGTACTTGGTTGTCAGTGCTGATTTGGGCCGCATTACAGTATTGGAAAGGATTGGGATCTCCCTCTATGATTATTTATTCTCTCTGGTGTGGGAAATTTATGCATTGATGGTATGTTGAAGGTACAACTTGCATTTCATGTATCCATGCTCTCCCTAGTAACATGTTGTATCCCAACTCAAGATCTAGGATCTGGAAGGGAGTTTTCTTGACCACTGGACCAATACGGACAGGTAAGATGATAATGCCTTTAGAGGATCTTTCCTCTTCATCGTAAGCTCTGATATTTATCCTCCTCATGACATCAATGCTTGATTCTGAATAGCCTAGTTGTTTGATTAACTTTAGAGTACAGATGTTTAATCTAGCCCCACCATCAACAAGGACTCTAAGAATAGCACTTTTATGGACCTGGACAAGCAAGTGCAAAGGATCATTATGCAGGGGTTTATGCAGCGGCACATCACGGTCTATGGATGTTGCATGTTTGTTAGCAGCTATATGTTTAACCATCATTTGGAAGCTCTCAGGTGTTATGTCCCTGGGGACAACTGCATTCTGAAGGGCTTGGTCAAGTGCCATTTTATGCTACGAAGATATGTGCAATAGGTCAAACATGGAGATCTGGGTAGGTGTGTGCTTTAGTTGATCCTGTAGAAACTGATAAATATAGCTTTGACTTCCAAGATCAATCTGCATGCAAAGTACCTGTTACAAAGAATGAAGCAAAGGATAGAAAAAGCAGAAACCCTTCTATGCTCAAAATGTGAGAGCTCAAAATCTATTCAGAGAGTATGCAAAAACAAATACAAGCATTCAACCTTAAAGGTGAATGAAACCCTAAAAAAGGAAAAAGGCTAACCTAAGAGAAAGCTTAAGTGAAAAATAGAGTACGACAAACTTAATAATTAATATCAACATGATATAATTAATAAGTGAGGAAAACTATGTACTCTAACACCCCCCCTTAAGCGAAGCTCAGGAGGTAAGCTAACCTAGCATAACTATGAAAGCAAGAAATGGGTCCTGGCAACAAGGCCTGATCAGGTACCCAATACAAGGAAATCTCTGTGAACCGGAGATAAAAGGAGAAAACCCAGTGGGAAAAACTCTTCTCAAAAAAGAGATATATAAAAGCAAGCAAAAGACAAAGAATGACTTTAAGAGACTCTCTCAAAGCCATGAGTACAATGCGTGCTGCCAACCCCCCTATGAGAGAGGGTCAAGGCTCCAAAGCCCCCCAGAATGAAAGAACCCCTGGATCAATGAACAAACCACCATGACTCCAATACAAAGGAGTGAAAGGAAGTGAGCACTAAAGAGGTGGCCTCGAAAGATGAGGTGTCACTGGAAGGCCGAGCTGATGCTCAAATGAGAAGACACGAGGATCCTGAGATGGAATCCCCAATGCAAGTGGTATGACAGGTGTGCTAACACTATCAGGAGAGAGGCGATGAGTGTCCTCTGTAGAATCCTCAACAACTGCACCTGGTGGCTCAATGAATGGAGCTAGAGGGTCTGGCAGTGCTGAAGAAGAGTCATGTTGAAGAGAAAGAACCTCAGGAAGATGTGGTGTGGCAGTCACAGCAGTGGTCTCAGGAACAACACAGAGGTTCAAGTGACCTGACTGCACCACATGATGCTCTCGCAGAAGAGGAGAGCTGAGCTCCAATAATGGAGATGGTGGACCAAAATGTGTGAAGGTGTAGAGACGGGTGGAATGATCAACTGTCCCTATAGCAACAATGCCACCTGTCACACTATCCCGAATGAAGACTGAATCTGGCATGAACTCAACTGTCTTCCTTGATCCACTGTGTGTAATCTGGTAAATTGAGAGAAGGTTTGCAGATAGAGATGGAACATATAATACATCATTGAATGTGCCATCCTGAATGCATACAGAACCTTTCCCATAGACTGGCATAATAGTGCTATTCCCCATGAGAATGTGGGGAATAGGAGAAGTCTCAATAGAAGAAAAGATCTCTGGAGAAGACGCCATATGGTGAGAAGCACCTGAATCAAGTATCTAAGGGACCTATGAAGGGGATGCAACAGAAGCCTGTAATGCATGACCCTGTCCAAAATCCTATCCAGATGTCGAAGCTGAGGTAGAAGACTGAAAAGCAGACCCCTGTGAGGTGGAATAGGATGGAGAGGAAATAGTTCTCTTCTGAAGGAGAGCTTGCATATCTGCAATCTGTTTCTCATAGCCATCAAATCTCTTCTGAAAACACTATGACTCATCATGGGGCCCCTTCTGACAATAGGAACAAGTAGGGTTATGAGTCTTTTGTTTCTCCTTCTTAGAAGAAGATGGTGGGCCAATAGAGAGCTAAGAAGAAAAATTAGATATCTGCTTCGGCTTCGGCTTCTGTGTATCCTGAGATGACTTGGCAAGCAATGCTTGTGATGGTGAACCTATAAGAGAATCCATCTGACTGAGCTTGGAATGCTCACGAGTTAACCTATCATAGAAGGTCTCAAAAGAGGGCATAACATGTTGTGCACCTAGTGCATCCATAGTGGAGTAGAAGGTAGAAGTGAAAATCTAATAAGGGCCACGAAGCTTTGAGAGTATCAGAAAGATACACTCATCATCTGACTTCGTCTTTCCAGCAACCTGTAAAATAGATCGAAGAGACTTGAACTTCATTAGGAAGTCCTCAATGCTGGTGAATGATTCAGGTGCCAAGGTGGTGAACTCTACATCTATCTAGAGAACCCTGAACTAATTTATTGTGCCAAACAAGGTGGAAAACTTGTCCCACATATCCCTGGGTGTGGTCAGACCATCCAGGTGGAACAAAAACCATCTGAAATGTTTATGGAAATGAGGCCCATTGCCTCATCCATCCTATTTCTATGCATAAGAGCCTCATAAGGCCTTGGTACAACTGGTTAAGCCACATCCATGCAGGACCATAAACCTTGTGACATGAGAAGTCTGGTCATTTGTGGCTTTCATGTGTGGTAGTTATGTGGTGTTAGCCGGGCCACAGAGGGGTCCAACATGGAGAGAAGAATAAGACGGAAGTAGAAGGGTCTTTCTAAAGGAAATTGCAGAAAGTAAAATGCACCCCACACAATGTATAATACTATCCCCCGTACACCACAAATTACTATGAAAGCACAAGAAACGAGAAAAAAATTTGAGTTCCAGGAGCAGAGCAGGGGCACAGAGGAAGGTGCATCTTTGACTACAAAATTGGAAAGAAAATAGAAAAATAAGAAAATGAGACCTAGATGAGAGTGACGGGCTCGGAAAGAGATTTCTGACAATATATAGAAGTCGAAAATCCAAGTCCGTATGAGCCTTGTAGAGCCAAAAAGGCACAGGTACCCCCAAAATGCAAGGTCACTGGAAAAACACGGTCCTGACAATAATTTTGATGGTTGTATGGCCGTCATGGGATGTCCGACGGGCGGAGGTGGCCAGTTGGCGGCGGCGTCGGTGGAGGTGGCGGTCGGGCTGGGCGGTAGTGGTGGCTGGGCTAGGCGGCGGTGGCGATCGGGCGAGGTGGCGGTGACGGCGGGGGCCGGTGGCGACGCGGTGGCAAAAGGGTTGTGCGTGGGCTGAGGGTAGAGCGCCGGTGGTGTGCGAGAAAAAATGCTGGAGGCATTATTTTAAAACCATTTTTGTTGATTTTTTGTAAAAAAAATTGAATTTTTTTTATTTGCGTGCCTGTACGGCCCTGGTAGGGCAAAAAAATTCTTCCAGATGCTCCAGAGGCCAAATAGGTCATGTTTTATATGGATTTTGGGGTTTTTGGGCCTTTTGGACGCAACCATGAGGTCGGTTTTTGCCCAAAGTGCACCCAAAAAAATGAGACTCCCCAGATCCAATAAAAACAACAGAAGAAAGTAGAAAAAAAAGTGCTTGATCCACAGCTTCAAAAAAACTTGAACAAGCAGCAGCAGAACGGCTCTGATACCATGTAGAAATTGATAAATACAGCTTTGACTTCCAAGACCAATCTGCATGCAAAGTACCTATTACAAAGAATGAAGCAAAGGACAGAAAAAGAAGAAACCCTTCTGTGCTCAAAATGTGAGAGCTCAAAATCTATTCAGAGAGTATGCAAAAACAAATACAAGCATTTGACCTTAAAGGTGAATGAAACCCTAAAAAAGGAAAAATGCTAACCTAAGAAGCTTAAGTGAAAAATAGAGTACGACAAACTTAATAATTGATATCAACATGATATAATTAATAAGTGAGGAAAACTATGTACTCTAACAGATCCACTAGGCTTGGTTGTGGATCTGAGGTTGCATTAGGATTGGTAGATATAGTAGATGGGGATGGTACTCCCTGCAAGACAACTCTAGTATGATGCATTATTACAATACATTTGTTACCTTGGTCTTTGATAGTGATCGTAGCCACATGGCTATCTGAAGGATTGAGGAAATTGATAATGGTATCACTGTTGGCATATGTATAGCTGACCTGTTTTGACGATCCACCAGACCCAAAGGCTTTCCCTTTGTTGTGATCATGAAAAGTATCATTGAATATAGTGTGATCAGTTTCTCCTTTGGCTTGGGTATTTGTCACATCGATGACCCTTGTGTCAATCAGATCTTGGATAGCATGTTTCAATTAGTAACAGTTAGGTGTTTTGTGTCCTTTCACCTGATGAAACTCATAGAAGTCACTGTCATTATACCACCTTGTTTTGTTTGCACCTTGTTCAAATTCCATGATTTCTGGGAGAGTGATAGTGTTGGATTGTATCAACTTCCATCAAGTTGATTCTATCGACTCTCCTAATGGTGTGAAATCTCATTGCTGGAATTGAAACTGTGGTTTGCGTTGAGTCTGTTGCTGACTATTTGACACAGCGGCTGCTTGGACAAGGGGAGGTTGGTTTTGAGTGTATGCTTGTTGAGTGGGCCCTATGGTTTGTTGGTTGGCCATAGGTGCGCCTTGCAGTGACACTTTGGGTTGTGCATAATTGACTGTCTTCACATCAATGACACCATCGTTGGTGACATTTTTGTTCTTGTTCCACCACTTAGCTTTGTCTGTTGCATTTTTGTTTGTATTTTTTTGGGTCAAATCGGCAAGGATTCCTCTTTTGACTAAGTTCTACTCACAACAAACCCCTCATTCAATGATTTGTGTGAAGTTCAGAGCTAACTACAATTTTGTTGTGAATGACATGTCTAGAATCAAATTGTCAACGAACATGACTATTAGGTCTTGTTTGGGCACATCATATGTTATTCAGTTTGCATTATTCCTCCATCTCTATATGAATTTCACAAAAGACTCTCAATCCTTTTGTTTGATATCACAAAGGTCCTTGATACTAACCTGCACTCGATGTTATGATGGAAGTGAGCGATGAAATTTTTAGCCAGTTCACCCCAAGACTGAATGCCATGAGGTAAATGCAAGAACCATTCCATTGTTGGTCTGGCTAAGCTTTGTGGGAATAGTCACATTAAATATGTCTCATCATGTGAGACTTCGACGCAACTAGAAAAAAATTCTCGAATATGTTCAAAAGGGTTGGTATTGCCCCTATATTTGTCAAATTTTGGTATCGAGAAGTGAGTTGGGAATGGAGACATGTGAAGAGAGTGGTCAAAGGGGGTGTGGGTATAAATCCTCTACGGTGTAGGATTTAGTTTTCCCCTGATTTTTCATATCCATCATTTGGGTTTGAAGGGTTTGCATTTGTTGCATCAACATGTCTGTTTGATACTGAGGTTGATGTGTGATGATGTTCATTTATGTTGTAGTGGGTATGAGGTTGTGCCTCTACGTCCCTTGAGTAGGAACACAAGAACTCATCCTTGGAACTTGATATTGATTTCCCACCACATAATTTTGAAATGGGGGCACATGAGTAGCCCATGGTGGGTTTTGATGCATTTGTTGTTGGGATTGGGAGTGTTGTTGTTGTTGAAACTGTGGTTGATACTGCTGGGGTTGATATTGTTGGGGTTGGGATTGTGGCAACTGAAGTTGGGTTTGTTTTTGCTGGGGTTGGATTTGTGGCAACTGAAATTGGGGTTGTTGTTGCTGGGGTTGAATTTATGGCAACTGAAGCTGGGGTTGATGTTACTGAGGTTGGAATTGTGGAAACTGAAGCTGGGGTTGTTGTTGCTGAGGTTGGATTGGTTTTTGAATGGGCAAAGGTGTAGCCTTAGGTGGGCATTGACTGTAAGTCATACCTGCAGAGATAGATCCCTGCGAGAATGATGTGTTGATCCCAAGACTAGTAGGAATTTATTGCAGTAGTGGCATAGTTTTAGATGAGTTGCTATTTGGTGGGATGGAAGGCATAACATGAGAGCTTGATTTTCCAAGCCATGAGACCGAAGGTGGATGCATACTAGTGACCATGGGTACACTTAGTTGTGAGCCTATCATGCTTTGAGTGGAAGAAGTGCTTTCTTGGTTTTTACAATTGGCTTGATTGGGTATCGTCTATGCCAATGTGGGTGTTGTCAATGGTGGGAAGATTTGAGAAACAACAGGTAGTATCTGAGAGGACTAAGTAGTATTTTGACCTGCAAGAGGGTTTTTGGGCCATATGGTCAACACACTGAATTCAGCAGGGAGTTTGACTCCCTTCTTTATCAGCATGGTTAAGTAACGTTCGGGATTCCTCTCTACAACAACATCAACTACTTGTGTGGAATAAGAATCTTGCTCAATATCTTCAATCTCCTCTTCTGTGACATTTTGGAAAAAAGCTAAGCCATGGGGTTGTTCAATGAATAGAGAAAAATTGGTATTTACGAAAGGATCGTCCTCTTGCTCTGTTTCCCAAGCGGGGATTCTGTTGATATATGACTCATCAGGTTTTGTTCTAGCCTTTGACCTTGTGTAAAGCCCTCCATGAGGTGTTTGAGACATAGTGGGGTCCAGATTTTGTAACTAAAACAAGTGATATAAAGAAAACAAAAAAGAATAACCTTTCTAAGGAAGTCTAAGTTATGTTTTGGACAAGGGTAATTCTAAGGACAGATGTTGATATATCTTGATCTCAAAGTTTTGATGATGTAAAAGATAAGATTCGTCAACATTTGCCTGGGACAAAGTCACTTGATAGAGATAATGATGATGTTTGATACGATGAGATCAAGATATTTCGAGTCTGAGCTTTTGAACTAACAATGTTTTAGACAATAATCATGCTTTTCAGAGAAGGGATGATCTTTAATGTTTAGATATTCACACAATGTTCTTCTCATTTTTCTGGGATAGACACTGGTCTTTGACAAAAAAAAAGAATACATTCAAGGTTTTTAGGTCAAAACAAGTGTAAAATATCTCTGGTAAACTGCAGCACAACTCCACTGATTGCGGCAAAGTGAATGGTCGATTGCGGTACTTTATCTCCGATTATGGTAATAAACAGGTCAATTGTGGCAATAAATAGTTTAACTATAGCAAACGTCCGTCAATTGCGGCAAAATGCAGGCAATTGCGGTAAACAGGAAATAGTCTCAGAAAAGACTAGAAGATAGGTATCACTATCTGACAATTTTTTATTTTCTGGAACAAAGCTTCTGATTTGCAAGACAAGTTATGTTGACAACCCTAGACTTTAACACGTTTGACTCGTTTTGATAGTTTGGATGTTTTTTTTGCATTTTAGAAACTAATCAAAGGACAAGCACAACAAACACTATGTTTTGAAGAATGAAGACTGACAATGTGTAAGTTCTACAACTTTTTCAATTTGCAAGGTTATCATGAGGTCTCAACAATGAACAGTCAAATTAATCTTGGTCAATGGCTTCAGAATACAATGTTATAGGCCCAATGCTTGAATGTCTATTAGCTCACACAACAAGTGTCACACTTCTAGGACACAAAGGTCCACGACGTAGGTGCCCGTGTTTTTGTCGTTACCAGGTATTATTTTCATGATGTGAAGATCTCTTTCACTACAAAAATACCTTGGAACACATATGTTGGGAATCTTGGGGGGAAATTCTGCAACCCCTTGCACTATAATAAGGTATCTATTCAGAGGTAGATCGGTTCGGCCTCTAATTAACAAGGTTGTAGTAAGGGTCTATGGTGTCTATCCAATCGGTTTGTATGTGTGTGACTCACTTAAGAGCCTAGTTGACCATGTTGGCTCCTTAGGGATATTCACTCAATCCAAACTATCATCAACACACCTCATCCAAGCTTGGCTAGATAACATGGAACTTTGGTTCATGCCTTGTTTATATACCAATCAGAAGGATTACTGGTTTAAGGTCATTCTCTGAGGAAGAAGTGCATTCCCTGGATAGGCCTTTCTAAAAAGTATAAAGGTGTTTAATCTAACAGATTATGCAAGTGCACCCAAAACTCAAGACACAAGGTAAATTGATTAAGCTCTGAAATTTTGAAATGTGAACTAAGCTACACCACCATACAAGCACAAGTGTTCAATTTTAAGCCCAAAAAGTAGGTGTTGATTGCTTGTTCAATTTTAATGCGCCAATTTGAGAGATTTTTTGCCTTTGTTCAATTTTAGTCCCCACATCAATTTTAAGCACCAAATTCTGAAAATGTGAGATGTAAGATGTGTGACAAACACTATTCTTTTTAAGCCCAAATCGACAAGTAAATGAATTTTAGGTTGTATTGTTAGCTTGTCTCCTCAATTCGAACCTATGAAAGAAAGTGTTTAGTATCTCAAGAAATGAAAGCTTTTCAATCCAAAACAATAGAATATCTAGAAACTCCAGGATGATTGAGATTGTTGAAATTAATAGTGACTTTATACTTACTTGCAAATCTCTTGATTGAATCAATATACTTGGTGTATGCTTCACTTTGATCTTCAGCTGCGATTGCAAGAATATCCCTTTGTTGTGATCGATAGTTGATGGTTCTCCTCCTTGCAGCTCTTAATGTTCTAGCACTTGGTATGCGTTTGATTACCTTTTTTGTCATTCATTGTCAGTCAGCCCTGCACAGAAACTAAGAAAACAAACAAAATTGTGGATTTTATGTCAATAGCAGTACTGGTTGTTCAGTTGTGACAAACTCTGGTCAATTGCGGCAGAATATTGGCAATTGCGGCAAATAACTTTCTTCTACGGTAGGATGCTTTTGATTGTGGCCTGGATCGGTCAATTGTAGTACAGTACAGGTAATTGCGATAAATTATAGGTAACTGCAATCAAATACAATCAATTGCAGAAAAATACCAAAAGATAGAATTGACAGAAAACAACAGAATAGCGGTGCGAAAGCCTGCAATCAATTGCGATATTAAATCAGTCAATTGCTACATGTTTTTTTCAATTGCAGCACGACTTTGTTTATTGCGGCAAAATAGAAGCAGTTGTGAAATAGCACAAATATCGAGAAGAATATTAATCTTTTGTTCTACAACCGTACGACCGTGGCTAATTAATTTTGTCTGTCATCTGCAAGAGATATTTGAGTTGTTTTATACACGTCAGGTTCACCAAAATGTATGCCTCATCTTTCGTGATTCATGGTTCCCAAGCTTTCCAATGACGAGGGTTAGTAGCACCATTTTGCAACGATATAAACCAAATACACAAAGCTACCAATAACGAATAACTTGAAATGTAATCAATAAAATGTACAAGCAAAGAAAGAAAAACAATTGAATGCAAACCCCAAAGTGCTTGAAGCTTCTATTGTCTCTCTCTACTCCTTCCGAAACACTATTTTTGATGCTCAGTATTGGTGTGGGCAACGTCTATGACTTGAGAAGCGTCGAGAATTTGATACTTGAAATGTGTGTGTGATCGCAAGATGGCTTGAATGCTAGAACCAAACTGATAGAGTAATGGTACATGAGAGATTGAAATCATGGATCCTTCAAATGGTTATGAAGGGTTTATTATATAGGAATTGAGGATGATATGATTGGTTGAGATCAATCCCAAAGATAGGGAGATGAACGGTTGAGATCAAAGGGAACTGGAGAAGCCATCAGTAAACTCCACCTCTTCAATTGGTAAAGAGGAGATAGAGTTTGGTTGACTGAAGAGCTAATTGTGAGTTACCTTTTAGAACTGAAGAGGTGGGTGGAGTTACCTATGTGAACTGGAGAGATGGGTGGAGTTACCCATGTGAACTGGAGAGATGGGTGGAGTAACCCATGTGATCTGATTGTAGTTATCTCTTTGAAGATAAATTAATATTTAATTAATATTTTCAACATGTGAGATAATTGAATTCTTTTTTATTTAGAATTGCTTTATTTGATGAAATTAAATTAAATTAATTGAAATTAATTTAATTGGAAGAATTTAATTAGTAAGTTTAAATATTTGAATTTAAACTATAGGAAATTGAATTTAATTAATTAATTAATGGTAATTAATCAATTAAGGTTAATTAATTAAATAAAATTAATTATTTAATTAATTTTGGGAATTTGATTAGATGATTTGGGGAATGGATTTAGAGAAAAATAGATGATTAATTAATGATTAAAAAAACCATTCATTAATAGATGAAAATTAGTGTTTTTAATGTCAAGTCGCAAGCCTATCCATTTTCGAGTGTCTATAGGATCATTCAATTTGGACACAGTTAAAATTTGGGCCTTCCTTTTTTGCATGCACAACCTTGGCACACTTTTTGAGGCAAAAAAATGCCTCAGTTTTCACATTGCCTCAGTTTCCATGTTGTCTCAAAATTCATGCCACCGAACTAGAGGAGAAATTTTTTTAAAAAAATAAATAAATTATTTTTTTCTTGGTACCTTTGCCAAATTTGGCTAAAATTTTGGGATTTCTGCCAGATTTAGTGACATCGCTAGATTTGGTAGAGATCTGCCATATTTAATAGAGGTTGCTTGGAGTTCTTCTTGTTTTTGAGCCCTCTTCAGTTTTTTACTTGTATCTTGAGCAAACAGAGGCATTTTTTGCCAAACGAGATATCACCGGAAAGTTGGTTCTGAGCCTGATCTAATTTTTTAGGTTTAGTTTTTTTTTATTTTTTCATACTGCAAGTTTTTTTTCCATTCAAAGTTAGGCTTCCTATTTTCACTCTGACAACCATATCTTGCTCCTCTATACTTCATTTTCCAACTTCCACACATTGTTGGAAAACTGGTTTTGTTCTCCTTCTTCTTGTATGGGTCTCATTGCCAGAATGTGCTCCAGGTACATTTTATACAAGTTTTTGTCTTTTGGCATTCTGGTAGATATCTTGGATTTTTTAGGTCTTAGGATCATTTTCCTTGCATGGGATGACTCATTTTTAGCTGTTACATATGTTCTTACAGCTTTATGTCATTCTTGAGCATTGTAGACATCTTTTCGTAGCATTTCTTTTTTGCAAACGCACTGAGAGAAAGTGTCATCATTGCATGCTTGAGATCTTGCATGTTTTGTGTCTATTTGTACTCGCACTACATAATAAAGTGCCATGGGGAGAGGTTTGATCTACCTTTGTCAAGTGAGTGTTATTTCCATGACATTAGCACCATTATGTGTATCCAAATATTGATCATCCTCAACACCATCCTTTATATGCGCTTGTACTTTCTTCGACTTGCAGTTATTCTTAGCAGCCTTTTTTAGTGTACCTATCATACCTCTTTGTGCTTAGCATTATGGGGGATATTTCCTGTTGGTTCTAATGCTTCCTTGGTTTGATGGAGTGAGCTATGTATTCAATATTTATTACTATGTACTAGGTGGATGTAGTGGCTAGGTACCTATGCATTTTGGTGAAATGGAGCATTTACCATATGGACACTTCTTTCATTCCTATGTTGGATGTGTCCTTCCATCTTTTGATCAACTCTTCAGACTTTGGTATTTTTTGCCATCTATGTAGTCGAGTTTTGATATTTTCCTTTATTTTCCATCCTGATTTGAGTAGTGTCATTTGATGGCACTCATGCAGATTATAGTCTTCTCTACTTGATCATATTCTATTTTAGTCGAGGTTTCAACAGTTATTCTTTGATAGTGTTTGCAACTTCATGCTTCAATGGTGTTCTTCATGTTCTTCTTTTGATAAGCTCTTTAAACTTTGGTATTTTTGTCATCTGTATCTTTGAGTTCTAATGTTTGCCTTTGTTTTCCATCTTGATTCGAGTAGTGTTATTTGAGGGAACTCATACATATTATAGTCTTATCTACCTGATCTTTGTTCCTATTTTCTAGGACATTCTCTAGTTTAGAGGCTTCTTGAGTCCTTCACTAGGATTCATCTCTTTTTGAAGATAGTTTTTCCCATTGGGTTTTCTCCCTTTCTCCTTTTTACAGAGTTTTTTTTGTACTTGGGTACCCGATTAGGCCATATTGTTGGGACCCATTTCCTACTTTCAGTAGTTGTTTCTAGGTTTTTAGATTCTCCCTAAGTTTATCTTAAGGGGGTGTTAGAGGAAAATTGTTTTTTTCACTTATTAATTAAATCATTATTTATTTAATTATTCATTCACCTCTTTATCTCTAATTCACTTAAGATAAACTTTAGGCATATAATAATTTATTATATTAGTAATTATTATCATACAACCTAGGTTTCTCCACCTTCTGGTGTTCGATCTCCTTTATAAGGATTGATCTCTTTGTAATTATTAATTCTTCTATTCTCTCTCTGAATGAATATTTGATCTTTTAGATCATTATGACTTGTGTCTCCATTCTTTTCTTTTGTGATAGGTGTTTTCATATAGTGGATCTTGGTGATTGAATTCTTTGAATTCTAACATGATATCATAGCCTTGTTGTTGCAGTTCATTTTTTAGTTTTTTGAAGATTTTTTGGAGCGCTGAGGGTTTCAAGTTTTTAGAGTTTTTTTTATGGATCTGGGGGGAGCTATTTTTTGGAGCACTTTGGGCACAAAGCGACCTCACGGTTGCACTGAAAGACCTAAAAACCCCTATTTTGATATAAGGATCATCTAATTTGGACACAGTTGAAATCTAAGCCCTCATTTTTGTATGCACAACCTTAACAAACTTTTTGAGGCAAAAAAATGCCTCTGTTTTTATACTGTCTCAATTTCCATGCTTCCATGAAATTCACGCCACTGAACTGGCGGAGAAAAAAAAATTTAAAAAAAAATTGAATATTTTTTTTCTTGGTCCCTCCGCCAAATTTGGCTAAAATTTTGGCAGTTCCACTAGATCTAGTGGAATCGCTAGATTTAGTGGAGCTCCACCATATTTAACAGAGGTTTCTTGGAGTTCTTCTTGTATTGGAACCCTCTTCAATTTTTTACTTGTATCTTGAGAAAACAGAGGCATTTTTCGCCAAACGAGATATCACCGCAAAGTTCGTTCCTAGCCCGATCTTATTTTTTAGGTTTGGTTTTCTAATTTTTCCATATATTGCAAGGTTTTTTTATATTCAAATTCAGGGTTCCTATTTACATTCTGGAAACCATATCTTTCTCCTTTAGACTCCATTTTCTGACTTCCGCACATCATTGGAAAGTTGGTTTTGTTCTCCTTCTTCTTGTATGAGTCTCATCACCAGAATCTGCTCTAGGTACATTTTATTTAAGATTTTTCCTTTTAGCATTCTGGTGGATATCTTGGATGTTTCAAGTCTTAGGATCATTTTCCTTGCATGGGATGACTCCTTTTTAGTTGTTACATATGTTCTTACAGCTTTATGTCACTCTTGAGCTTTGTAGACATCTTTCTGTAGCATTTTTTTTTGCAAACACACTGAGATAAAGTGTCATCATTGCATGCTTGGGATCTTGCACATTTTGTGCATGTTTGTACTCGTACTACATAATAAATTTCTATGGGGGTGTTGGAATAGTAGAAAGGTGTGTACTGAGAGGGGAGGGGTGAATCAGTACCCTTAAAAACTTTCAAACAAATCTTTGTATTCAAATACTGTTTTAACCGACTGAGTAGATTGCTTTCACCAAACATGTAATGTTTCTACTGTAATATAAATGCATGTAATCCAAACAATAAACATTCATGAAATTTAAGTACACATGACACTAGTATTTTGGTATTGCAGAAAATCATTGTTAGAAGGTAAAAATTGTGGTGGGGATGAGACCCACAAAGCTTCACTACTGTAGTAATTAAGTAGCGTGTTAGAGCTTACAAAGATTGATCACTTTTGGTGACCTTAGCCTGTTAGGAGTAACAATAAGATTGATTAGATCTACCTTGTGTGAGGATTTAGCAACACAAAGTATGTGTGCACTCTTTTAAGAGATTTATACAAACACGGTTAACCCTACTCTATTAGGAGATTTTGGGATTGTTACAATTGTCAGAGTGTAACAAAATGTGTGATCTGAAAAAATTACAATCTCAATATTGTGAATACGGATCCTTTAAGTACAATGAAATTATCACCTTAATATGACTGATAATACCTTCTGTACTACTCGGTAGCCTTGTCTCTATTCTGAAAACTGAATACTGCAATGTAGTCCTTGTTCTAAAACCCTTGTCTAATCTCCCGATGTCCTTAGTATGGAGGCTACTTGATCATTACTTGATCATCATACATTACAAAATAACATCTAATCTTTACATATATCAAACCTATTGACCTAATTAGGGTTTTACAATATCTTAGAAAACCTAAGATCAACGGTGTACAAAATTTACCTTGATCATCTAAACATAGGAGATATAAATAATTAATGTGTGCATCCATAATTAATGTTCTCCTCAATCATTGTAAACTGTTATCCAGCTCAGAAAAAATTTGTTACCTAGATTGATGTGCCAATTCAAACTTTTATGTAACTGTTGGTTTACTCAATAAATACTGTCTCTCGGTACTCGGTGTTCCTTATGTATCTTGGTGTATATTGTCTTCTCAGTATACATTATTGCTCGGTAATTCTATCACTTGATGACCACTGCACCATCCTTTATATGCACATGTACTTTCTTCGACTTGCAGTTATTCTTGGCATCCTTTTTTAGTGTATCTGTCATACCTCTCTATTCTCAACATTATGGGGGAGTATTTTTTGTTCGTTCTAATGCTTCCTTGGTTTGATGGAGTGAGTTATGTATTCAATATTTATTCCTATGTACTAGGTGGATGCAGTGGCTAGGTACCTATGCATTTCAGTGAGATGGATCATTTACCATATGGACATTTCTTTCATTCCTATTTTGGAGGCATCCTTCCATATTTTGATCAGCTCTTCAGACTTTGGTATTTTTTTCCATATGTATCTTTGAGTTTTGATATTTTCCTTTGTTTTCCATCCTGATTTGAGTAGTGTCATTTGATGGCACTCAAGCAGATTGCATTCTTCTCTACCTAATCATATTCTATTTTAGTGGAGGTTCCAATAGTTATTCTTTGATATTGTTTGCAGCTTCATGCTTCAGTGGTGTTCTTCATGTTGTTCTTTTGATAAGCTCTTCAAACTTTGGTATTTTTGCTATCTGTATCTTCGAGTTCCAATGTTTGCCTTTGCTTTCCATTTTGATTAGAGTAGTGTTATTTGAGGGCACTCATGTAGATTATAGTCTTCTCTACATGATCTTTGTCCCTATTTTCTAGGACATTCTCTAGTTTGGAGGCTTCTTTAGTCCTTCACTAGGCTTCATCTCTTTTCGGAGAGAGGTTTTTCCCACTAGGTTTTCTCCTTTTTACAGAGTTTTTTTTGTACTTGGGTACCCAATTAGGCCATATTGTCTGAACCCATTTCTTGCTTTCAGTAGTTGTTTCTAGGTTTTAATTAGATTCTCCCTAAGTTTATCTTAAGGGAGTGTTAGAGGAAAAATGTAATTTCACTTATTAATTAAATCATTATTTATTTAATTATTCAATCACCTCTTTATCTCTAGTTCACTTAAGCTAAATTTTAGGCATATAATAATTAATTCTATTATTAATTATTATCATGCAACCTAGGTTTCTCCACCTTCTGGTGTTTGATCTCCTTTATAATGATTGATCTTTTTGTAATTATTAATTCTTTTGTAATTTCCTCTATTCTCTCTCTCAATGAATATTTCATCTTTCATATCATTATGGGTTGTGTCTCCATTCTTTTCTTTTGTGATAGGTATTTTGCATACAGTGGATTTCATTTAAGATAATAGAAAGCAAACTTGTTTTTCTTCTTTCAATTATTTGGTTCTTTCAATTTTCTATTTATTTCCTTGTTGTGTTGTGTGTACATTTGGGTTAGTAAGGAGAGTACCCTTTATTAGTGTTGTTCATAGTAAGTGTGAACATCCCATGAATCTAGAATTTGTGCAACACAAATACAATATGTGAAATTTCTTGTTGGTACTTTTCATATAGGAGCTCTGCAATCTTTGGTAAATATTGTGCACGAAGTTGTCCTCATAGGCAACAATCGATGTTGCCATCATGTTTGTGTACTGTAAATAATAAATGTGATAGTTGAAGGGTTGCATGCTTGTATTGCAGTATGAATAGTGGGTAATGTCTATGTTAACAAGATTGTTAGACAATGAGCAGTGATATTTGCGTTAAGAAATTTTGTAAGGTGGCAGGAGGACATTTCTTGCATTCAACATGCCAACAATCTACAAAGGAAATACAATGGTAGTTTATTGGTAAATTTTTTTAAGAATATGAGTGTAGCATGCAATGTGAATATTGTACATTGAGGTAGTAAACATTTAAAGGATTTCTCAGACATTGCATCTTGCAAGTATTTACAAATTTGTCTTTGTACATTCATTATCAAGTTCTTGTACCAAGGTATATTGTGATTTTCATATCATGCACACACCTCTTGGACCACTTCTTACAACGTTCTTGAAAAGGATGAGGAACATATCTGATTTTGAAATCATATGCAAGAAAGTTGCACAAAGTTATGTGTCGGTGTTGAGGATAGAAATTTACAAAAATAGGCTAACAATAGCGAATAAATTTGTTTTGGTTTGACACAAGCATATTCCCTTATGCAAAGAAAATTGGATAGAGAAGATTTTTCACAATGTGGGCTTATAATGAGTAGTCATATGGTTTAATTCAAGGGGCTTTGGTTGCACTTGTATCTAGAGTTGTCACTTCTTTTGATAGTGTGAGAAGTAAAAACTTTTGAATATGGACTGATCCCAAGTGTTATGGACTAGTTTGGTGTGAATAGATTATTTCTCTTTGGTTTTTTATGGTTCTATTTGAGTTATTTTTATCTATTCATTAACTTATGGCTAACTATTTGTTTTGGTTTAGTTTGTTGGCTATGGCTTTAATGCCACCTTATACTAGTATTATGCATTTTGTTCACTTCATGGATGAATATATCTCTCCTTTAATAAACAAAGAATATTATATACAATTATTAAAAAATACTTATAATTATTTGATTGAAAGAATTAGGCAAAATTAATTTTAACTTTTAAAGAAATATAAAAATTATTTTAAATTTTTGGTAAAAATATAAGTAGTGGATACCATAGTGTCTTCTAAATTCTTATCTATTCAATATTCTTAAAAACTCTAACTTTCTTAGAGAAGACCAACTTTCTTAAAAATAAATTACAATAGTGGCAACAAGTTCTTGGAGCCAAGACATGCACAACACTTGTTTTGTGTGTGAATCCAACATTCTAAGAGCAGTCCAAACTTCGTGGAAAAGTTCATCACCCTTGGAAAGCAACAAATTTTCATGGAGTAAAGTCTTATGCACTTAAAGAGTTGATGAAATTATTTGGACAATTGAATTGATTTCTTCTATTTTTTTAAAGATCTTGGGATGATTTTAAAGAGGAAATTAATTAGATAATTAAATATAAAAGTTGTAAACAAAATCAAATAAAAACTTATATGTAATTATTTAAATAGATATTACAAGTGTGCAAATAAAGTGTCACTAAACTTAGGTGTTAGAAAGTGAATAAGAACACTTCTCTATCTTGAACACCGATATAGAACTTTGTGCAACTTTACAACATATATTTTCAAAAACAAACATGTCACTATCCTTTTCAAGAACAATGTAAGAAGTGTGATATTGCTATCATAATTCAAAAGTGTAATTTTTGATTCAAACTCATTGACTCATGTTTCATGAGTAGTGGTTCATAAGAACCCATCTCTCATGAGAATGAATGGAACACTTAACACTCATTGAATCTAGGTGATGCTCAAAGAGGTGAAGCAGAGAGACTTCCCAGGAGGTCACCCATCCCAGTACTACTCTAGCTCAAGCACACTTAACTTGAGCTAGAGTAGTACTGGGATGGGTGACCTCCCAGTAATTCTTGATGCTTCACCTCTATGAGCATCACCTATCCATTCATTTCATGAGAGATGGCTTAACTTGAGCTAGAGTAGTACTAGAATGGGTGACCTCCCAGGAAGTCTTGATGCTTCACCTTTGTGAGCATCACCTATCCATTCATTCTCATGAGAGATGGGTTCTTGTAAACTACTACTCATCTCATGAAATGTTGGTCAATGAGTTTGACTCAAAATTTACATAGTTGAATCTTGATAGCAATATCACAAGTTGACTTGTTGGGTTTGTGCAGGATCATGGTATGCCAAAAAGTGGCGATGTGAAAAAATTAGTTTTTCACTTGTCCAAAAGGGCACCCAAAATTTTGTTGACTTTTGAGTAGGTCTGGGTGTCAGTACACCTGGCTAGGCCAAAATACAAAGCTAAAGCATTGATGTCTGATATTATCGAACATCTGATAATATCGGATATCCAATATTCATTAGTCATAATATATTATTGCCTGCGGCTGTGTTCAATATTTTCATATTGAAAACGTTGAAGCAGCAAAGTAGCCGAGCCCCTAAAATCACATATACGATACCTATCTGATATTAGATTTTCTACAGTACACAAGGTAAGTGAAATTTTGTAGTTTCACTCTCTTTTTTTGTTTTTGCATTGAATTTTTTTTTTTTTTTAAACTAGGTTTTATATGATATTGTGTATTGTTTTTTAAATTTGATTATAAACTAGTGTTGAAATTTATATTGTTTATTCTTTTTTTTTTGAATCGGACATGGATCTAGACCAATCTGAAAACCCTCCCTCTCAGTCCGCCAACAATCCAGACACACCTCAAAATAATCCCCCCCTTCAGAAGACCAACCATTCACAAACCCTTGACCAATACATGATCTCATAGGAGATAATCTAAATCAGCTTAGAGGATATTAGAACACATATGCAAATATCCCCACCTTGCATCCTATGTTTTCCACATTGAACTCCATTATTGAGAGCATGGAGAAACTCACAGAACAACACAATGCTTCACTTCTTTGGCGTGAATCCATGCATGCCCAATTTGATTATGGGCTTGACTACAATCAAGTTATGGATCTAAACATAACAAAACATGATATATGTAACATTTTTGTTCATCCCAAAACCAGTTTGAAAGTGAACCCTAAAAAATCAAGTTGTCAATTAAATGGTGTACCAATGATGCAATACATGACAACTTTTGGGATCGCTGGTAGATGGTTTTTGATAGACCACCCCGCAGCAATTTGGATGTCCCATTCTATTTCATTTAGAAATTATATGCTAAATTTGTGCTCGGTCACAAATTCAATTACTGGAGCATGAGATAGAACTAGGGCGTAGGCTTAGGCGCTCCCCAGGATAGGCTAGGAGCACAGCAAGTGAAATCCCGCACATATGTCCCCCCTCCTGAGATTTCACCACCTCCCACTGTACAACATCCTGACATTATTGTCGAGGCCAGCTCACAGATTATTCAAGCCATTCACGCCCTGAGTGATCTACTTGTTAGGCAGAGTGCGGCATTGTTGCCTCCTCATACTGATGCTTTTGGCCCTTCCACACCCTCCACAAGCTCACATGTTTGTGTGCATCATACTTGCGTTATGTGCAAGAATATGTGCTTGGGTCCCTTGAATGATAGCGATGCATTTAACTATGTGTTCAAGGTGGACAATACTACACAGCACACTACAGGCACTGAAGCACCCCATGGAGATGTGCATCAGGGGCATATAGAGCCATGGACTCCTACTGTTATGGTAAGAGTAAACAATTAACTTGTTACATTGTATTTTAAAATATGTTCATATTTTTAATAGATTTTTCTTATAATGATTGCCCACTTATGTTTTTTTATACATGTTTCATTTATATCCAGTTGATGATAGAGGAGATGGCATAGGTGGAGGGGTCCACGCTTTCATCCATTTCATTTGGCCTTGACACTTCCATGGTACATATGTTTTAATGTACTCATTGGTTTCCTTCTATTATAATATTGTATACATGTATTTTCTAATTTTGATGATCATATTATTACATACTGATGCAGGTTTCACTAGTTGCCACTGGAGGGCAATGTGAGGGGGTTCAGGCATCTGGCGTTGACAAGGGGAAGGTAATTAAGTATTTTAGATTGATTAAGCATACATGTATACTTGTAACTTGTGCGTACTCATTTTTAATTACATATTTTATTTGACAGAGGGTGGTGTCTGGTGATGTCGTGAGACCGGTTCGCCATGATAGAGTCACAGGCATCTCAATTCACAGAGATAGCCCCACAGTACATATATTTCTAAATTTATTTGTGTGTAGTTTACTATCAAGTATATATTTAATATGATCAAGTCATGATTGTATGAAACTTTCTTGTTTGACTTTGTAGGTCACCCCTAGTTTGAGGGAGGTACCACACCAAGGGTTTGTATCACTGATGACCCAACTGACATTTCCTGAAGAAATTTCAACATAGGTAAGTTTTAATGTTAATTGAGTTATCTTTAAAACATGTTTTTGCTACCAAGGATTTAACATTAAATAGTATAAGTCTTACATCAATCTCATATTCGCAAACATATATACAGGTTGGAGTCGACATTGGTGGCATTGTCCCTTCGCAACTAAAGACATATATTAGGTCTCCGGACCGCATGAGGAGACCGAGAGGTGCGGTACATGAGAGTTCAATTTTAAATAAATATTTATTATTCTTGACTAAGATTTTAAATTTTTATTTATTATTTGTAGAAACCATATAAATTAAGTAATCTAACTTGGTGTTTCACTTTTGTGTTTGAATGTAGGATCCATCAGAGCCAAAGAGTAGTTCAAACAGACTTCACTTTGATCATCCACCAGTAGAATAGAATGTCCTAGAAACATTTGTAGTTGAACTTCTTATGTTGAGATGCCATATGGCACATTTTGAGATGGTGTATGCCATATTGTATCTAGATGAACTGATTTTGTAAATTTTTGGAGATGGCATGTGCCACATTTTGTACAAAACTATTTCATATATACATATCTACATGTTCATTTCTGATTATTTTATCTTTTTCATGTGTAAGTTATGTATGTA
>MU225118.1:191594-237479 GCA_018584345.1 Thuja plicata
ATATATAGAATCTAGACAGAAAATCCTAAAAGACTCTAGTTTACTTCATATTCAAATTTGAAACGATTTAACGACAATATGCATCTGAATCTGAAAGTTTCTTTCAAAATGTAGACTTCACTGTCCGTTTAGGCAAAAAAGTGTAACCCACTATTGTGGGATCACCCACTTGCATTAATCATAATGAATATTTGAGTTTTGGACAATTGGCAATGATATGCTCGTTAATTCCATAATATCTCGATCCCTTCATTTTTATTATTTAAAACAATCTAATTTTCATTCATATTTATACTAAATTTTAAGTATATATCCTCATATAATTAAGGCATACACATGCCAAGTAACCTAATGAGTAATCCTCTCTTCAAATATCTATAAGGAAAGGACCCACAAACAAACTCTAAAATAAATTTACCTTTGAGATTTCAAATTAAATGTTTCTCTCTCTAATCTTTGTAAGAGTATAGTTAATAACTTAGTCATAAAATCAAGGTAAAGTAGTCAAGTAAATCTATACCTTGCATACTACATGTATCCATTAATCACATCCTGGTAGAAATATATCCCCCACCTTATGAAAATTGATTCCTCCCTCTCGAATCCTTCAATTTAAAGGTGTGAATACCAGTGATGAAGTTTGCTCCCATTCTCATCCATCTCCCTCTCTCAAATTATGAAAAACATCAAGGTTGTCCCTCTTAAATCTTGCACACCTTCCACTTTATGAGGTTCAATGTCCCCCATACATTATATATGGAAAGGTCCCCCTTATTTGAAACACACTCCACTAATCTCTCATCATTTTGGAGGACACACAATGGATTTTTCCAAATAGTCTTCAAAATTTCAAGAAAATTAAATTGGCAGTTGTACTCCAAATTACAAATTGCACCTGCATCCTCCCTGCCTAACTAACATGTACACAAAAGTTGGAATCATGGAATGGAAATATAAATAAAGTTAAAGAGTGCAACTTCAAAAAAATGTAGATAGCTATGTAAAGCCACATTCTCTAGGGTTGAATGTGTTGGACACAATGGAAGATGTCGTCTCATGGGATGCAAGGATTGTCAAATTTATAGATAATAGATTTGATAGAAAATGATCTTGAAGAGTTCTGAGCAAATGCAATTGATAAGCCTATAACCCTGACTACAGAACCTTGGCCAATGTCCTCCCTCCCTTCACCTTGCCAGTGCTGAAACGAGAGCTTGTAATAGGGCATGGACATCCATCTTCTACACTTGGTCATTAATTATAATCTCAAAACTTTACCAAATTAAAAGCATTTCATATAACAATACATGAAAGATATGTATTGAATTCAAGTACAGACGAAAAAAGTTAACAATACCAAGTATTGTATACAAATTTAAGCTTTCTCAAAATCTGCCTTCTAACACACTTCTATAGGTAATTAAAATTATATACTATCATGACAAAATAGTCCAGCCAATTTTTGGTAGGACTGTTTTGTTATGATAGTATAAAATTATAATTAATTGCAGAGATAGATTCTGGGAAAGCTTAAATCCCTACAACTACTCTCCTTGGTCTTCTTGCAATATTTAATAAAACATTTAAAATTGTCTTACCAAACAAATTACTGTGAACGAAACTAGGCAGTTTGCAATTGTTGGAATTGCAATTATTTTGATCAAGCAAAAAGCATGTTTTATAAGAAAAAGAAAACCAATAATAAATTATTATGAGGAAAATCGTCATTTTATGAAAGAAATTCAAAATTGAATACTAAAATAAACTATGCAGGAACTAAAAATTAGATCTACAACATTGTAATTATAGTGTGCATAGAAATATGATATATAAATGAATATGTTTTCAATTAGATATTATAATAAAATGACTTTTTATCACACAAGAATAGTATATTGTAGATGATATAGAAGTAGAGGAAATGAATTTATCACATTAAGTAACTAGAAAAAGGAGGAAAATACTAAAAAGAAAGAGAACATCTAAGAAAAAAATTAAAAAAATTTAAAACCTTCGTAAAAATATGAAATATAAATGAATATATTTATAAAGACACCATCATAAACTACCTCTTTTATCATATAAGATGGGTATCTTGTACATAAATGATATAAAACTTAAAAAAAATCAAATGTGTTAGGTAGATGAAGAAGTTACGAAAAGGAAAAAAGAAACACATAATAGATAACACATGTGACTATCCTTCCACTTAAGACTAATGTGACTATGTCCGTTTATATTGCCTCAATTTTTTTGACCAATAGAATTGAAAATAATTATATTTTTTAATATATTTTGTTAAAAACTTTGTATCTAAACTTTAGAAACAATATTTTTGGCACATGAAAAAATCTCTAATCAAATTGGTTAAAATAGTAAACATTAATAAAATGTAAAATACAGCTCATTATAATTCTAGACAACAACTAAAATATATAAAAAATTATGATTTATCTTTGTTAAGGGGTCATACCATTACCCTTCACTGGCCTTAATTAGTCGATAGGCTTCCCTTGTGGAATTGCTTGCAACCGAAAATTGACTCATGCTAGAAATAGAATGCCAGAGAATGGTTTCAAACTGCTGCATAGTGGTTTTGCGATCATGGTTTTCCCTACACTTCTGAAAGGCACTTGAATGCATTAAATCAGACGTACCAAGTGGCTTTTATCCTCTCACGTCTCCCATCTCTTCTCATAATGGGGAAAATCTTATGTAATCTTGTATATAGATACGACGGTATGGTGGCCATTGACAGTCTGTCTTTACAGATGATGTAATTTTTGCAAGTCCCGAATTCCACTCTTACAAGGCATCATTCCAGGACTAGAATTCTGACTTAGAATGGAAAATCAATTTAGATGTTGTATATTTGGCATCATAGGCATCATTCTAGTTGTTTCCCTTAACATCATTGAGAAGAATCTACAGAAGCTCCACCATGCTCGGATTGTATGTTAGTTGCGCGCGAGGCAGAGAAGTCCATCTTCTTGGAAGTACAAATACTAGAACTAAATATTAAAGAAATTGCAGATATCTTCTACCGTGGTAGTTTAACTAAACATCACTGCCAGTGGTGAAATGTGAATCGATGCTTTATGATCACCCCCTAATTCTATTTTCAGCGGGTGAGTCGGGAAAGAGTTCTTAGGTCGATTCATTCCGATAATGGGTGTTTGAATGTAACGAGCATGTGCCATTTCAGGATTCTCTGTTCTTTTGAAGGCATGGGAAACACATCGCTAAAGACAAAATGTTGGCTTGAATATTATTGCAGTAAAGTATATTCTAGAATACTAGCGGGCTGAATATTTCTGTGTCGGCACTCTCATTTTCTCATTATTGAGGCGACTATGTCCTTTGGAATGGGCATATGAATAAAATATGTCAGGTTGAATCATTGTCATTGTGGGAGGTAGTTCATATATATCTATATTTTCCAAGGATAGGCAATACGGGAGTGTTTTCACCTATATGTCCATCAGGATCCTTTCCACATCATAGAGCTTAAATATGTGTGAGTAAATAGGGTGCATCTATGAGAGCTATTCTGGATAGCGGGTCAGCCACAGAAGATAGTTAACGGAAAAAAATTCATCATTGCTTCAACAGTTACCTTGTATATCAATCTTGAACAAGAAGCCTGCTGCGAAAGGTGTTAAGGGTGCATTTTATATTATTTCATATTTTAATACATCTAGTTTCAGAAATACGACAGCAAAGGTGCGATAGTAATTTCTACGATGATTGGTGGCCAATCTCCTGGAAGAATGCACCAACAACCAATGCAAAAGGTTCCAGATCAATAAATGTGCATTTGACTATTTCATACTTGCAAGATTTGAGGTCAGAGAATTCCATGCTATTAAAGTTTATTTCTGTTGAATGATAAATTTGTTGAAGGAATTCTCAATAATAAATTCAAAAGAAATTGTTATTTCAGTTGTATACTTAACTTTGTTCAATCTATGCAAGCTTTTGCAATAGTAATCTCTACATTTAGTTTGAAAATATACAAAAACAAAGAAAACAATACAGAGTTCAATTTTCCCTATGGCGTAAAGGGTGTCTTCAGGGGACAACTTAATCATCACATACTAAGCTTTGACTGCTTAGGTGTGCAGATATGGGCCCCTTCTTATCAGCGTCCATTCCGTTCCAATAGTCATCACCGTTAACATTGGATTTCAAATTACTCCCTGTAATCAGCCAAAAATGGTCTAGCGAACCCATAGCCCCCTTTTCTCAAATAATTGGTCTTAATAAATCCTAAATCTAAGACATTATCTCTAGACTCTAAATTATTAGCATTTTTTTATCAAACTTGCTTACATAATTTTAATCCTAACTTGTTGAATCAAATCATCAATCATCAAAGCCTAAACTCAAAAAGCATAAAACATTGGGATAAAATCAAAAAGTCCTAAGTTTAAAAAGTGAATCCATTCACACATGGGTATGCACTCAAAAATCAAATAAAACAAATCAAATGGAGAAATAACCAATTTTATCTTATTCTCCTCATAAGTTGACCAATCAAAATCACTTTATCACCTCACATGGATTGAGAGGAATTGCATCTCCACCATTGATCAATTTCTTTTGCCTCTTAATCTCAACCACTCATTCCTTGGAATCTCTTATAAAAGGGGTAGCTCTCTTGCTCATTCATAACAAGAAGATTTGGAGTAGAGTTATAATGTTGTTTTCATCCTAGAGCTCATAGTGTATTTTCTCTCATGGTAGTTTCTTGCACTTTTGCATTGTTTAGCCTCATTTCTTAGCTTAATGACATTCTAGTTTTAATCTCAACGCTTAATCTAGATGCATTGTTCTTCTCATTTCTAGTTCAAATCTTGCATCTTAGTTTCATTTATCATAGTTACTATGCATTTCATTTAATAGTCTATGCATTCTCATTCTCAATTTTCTCAATAGAAAAGTATGCAACTCTATGCATCTTGCTTTGTCTTGCATTGAATCTTCCATTTTGGAGTAGTCAAGTCACTGATTTCTCTATGTCCAATCTGATGGACAACTATGAGAATCACACTCGCTTCAACTAGGAAGCAATAAGCCGATTTCTAGGGGTTTTTATCATGCTTTGAATCTTATGTTTTCACTAACCCTTTTGATGTAATGGTTTATTGAAGTGTTTGGTTGCAGATTCTAATCTCACATTTTACCACACACATTTTTGGCGCCCACTGTGGGGCAGAAAGTTGCGTTTTGCTCCATTTTTATGATTTCTTGCGTATTTTTAATGAAACTGCGCTTTTTGTCATACTGTTCTCTGTTCTCTATCATACAAAAAATTGTAGATGGGTACTTTGTTGTATGAGGGCAGGTATATTGTCGTATGAGCTTTTATAAACTGTCTTTTGTCGTATCACAACATTAGATTTGTCGTATGAGCTTTGGTGAGATTTTTTTTGTCGTATGACAACTGGTGTATTGTCGTACAGGATTTGATGCCAGTCTGTGTTCTGTACTTTGTTGTTTCAAAAAAATGAGCATTTTTAGGGTTTCACTTGAGCTAATTTTGGCTTCCTAATCTTTGACATGTCTTCTTTGATCTTTTTGCTATCTATTTTTGTAGCCTAACTGGTTTTTGCAGAATGTTTTTGAGGAAGATTCGCTTGCCAAAGCCACATTTGCACACTATTTTGATATAACTACTAACAGTTTGTGTTGGTAGGACGCTTGTCAAAGGAAGTTTGAGATTACTAATAGTTGTGTTTGCAGGTTGCCTTGAAATCACATCAACCAAATGATCGTGCTTGTTAGCATTTTCTTTTGATTCATAGGCACATAGATTAATTAGAAGGATCTTTTTGTTTGATTTGAAGCAAGTGTTAGGGAAGTATGCTCTCTTTCCTTTGGGAAGATTAAAAACCTAGACTCACTTATTTTGTATTAAGAAATTAAATCTTTGGGAAAGAACTTAAAGCGTGTCTTGTGTGTGTGTGGAGAAAATGATATTGGATAGGAGGGTATGCTCTTTTCCCCTTGAGGGAAAATCAGAAATCTAGACTCATTTTTGTCGCTAATCCATTTACTTTTCAAGATAAATCCTTAGAGGGTCTGCCAAGGGAGCAATCTCTTGGGAACGACCTAAGTGGGGAACAAGCGGACCTGGCTACTTCCACCCCACTATAATCAAATGCTAACTAAATCCAAAGAGAGGGAAGACTTGGTTATTTATATCTTCAATGCTTTCTCACTTGTAGGGCCCTGTTTCCCTAGTCTTTCTAAGTAAGGACTACATTGGATTGGATGCTTGTAGGGCCATTTTTGGTCTCAATCTTGTTTACAAGACTACAAGGGAGATACATTCAACTTGTGTAGGGCTGAGAGGTCTCAATATTGCATGAAAGACTATATATTTTGGGTGCGTGTAGGGCTATATGCCTTAATTTTTCTATCAAAAATATAAGGGATAGTCATGAACATATGAACTTACTAAACACCTTTTAGATAGAGGCTACCCGATCTACCTCTGAAAGTATCATAATCTTTGTGCAAGGATCGATCCAAGTGGACTTTACCCGGATCACCCCAAGATTTTAAACCCAACATATGTACTCCCAAGGACGCTTAAAGCATGAATGTGTCATGGGGGAGCTTATGCGATTTGAGCATTGAGTCTCTTTCCAAAACCCACAACGTGCCTAGTCCTGGCCAAAGCCAATATCACTTTGTGTGAGACGAAGGAGTATCAAGCGTGGGCAAAGATCATGATGCTAAGCCAAATTGACTATAAGGTAGAGCATGTTTGGTTCTGCACACCTTGTGTTTGATGTGCTTGTATACTTTAAACATATTCTTCAAACAAACACCCTTTGACAGCAGACAACAACAAACATTAAGACTTTCACCTCAAACTTTTGGCGGAATTGTCCAAAAATTCTTACACACACGTGGAAAATTATCCCAGAGTTTTTTATCATTTCAGGCTATTAAATTTTTTGTATAGTAGCACATTTAGGAGTAGAAACGCGTATGAAGACTCTTGTATTGTCATTTGGGAATCCCTATATTGTCGTATGAGACCCGAGTTGAAAACAGTCTAGCTTTGAGATCTTTGTCAATTGGCCACATTTTTGTAACAACTATCATGCCCTATCACGGTCTTTTTAGCTTTCAAATCTGGTGGTTATGCTCATCATTGTCCTTTTGTCCTAGCTTTTTGCAATTCTCTCAATCATATTGCCTCTTTATTCATTGTTCTTTATCAACTTTGTCACAAGTGTCATCTCAATAGGTATTCAGAACTCAAACGCACGATACCTTGCACAAGTTCAACAACCAAACCAACCTTTTCTGCATCAAACAAATCTTTAAGTTTTGACAATTGACTTGGCACCCTGACCCTTTAGCAACGTTAGTCACAAATTGTCATACATTGTCCAAACAAGAATTCAAAAGGCCGATCTTGATTCTAAGGGAAAAGCTATAGATGACTTTGACCTACCTTCTTGTCAGAAACCCAAGACAGAACAAGAGATGTCATGAAAGGACACTCTAAATCCACAACCAACAATATCGTTGTTCGACTCCTCAAACTTGGTTGCCCACAACACGTCAACCATGTCAGCCTACAATTGGGGGTCTCAACATGAGCATCAAAGTCAACATACTAGTGTTTCTTCTTCTATAGAAGAACCCACTTTTGAGGAGATTAGGAAGTGTTAGCAAGACAAGCATTTTCAAAAGATGATGCAAGCCATCATGAAATTAGACAAGGATACTTGTATTTTATGCATCTAGCATCAACAAGTGTCAAACTTCCACCTGATTTCGAGATTGAGGGACTTATACAACAAGAGGAAGAGTCACCCATCACTATTCTTAACCAAGAATTGCAAGACATGAGATGTGAGTTAAGGGAGCTCAAGAAGGCAAAAGAACAACCTCCTAGCAAATACTCATTGGAGTCCATCTGCCCATTCCCGTTTGCCAAGAACTTGCACATGCCACCTTTTCCACCAAAGGTTGAAATCCCTAAATACGATAAATAAAATGGGGAAGGTGACCCTCAAGATCATGTGAGGGAATTCTACACTCTTAGCATGGAGTTTATGCATGAACAAACATATCTAATGTGACTATTCCCGTGAAGTCTTAGTGACCACGCCCTAGAATGGTTCACAAAACTCACACCTGACATACAAACATTTGATGAATTGGTGTAAAAATTTATTCAATACTACTCTTACAACATCTTACACATGGTCACTATGCTCAACCTTTGCAACACCAAGCAACATACAGGCGAACCTTTTCTTAAGTTTCTCCAAAGATGGAGAAGGGTATTCACAAGGTACCCTAGACAAATAATAGAGCCATAAAAGATTGACATCTTCATCAATAATCTGCTTCCTGAAATGAACTATGCAACACAAATGCAAAAACATACCTCCTTTAGTGACTTGGTTGATAGTGCCATGAGAATCGAAGATGTCCTTGTCAGAAAAGGGGATATTACTTTGAATAAAGACAACAAATCCAACAACAATAACAACAATAAGGACAAGAGAAAATACTGGAATAAGAACCACAATGTGGTTAATGATGGCGTTATTGATTCACCCAAAATCAAATCTAATGAACCAGTATTCAACCTTACTACTAGCATACAGGGTGCCAGGAGAAGTTCAGTCACTCCTAAAACTTCTAAAAGTACTGAAGATACACGGAAGGACAAAGCACCATGGATCCCTTGACCTAAATGAAATTTCACTCCTCTTGGAGAAACCTTGGAACATGTGCTGAAAACATTGGTTGCCAATAAGATTATTATGATTCCTAATTTGAAATCATGGGAACCTGAGGTAAAGCCCAGATGGTGGAATGACGATCACTACTGTGAATTCCATAATAATAAAGGACACTTGACGAATGAATATATGAAATTGAAACATGTTATACAAGATCTAATTGATAAAAAAAATATCATGGTTGGTACTCATGGCTCAAATGATGATCATAAAGCCTTCAAGCAACCTTTGTCATCTTATGAGAAGGGAAAATCATCACAAACTGTAGGAACTACTGTAAATCATACATATACCAACACTGACAATGTGATCCATATGCTTGAACCCTCTAACAGATCTATCAATGTTATCATTATCAAGGATAAGGAACCTGATTCTGCTAATGTGGTTACTAGAGGTCAGACCAAAGTCACCCTTAAGGGAGTTGCACCCACATCTAAACAAACAATGGTACCAATAGACAAGCCGTCATCATCTAAACAAGTCACTACAAGCTATAATTTGATCGATCAGTTGCAACAAACTCCTGCTCAGATTTCTATAATAGAGTTGTTGAAACTATCACCCTCACATAAGGAAGTCCTTGAAACTGTGCTTATTGAAACCAACATTCCTAAAGATCTTGACATCAATCAATTTTAGACCATGGTTAATCATCTAACCTCGTCTCAGTATCTGTCTTTCTCAAAGGAAGAAGACAAAGCTCTTAGTCACCCACACAATCAGCCTTTGCACACAGAGGTTTTGATTCACAAACACCAGGTCAAACATGTTTTGATAGATGGAGGTGCTAGGTTAAATATCTGTACCCTCAAGCTAGTCACAACACTGGGTTTTTCTGAGCATACTATTGATCCTCGAGGAAAAATTACTATTAAAGAATATGACAAGGAAGAGTGATCATCCAGAGGACTTATAGTACTCCCAATCAGGGTAGGTCCCATTGAAAGAAATGTCACATGCCAAGTACTTGATCTGCCTCTTGCATACAATATACTGCTAGGGAGACCCTGGATCCACGATATGCAGGCAGTCCCCTCCATATATCACCAATGTGTGAAATTTCCCTATAACGGAGTAGAAGTGACCATTCCAGCTGACATTACTTACTCCTGTAACACCTTGAAGCAAGCTGATGTCATGGTTCCATACAATAAGGAGGCATTACAAAATTCTGAAGTGGCTCAAAAGACACTTATGCAAAGCTTTGAGGAAAAACTTAAGATTAACAACACAAGCATGGGGGAATATCTACTGACTTCTCTCCCTACCTCTCCTAGATCTTATGGAATGTCATCCTCATCTTTCACGCCTTCAAATAGAAAAAGAGTATAAATACACGAGGGAACCAGAATGGGGAAGGCACAAGTATCTCTTTCAGAGGAAAATGAAGAAAAGGTTGTTCTTGCCTGGTTATATAAAAATGAAGAGCAAACTAACGAAGTGAAACATGTGGAGATCTACCCAAATGAATATGGGAAAGGATATCAGATGATGAGACAAATGGGGTATGTAGGTAAAGGACCCTTGGGTAAGGATAAAGGTCTTGTAGAGCCTCCATGTGCTGAATTTTGGGATCCCGCAGATAAGACTAGTATAGGGTACCATGAGAACAAATATCATTTTCCTCCTGAAAATAGTCATCCCAACAATGCTCACACAAATACCTATGATACAGACACTAATAGTGGAGATTAAATCATCCCTCTCCCCTTTGAGTAGCTGATGAGTGCCACCACTGACAATCTGACATATCAAGGAGAACCATATGTCCCCTCATTCTACATAGCTTCCTTTGAACCAAACAGGTCCAACACTACAAGTACTATAGAGGTACCATCTTAAGGGTCAGAAGATAGACACCCTAACTGGGGGAAACTTGTCTTCACCTCCCATGTCCTTGAATTACCCCACTTTTCAAGACAGGGTGCATGCTATTAAAGAGGCCTCTCCTCGCAGGTCGGAAGATGAAGTCACTCAGTGTGGAATGGATCAGCAAACTGAAAACAATAACTACCTCAGTGTCCCCATGACTCTCTCCCACTTTTTAGAAAATAGAGATTGAGCTCCCATCCAATTTGATTATGGAAAAGATGATACTCTATCATAACAACATCCTAACAGTGGGCAAACTGTGGCTCCTATGCATGTGTTAGATTTACCTTACTCAATTGAAACAGACTCTAATGAGTATGAGTGGGACTCTTTCTTTGACACTACCATGGATATCGAGGTAGATATAGTTCACCAATTTTCACCCTATGTTCTACATGAAGAAAGTGTTAGTACCAATGGATCTCTCTGTGAACATCCTGAACCAAAACCAATTCTTGCCCCCAATAATGATTCTGAAGAGGAGAATGAGCTGCCTATTCCTCATAACACAAATTGGAATTTTGGGAGAGAACCTCAGAATGCTCTCGCATCAACTACTCAGGACTTGGATCTTGACAGGCACTCTATTCATGCTGTCACATCGAATAGCAATAGAGATGATCATATATACACTAGCTACAACCACGATTTCAACCAAGGGCGATGGGCACAGTGGGATCGTGAAATAGAAGAAAGAAATGAAACTTAGGATCTTAGAGACCTTCAAGAACTTGACATGGCTCCTCCACCACATATCCCATCTAGGAGAATTCAAGTCATGCCAATGAGTGTCTTTTTAGAATGTATGTCTGCTCGGGAACCACGAGAAAATGCTGATGCTAGGTAAAACAAAGTGAATCCTCAGACCACCAACAATGTCTCCACTAGACGCACTAGGACGAATCGTAGTCTAGGAAACCCTTCAGAGAGTGTTGTTATAGACCTCCTCTTACCCGTTGAAGACCATGATCTAGATAAATCGATGCTATCCTTGGAACTTGTTGAATCCCTACCTCTTATCCATCCTGAACTAATTGACTAGAACCATGATGCATCCCTATACCTCATTTCTACTCCTAACGACTACACTTTGGCCTGCTACCTAAATGCTATTGAACCTCTCACCTCTTCCACCAGTGCAACAAGCATAAGCATGACAAAGGGGGATATCAAGTTCCTCAGCCTAAAAAGAAAAGATAAAAAGAAAAAAAAGTATTGATGGTGAAAACCACTTTGTGGCAGTGTCATATTTGAAAATAGTAAAAACAAAAGGCGTATCCGATGGTGAAAAACTTTCTAAGGCACCCAAGGATGGGGAACTTGATCTCCTCCCTAATCATCTTCAAGAAAGGTCTTCAGTGCTGATAGAACCAAAACAAACAGTGAATCTGGGAACAACAGAGGCTCCTCAGCTCATCTACCTAGAACAATCCTTATCTAAGCAAGAAAATAAAGAATTCATCCAATTCTTCACAAAAAAGAAAATCAACTTTGCTTGGTCTTATTCAGATATGCCAGGGTTGGATACAGACCTGATTATGCATCATTTATCAATTTCTCTAGGAGTCAAACCAGACAAACAAAAGCTCCAAAAGATGCATCCTCATGTGGTATTGTTAGTCAACGCCGAATTGGAAAAATTGCTAAAGGATGAATTCATTCATGCTATAGCCTACGTGGATTGGATTTCTAACATCATCCCGGTGACTAAGCATGACAAGTCCATTTGAGTTTGCACAAACTTCAGAGATCTGAACAAGGCTTATCCCAAGGATGACTTCCCATTGCTTAACATTGATATGATTGTGGATCTCACGGCTGGTTATGAGATGTACTCACTAATGGATAGCTTTTCTAGCTACAATCAGATATGAATAGCTCCCGAAGATCAAGAGAAAACTTCTTTTACCTATGCATGAGGCACATTTTGTTGGAACGTCATGCCTTTTGGCCTCAAAAATGCTGGGGCAACCTATCAACGAGCTATGACCACCATATTCCATGATATGATGCATACAAATATGGAGGATTATGTAGACGACACTCTAGCTAAATCAGCAAGAAGGGCTACTCACCTGGAAGACTTAGAAAAGATTTTGGGCAGAATGGAACAATTTAAGCTTATATTGAATTCTAAGAAGTGTGCTTTCAGTGTAACCTCTAGAAAACTGCTAGGATACATTGTTTCGGCCAAAGGAATTGAGGTTGACCCTGAAAAAGTGGAGGTAATAATGAGAATGCAACCTCCTCGCAACATGAGCCAAGTTAGGACTCTACAAGGACTACTCTAATATATCAGAAGATTCATATCCCAACTAGCAGATAAAGCACAACCTTTTACAAAAATATTGCATAAAGAAGTTACCTTCAGCTGGGATGAAGGGTGTGAAAAGCACTTCCAACAAATCAAAGAATATCTTACTAATCCACCTGTGTTGATGGAACCTATTCAAGGAAAACCTCTCCTTCTGTACATCTCAGCTACAGACACATCCCTAGGAGCTTTGTTGGCACAACAAGATGAGACAGGAAAGGAAAGAGCCATATACTACATAAGCAGGACCATGGTGTCTTACAAGAATAACTACACTATCATTGAAAAGGCTTGCCTCGCTGTAGTTTTTGCTTCTCAAAAATTAAGACACTATATGCTGGCACAATCTGTTAAGCTGATTGCCAAAATAGATCCTCTCAAATACTTACTAAACAAAGCAACTATCACAGGAAGGTTAGCTAAATGGGTTATGATCCTTAGCGAATTTGATATTGAATACATTGACAGAAAGGCAATTAAAGGACAAATTATTGTTGATCACCTGGCTGAGGCTCCTTTACACGACACACGACCACTGCTGATAGAATTTCATGATGAAGCCATTTTTTTAATCTTAAAGAACACACTTGGACAATGTTCTTTGATGGATCCTTTACACAATAAGGAGCTGGTGCTGGAACCCTCTTTATCACACCACAAGGATATAAGATACAAAAGGCTTATAGGATGATGTTCCCTTGCACTAACAACATTGCAGAACATGAAGCTTTAGCAAATGGTCTGAAGATGGCCATTGAATGGAAAATTACTGAATTGCATATCTATGGTGACTCATAACTGGTAATCAATCAGGTTAACAACCAATATCAGACAAAGGATGATAAATTTCTATCATATAAATAGATGGTTGATGATCTTAAGAAATATTTTGTATTTGTTACTTTCCAATAGATACCAAGAGAAGCAAATAAAGAAGCCGATGTTATGGCCACCTTGGCCTCCATGTTACAAATTGAAGAGCATCACACTCGCTATGACTTCTTGGTGGAAGAAATCCTCTTTCCTACCTATGATTCCCTAGAATCTCAAGTCATGTTCTCCCTAGTGGGTACTGACTCTTCCCGTTACACTCATATTCACTCTTACCTCCAGAACCAAACTTTTCCAAATAACCTATCCAAAAATGAAAAAAGAAGCCTTATAAGGAATGCATCCCGTTACCTGATCATGGCTAATGACTTGTATAGAAGAAGTCTTGATGGTACTCTCCTTAGGTGTCTAGAACATGATGAGTCCAAACACGCACTAGAGGAAGTCCGCAAAGGTGTTTACGAATCTCATTCAAATGGTCTTTCGTTAGCTAAGAAACTCCTCTCGACAGGGTATTACTGGCCCTCTATGGAAAAAGACGCCATACATTTTGCTAAAACATGCAAGAAGTTCCAAACTCATGGTCATTTGATTCATGCTCCTGCACATGAGCTATTACCTTTTGTTACTCACTAGCCATTTTAGCAATGGGCCTTTGATCTGATCGGGAAAATCTACCCATCTTCTTCTGGTGGACACAAATTCATTATAACAACTACATAATACTTCACAAAATGGGTTGAAGCAATTCCTTTGATCAAAGCTACAGGTAAGCAAGTATCCATATTTATCCTAAATTATATCATCTACAGATATGGTATCCCCTCATCCATTGTGACAGACAATGGGGGACAATTTAAAAACAAAGACATGGACGAACTTTGTGACAAGTTCAAAATCACCCAACACTATTCTTCTACTTACTATCCTTAAGGGAATGGACAGACTGAGGCCTCCAATAAGAACATATTGAAGATCTTGCACCAAACAGTGAGCAAGACTGGAAAGGATTGGCATCTTCAACTCAATCCAGCCTTATGGGCTTACAGAACAAGTATCAGAACACCTACAGGGGCAACGCCATTTTCTTTGGTATATAGCGCATAAGTTATATTTCCCATTGAGGTAGAAATACCTTTGCTCTGAGTCAACCTGCATGGACTCATCACGGATGAAGAATATCAGATTTCCAGAATCTAAGAGCTAGAACTACTCAATGAACGTAGAAAAGCAACATTTGACCATCTGAGGGTCTATCCAAAGAGAATGTCTCGAGGCTACAACAAAAAAGTGAGACCTAGAGAATTTCAGGTAGGAGACCTTGTGCTCAAAGAAAATCCTAAAAATCAACAACATCATGAACAAAAGGGAAAGTTTGAACCCAATTGGCTGGGTCCCTTTGTGATCACCACAACATTCAGCTCTGGAGCCTACCAGCTATCAACTCCAGAAGGGGATACCTTTACTGATCCCGTCAATACTCTCCATCTGAAGAAGTTCTATTCTTGAGCATTCTCGTTGGTCAGCAACATATATATATATATATATATATATATATATATATATATATATATGATCTTGAAAAATGTCAAAAATAGCGAAAAAGAAAAAAAGTAAAAAACATTTGGAAAATGTCCTTAAAAATGACTATCTTGGTGAAAACCTAGCAAACAGGCACCTTGATGAGTCAATAAAAAAATGAAAAATACAAAAAAATTAAAAATCAAGAAAAAGTGCCTTGGCCAAAAACTGGAAATAGGCGCCCCAGTAGGAAAAATAGAATCTCTGCCAAGTGGTGAAAACCTGGCAACATGCACCACTTGTAAACTCAACGCTCCATCTATCAATGCATATCTCGGCTCATCTCATCTGTGGGATGATCTTCATGCTTTTTTGAGCTATCATATCAAGCTAGTCCTTGCTTCAATGATTGAAGCCATCTTTAGGTCTTGTATAGGCCTCTTGCTTTTCAACATCCTGTCAGTCAACCTGTTAGGTCCTCATAATTGGTCTTCTTCTCTGGACAGTTTGCCATTGACACATTGGTGTTTTTAACACCTTAATCAACAATGTTTCTCAACACTCCCTTTTGGTCAAAACCTATGTTCCTGAACACAACATCGGATAACATACACTCAATAACACACACGATGGTGTTTCTCAACACCCACCTCATCAACAAGTTAAACAAACTGAACGATTGCTGATAATTTCCTTATATGTTGTCTGTTATCAATGATTTCTCATGTTTTCTTTGATTTCTTCTTGTTGGTGTAGTTCCAATGATCCTTATGTCAAGACAATAGGGTGTATGTGGTAAGAGCTTCCGCATTTAGGTGGATAAGCCACACATCCCTCTATCCTACTCTCTTGCACCATAAGGTGAGGTTGATACTATCTCCTTGTCTGTTATTCAGCTTGTTTCAACTACAACACACTCATGGTTATCTTGGCCCTGAATGCCTCAATGCTGGTGTACTTTTGTTATATCAAACTAGAAACAATGTTCAGGTCATCTCGTCGCTTGTACCTAGATGCTTACATTTGTTTCTCACATCTATCCGATGAAGGGTCATATTCATATCTTTATAGCTCCTGAGGTGCTAGTAAGGATTGTACTGACTCTAGTGTCCCAAATGTCCAAGTGATGAAAAATATAGCGACTACTGAAATTGGTGACTTGACTCGTGTTATAGGTTACATTTCCAAGCTTGCATGATAGCATCATAACATACTTCATCCGATCATCTAAACACAGAGCTATCCCTATAACCAGTTGCTCTTCTAAATCCTCTGCTAACACAATCAACTGCATTTCATCTCCTTAAGGTTACCTACTTGCGCACAAAGGTTAATGACAAGGGCAAGAGCATAACATACATTCAGCGCAAATGAAACATGTATGAGTTACAACTATCATCTATGATTTAAGCTATAGAAAGCATACAACATCTGTCTTGCTTTGAAAATTGCACCCTTGGCTAATCGGACTACACTGAATCCATTTTCGAGACTGAAATTGAAATTCGATAATGTTTTGATCCTCAAAAATGCAACTTAACCTAATTTTTACAAATGTAGTTGATTGGTGACGCTTTCCTCACAGGATTCTGATTTGAGATTCCTTTTGATCAAATTTCTTGTGCATTTCCCTCTTCAATTTGAGAAGTCAATTTAAGTCAATTTTGGTCAAACTTGGTCAACCAGGACCTTAAAACAGGCTTGTATATCATATCTCAATGCCTTTTCAATCTATCAGGTTTGTGCCTCCCCTCCTTTTGATTTCATTCCCGAGGGGGCAATACCACTACATCAACAATTTGATTCACATCAACAAGTTCAATCTTTAGGGGCACTAGGCCCTGACTTAAATAAAAAATCTAATCAAGTGATTCTCATCACTACGCATCAAATCTCAAAGCTCTAGGGGCATATCAGATTCATCGCACCATATCAATCTAAGAACTCCCCTCAATCTGGTAATTGGCTTCATCAAGATCCATATCAAGTCAATTATCCCAATCAATCGAATGACAATCAGTCTCATCACACCACATCAAGTTGGTTTGTCATTCAAACTTAATCCTAAATCAAGAAATCTGCTGAGAGGACGGACATTTAGTTTCATCACTTCACATCTAAACTAAATTCTCAGACTCTTCTATCAGTCTTCGCTCAATCAAGCCCATAGCTGATATATTCAGATTTCTCTATCAGTCTTCGCTCAATCAAGTCCGAAGACGATATCTTTAAATCTTCAATTGGTCTTCGTTCGATCAAGTTTGGAATCAGTTTCTGATTTGTGGGATAATAACATCGCTTCACATCAAGCTATTTCCAAGATTCAATCAAGCTTAAAATATTCTTTGACCCAATGTGTTCCTAGATCGATCACACATTAGTCAAAGAGGAGCAAATGTAATCACCCAAAAATGGTCTAGCAAACCCATAGCCCCATTTTCTCAAATAATTGGTCTTAATAAATCCTAAATCTAAGACATTATCGCTAGACTCTAAATTATTGAGCATTTAATGAAACTTGCTTACATAATTTTAATCCTAACTTGTTGAATCAAATCATCAATCATCAAAGCCTAAACTCAAAAAGCATAAAACGTTGGGATAAAATAAAAAAGTCCTAAGTTTAAAAAGTGAACCCATTCACACATGGGTGTGCACTCAAAAATAAAATAAAATAAATAAAATGGAGAAATAACCAATTTTGTCTTATTCTCCTCATAAGTTGACCAATCAAAATCACTTTACCACCTCACATGGATTGAGAGGAATTGCATCTCCACCATTGATCAATTTCTTTTGCCTCTTAATCTCAACCACTCATTCCTTGGAATCTCTTATAAAAGGGGTAGCTCTCTTGCTCATTCATAACAAAAAGTTTTGGAGTAGAGTTATATTGCTATTTTCATCCTAGAGCTCATAGTGCATTCATAGTGTATTTTCTCTCATGGTGGTTTCTTGCACTTTTGCATTGTTTAGCCTCATTTCTTAGCTTAGTGACATTCTAGTTTTAATCTCATAGCTTAATCTAGATGCATTGTTATTCTCATTTCTAGTTCAAATCTTGCATCTTAGTTTCATTTATCATAGTTACTATGCATTTCATTTAATAGTCTATGCATTCTCATTCTCAAGTTTCTCAATAGCAAAGTATGCAACTCTATGCATCTTGCTTTGTCTTGCATTGAATCTTCCATTTTGGAGTAGTCAAGTCACTGATTTCTCTATGTCCAATTTGATGGACAACTATGAGAATCACACTTGCTTCAACTAGGAAGCAATAAGCCGATTTTTAGGGGTTTTTATCATGTTTTGAATCTTATGTTTTCACTAACCCTTTTGATGTAATGGTTTTTTGAAGTGTTTGGTTGCAAATTCTAATCTCACATTTTACCACACACACTCCCGTGTGAAGTCCAATGGATATCTGCAAGGGGTTGATTGCACACGTGGTTTTCTCTTAACAGTCACAACTTTGATATTACTGACGACATTGGGAACATTTGATTCAAAGTACGAACATCCATCAAATCAAAATCAAAATCAAAAGAGGTTGATCGTCAGATATTATAGTTGGTTTCACCGCACTTGATAAATTGGGTTTTTAATATTTATTTCCCTTTTAATTATTAATAATTCCACATCCATCAAATCAAAATCAAAATCAAAAGAGGATGATTGTCCGATATTATAGTTGATTTCACCGCACTTGATAAAATAGTTTTTTAATATTTATTTCCCTTTTAATTATTAAGAATATATTTTTCATATAAATAATTTTTTTTCTATTATTATTTTTAATTATATCTTTTTACATAAAAATAGTATTATATTAGTAAAATTCTATAATAGTTATACTCATTTATTATTCTGTCAAATATGATATGTAGACTTACTATTACAAATGTTGATCATGTTGTAATGAACAATTCTAAGAATGTATCATTATCTAATGTAATTTTTTTAAAGTAATTAAAAAATAAATAATTATTATAAATTTAAATGTAGTTTGTATTATACATATTTAAATCATTTGGTGATAAAATATAGTAGAACATAAATGAAGAATTGTTAAATTGTTGAAAAATATATAGAAGACAATTTCAAAGAAAGGGAATATAAGCTTTATTAATATAGTTGTGAAAGAAAATGAATAATTGAAAAATCAAGGGTTATAATAAAATTTATGTAGAGTTAGTTAAGTTCTAAGTAATTATCACAAACCTTCTAACTTGAGATGTGGACTTCACTTTTCATGAATTGTGTATGGTTAGATGTTTGAAAATATTGTATATAAATAAATAATAATTAGATCATGTTCTCATTATAGATAAAGAAAAAAATATGTTCGTATCAATCAATTGGTATAAAAAGCATTTTTTTCCTTTTATCTAGATTAGACAATGTGGGATTATTCTTGCTTTAGAATTTAAATACGAGGGATCAAATTATTACAAACATTTAAATTCTAACTTTAAGAACAACATATATAAGTTTGAGAAAATGCTTTATAAATATGATGGTTGGCAATATTGTTGCTTGTACATAAATTTGTGGTTGCATACAATTGTAATCTAAATTCATGTGTTCTATGAAAAGTGCAAAAGAAAGACAATGGAAAAAGTTTTAGTATCCAAGGTATCAAATTATTACAAACATTTAAATTCTAACTTTTAGAACAACATATATAAGTTTGAGAAAATGCATTATAAATATGATGGCTGACAATATTGTTGCTTGTACATAAATTTGTGGTCGTAAAAAATTGTAATCTCAATTTATGCGTTCTATGAAAAGTGCAAAAAATGACAATGAAAATAGTTTTAGTATCCAAGGTATGATATGTAAATGCTCTTAGGTATAATATGTAAATGCTTTTGGTAAATACATATTTAATTTGTTAATGTAAGTTCATGATGTTAATTCTATATCAATTATTGGAGATGTGAATGTTGTGGAAATAATGCGTAGAAATTGGTACATGCTCAAGGTTGAATGTTTATACATGGTCTGCATTTTTTGTTTATTATCAATTATAGCATTTTCTCTTCTATAGAGTCACACTTGCTAGTCAAAAAGAGGAAACAAAGAAGATTTATATTTACAAATACGATATTTTTTTAATGTATTTCCATGTATTTCAATGCTATCTTTTATTAGGATGATCTACAAAAAAATACTATAGGACACTACTATAACTTTAATTCATTCAAAATGCATGCTACTATGTACATGACTTCATTCTACAATGCTACATGTTTGTAGACCGTCACTTTTATACACTTCCTTTTATTATTTAAATCTTTGTTTATACTTTCTTTCAAATAAAAAACCTATGGGCATATCTTTATCTTTGCACCTTTGAGTGCAAGTGCTAGTGAATAACCTTCTAATAAGAAGTACATAAGAATATCATATAAATTAAATAAATAATATAAACCAAAAAAGAACAAAAATAGAAAGCTTCATAGATTTTATTCGATTGCAAACGCATTTGGTGGTTGGATCTGTAAATTTCAGGGGTGATCGCAATGGCAGAGGTCCAACAAAGAATTTTGCAGGTGAAAAATACTCCTCTTCTCAGAACCGTTTAATTTAGATTCTCAATTTCTGCAAATTTAAGCTCTTCAATCTGGTAGAAACCCTAAATATTAAAGCTTTATAAAACATTTTTTAAAGCCTTTTGAAACTCCAATTTCCCAGTTTGTCGTACGTATTCCCGTTGTAAATTCCTAGGGCAGTGGAAGTGCATCAGATCTTTGTCATATTCATATGTGTTTTTACAGCATGAATCAAGTTCCTCAAACTACTAACCATGGCATATATTTTGAACAAAACATGAACTCGAGTCCTTTCTTGGCCCTATAAGATCCTAATTCCTACATTTGCAGTTGATATTCTTCGCGAATACAGAGAAATACAAATGCGCAAGATCTTGTTGTGCATATGGTCTTTTTAAGTCTGTAATTCTTGTGCCTCGAACAGTAGTTTATCCATTTCAGTTTTCAATCGCTTTGCAAATGGCTTACCAAAAATAAAATGCATATGACTTTGTCAAATAACTGGTAAATTTTTGATGTCTTTTGTTTTCATTTATGGTTAGCATTTGTTTTGCTGGATTTAGTGAAGTAACGATTGGCAATTTTGTAATTCTGTTCTTTGCCGATTTACTGAAATTCATAAAAGTGATAGACTTTTTCAAGATGTAACTTTTCTGATAAAAATATAGCTTCTGTATTTGTGACGTTAAGGGCTGATATTATCATAAAAAGTGTCCGACAGGGACAACTGTGACTTTTTGTATATGTACTTCCATTTTTTTGCCCTTTTTGTAAGCATTTTCTTTAGGGTTTATATCACACATATCGGCTTCCTTTTGTTTTAGCTGCCTGGCCTAATGGATATCCATTAGACCAAAGTCAGCGAGTCTGGTTTCTTTCATTTTTCTGTAAATGCCTGACTATAATTGGAGTGTAGACCTTCTTCCTTCAATACAGTGTTCTTAGGTGGTAAGATAACTAATTCTTCGTGCCTCCATAGATATGATCGATCATGCAAATATAACTTCTCTGCCAAATATGCCAAGCTGTACTACCATAGGGAGCATCTTCACCAGCCTTTGAAACTGGGCCATTGTGTTAATATGGGTTCTACTTCACGCTTCACTTTAGCTTGACAAACTTTGAGTTCCTTTTGTATTCTTTCATTCCAATGTCACTTGAGTGTGGCAGACTACAACTAGAGTGGAGCCCTAATGCAAAATATGGTTTTTTCTGTCTCAAAAACAAACTGCAACCATGTTGTTGCTAATTGAATTTCACTTTATCTATTTGGGATGAATACATTGGGCATGTTGAAACTATTTGAATGGATGATATGCTTCCAATTTAGATCTGTGTGCCCCTATACTTTTAATTAATTGCTTTTTTGGAACTATGTATTTAATATTGGTCCAGGGTGTTATGGTCTGTTGTGGAGATTGAAGATTAGCCATGCCATCACAAAAGGATTAAATTATCTTCCTGAGTGAAACCTTGATACAAAAACATACGTAGTTGATTCCAGAATTAGTCTTCTGTACACATCCTTTTGTTTTACATAGAACCCTTCTTATTGGCTAAATTAAATTTTTTTACTTTAATACTTTGGATTTTACAGTTTAATGCCTAGCTCTTGCAATATTCTTTCAAGGCTGACCCATCTACATATAATCCTAAAAATCCGAGAAATTCCGTACTTTTCTACACTTTTTGCTGAATATTGTGCTTCTATCAAAGCATCCCATCCCTTAAAAAAATTATTACTAAGTGACCACAACAGCCTTACCTTTTCTCAAAATACAGTCTGCATATTGCATCAAACCAGGTTGTAGCAATAGCCAAAAATGCTGTTTTCAAATGGGTCACTACCTTTACGAATAAAATAATTAAATCTAGCTGTCAGCCATTAAGCCAAACCTTTCTTCACAGTGATTCAAGATGTTATGATTATTTTTTTGCTGACTAAGAGGAGATGATGAAAGAGACAAATAGAAACTGGTGGTTGAGCAAGTTTAATTTTTTATTTGATGGTAATAATGAGGGATCTATTGGGGCCATCAACCATTTTATTTTAAAAAATTGATAACAACTGTCCTAAACAAACAGCTATAACTGCCTAACAGATCTACAAGAGGCAAGAAAAGCAGAGATAATATATACAAAAATCCTGCGAACAGGGTAATACAATGAGCACTACTATAATGACATACAACAAATGCCTCAAAACAACACAGACCAGAGGTTTAGTGATTCACCAATCACCCACGACACCAGCATCATCTGGTGAAGCCTCCGAAACAACAGACTTAACATTCCAGCCTTGTGCAACCATTACAAGTTATTAATGTGTCATATTTCCACCAGCACTAGAATCAGCCAAGGAATTAAAACAAATGACTTAAATGACCTCGTCTCTTCTTGCCATGAGCTAAAACATCCCTAGTTAAAGAAGGAACTGTAAAAGTGCAAGCCACTTCCAAGGTATCTTTCTTATGTGACATCAGCAGAGTTTTCACCACCATTTGAATATCAAGACAAAACGACAATACAAATAACTAGTGGAACCTCCTTTTCAGTATCCATTAAATTTTTTCCACCAAAGCTTACTATTATAGATTGAGAGACATCCATATTCTTTAGGATGAACTACTGAATTGGAAATCCATCCTCTAGCACTTCAAAGACCATTACTGCTCCTAGCTTAGATTTAGATTCCACAAGGGTTAATGCTTTAGAGCCAAGCTTCCAAGTATCTCCTAGACCATCATTACTAAGAACAACCTTAACCATATTTATGAGTGAAGGGGTAAGGCAACGACAAATAGGATGCAAGCCATGATCAACTTTTTCGCCTAGGAAAGGATCATGAGAGACACAAGAATGACACTTAGGAGCCAAAAGGCAAAAGTCTAGACTTAGAAAATGCTACATATTCTAAGCCAAATGTATAGAAACAATGTTTAATAAGCCCCACACGCTCCTTAGAGGACAATTGAACAACCAAGTGCGACTATAGAAATAGGGAATTAGGTTTATGTAGGCTTTCACAAAAGGATAGATGGCAAAACAAGTCTCATATAAGGGTCACGCTAACAATACCGTATGCTAGATATGATGATGGGAAAAACCTCGCCACAAGGGAATGAAATAGGTTGAAAATAAAAACATTCCCATGTGGAATAGAAGGAAAGTTAGGACCACCCAAGGGTTGAAGGAGGAATGGTCATTCATAAGTTGCTTTTCTAAAAGAGGCTACATGTCACTCCTTCCACTTGCAAGTGCTAGAAAAGAGCCTTGAATGGTCCAGAGTTCCAACATTAGCGAGGATGTTCATTGATTTATTACTTTGCCTAAAGCAACGCATAAAAGGGATGTTATATATTTTTTTACACAAATGAATAGCTTCATCTAGCAACTGTCAAATTTTCAAATTGACACAAAGGTGTTTTTGAAGCCTAAAGATGATTTTAGTTAATCATCTTCAACGATATCTTGTTTGCATCCATTATCTTAAGTCTAATTTAAACTAGCCACCATTGTTTATATTTTGCCTAATTCCTACTCATTGAATTAAGGAAGGAAGGGCAATATTTGATTGTTGAAGAATGTTCCATATTGCCAATAAAGATGATTGACTTGCTCAAGGGTAGAGTAGAAAACATAGTTTAGAATGTTACATTCAGTTTGAACCCAAATGGGGAATTAAGGAATCATGACATAGTGGAAGTTTCCTTCATTTCTTTCTAACCAAGAACTCCCGAGTGCACAAGCCATCATTATCTTCCAAAGAGGACTTAACCTTTTGGTTGCACTAGGCAAGATACAAACATGTTGTAGATCTAAGTTCTTGATCCTTGCAACACCTTGAGATTTCTTTAAACACACGTTTTCCCATTTCAACCATGAGAATTTCTCATTTTCTCCAATTCCCTGCCATAGAAAAAAGTGACAAATGCTTGGCAAATTGGCAAGGTGGGATTTAGGGATTGGAAGAATATAAAATGGTTAAATTGGAATAGGCTTGAAGAATCACCTAAATTTTTAGAGTTCTCTCAGCCAAACTAGACCATTTACTACTGCAACAAGTCAACTTATTCTGAACATACTTAATCACATCCTTCTAGTGATGTGAACAAATAGACTACCAAAAAGGAAAATTGAAGGTATTTGCTAGGGAGAGAAGCAACATCAATACTAAGAGTTTCACATTTTGTATTTTGTGTCTGAGGTGTGACATTGAATCCTTTTGTTTGGACTCATCTTTGTTGAAAAGCTGAATTGATGCAAGCCCATAACCATATAAAACGAATTAAAGGCCTGAGCTTCCACTATAGCAGCCTTATCAAAGAGAGCTATATTACCACTGAAAATGATACAATGAAGGAAAATAGTGAACAAAACTAAACCTCATGAGACTTCTAGCAGTCCATTAAAATGAATGGTGAGAAAGAGGGACTTCTTGTCTGATGCTCTTGGAATGTTAAAATAAACTTCCTTGGGTGCCCTTAAGAAGAATGGAAAACCAAATATTGGTTGTTCCTGTCCCAAGATATCCATCTTTTTGAAAAACCAAAGGATGACAACACAGGAGACAAGAAAGACCAATTGACATCCTCATAAGCATTAGCAATTTGCAACTTAATCACCATGCCTTCTTTTATGGAAGGTATTTAGATAGTGTTGAGGCTTGAGTTACAAATATATCATAGAGAATTTGATGACCATATGTAAAATCACTTTGTTTAGGGAAATAAGACAAGGTGGAAGAACTTTTAACCTTTCATAACAATAGCTTTAGAGATGGTCTTGTTAATAGTGTTACATAGTGCAATTGAATGATTGTTCTTAAAGGAACTGGATTTACTTTATTGAGAACTTTTTGGGAAGCTAGCGAATCATTTAGAAACTCCACAACATCATTTTCCTTGAAATAAGCAACTAGGAAATCATCAAGGCTGGGAGCTTTGTCACCTTTAAGCACAAATACTAAACATTGAATCCCATTCTTCAAGAGGGAGGGGGGCATCAAGCTCTTTGTGTCCTTCATAGAAACACGATTTAAAAGACAGTCTAAAAGGGTGCTTGCACCTTTAGATTCTGATCCTATAGCTCTTGAAAAAAAGATTGGAAATACTTAATAGCTTGGAGCCTTTGACAAACATGTGTTATGAGGCCAACAAAAGGGCTTCCAAGATTGAATAGAAGAGATCTGGTTCATTCAATGAGATGTTGATTGCACCACATGAAAATATTTAGTATTCCTATCCCCCTCATTTATCCATTTATCTCTAGACTTTCGCTGCCATAGAATTTCTCTGTCTAAGAAAAATTGCTCTTGATGACAAATCAAACATCTGAAAGGCTATCTAACAAGCTAAAAGCCTAGTTGAGATTTGATCAACTCAAGATCCTGTGAAATATTATCTTTTTCCACATAGATATTACCAAACACCTTTTTGTTCCAAGAAATGACGCACTTCATGGGTTTGAGCTCAAGATGGAACCCATGCATTTAAGAACTAGACAGGGAGAGATAAGAGACTCGCCTTGATTTGCCTCTCTAGAAGGAATCTTTGATCTCGAATCCACATTAATTCAAGTTTATATGGACATCTTGTTGGAGGAGAATCTACAGAAACCTTTAAGCAGATAGCGTAATGATCAGAGTTAGCTATACGAGAATGGAGGTTTCTGAAATGCAATCTTCAGAAAACTGTTTTGGAGAGACTAGAAAGTGATTACATCTGTCAAGAATTTTGCAAAAACCCACCCTTATATTATTTGAAGAGAAAACCCCTCTTTCAGAATTAAACTACTAAGATGATTTTTCTGAAAAAGATTTGAAATGAAGTTCAGATTGATTTTTTCTACCAGAACCACCATGTATATTAGAGTAGCTAGAGATGGCCTAAAAAACCTCTCCATGTAGAGCTTGCTGTGCTTACAAAATGGAGACATCTCATCTCAAACTTCATATTTCACTACAGTATTATTTGGAGTCTGGACTATAGATGTTAAACAGAAAGCTAGACAAATCTTCATGCAACCCCTTGAAGGAGCAATGGATCCAATTAGTATTTAAACTTAAAGCTTCAAATGCATTGACAGAAGTTTCCAAGAATGCACATCCCTCTTAAATCTTGGATAACCTCCACCTTGACAGAATTCATGATTTTCCATAACGAATCCAGTTGACAAACAATTTCAGCTTGTAAGAGTTGGTATAGAATGCTCTATTCACTGTAATATTTGACCATGGAGATAGCCACATTAATTCAAATTTATATGGACATCTTGTTGGAGGAGAATCTACAGAAACCTTTAAGCAGATAGTGTAATGTTTCGAGTTAGCAATATGAAGAATGGAGGTTTCTGAAATGCATTCTTCAGACAACTGTTTTGGAGAGACTAGAAAGTGATCACATCTTTCAGCAGTTTTGCAAAAACTCACCCTTATATTATTTGAAGAGAAAACCCCTCTTTCAGAATCAAATCACTAAAACAATTTCTCTGAATAAAAGATTTGAAATCAAGTTCGGATTGATTTGTTCTACCAGAACCACCATGCTTATTAGATTAGCGAAAGATGGCTTAAAAAACCTCTCTATGTAGAGCTTGCTGAGCTTAAAAAATGGAGAGATGTTGGGACATCTCATCCCAAACTATATATTTTCCTACAATACTATTCGGACCATATATGTTAAGCAGAAAGCTAGACAAATCTTCATGCAACCCCTTGAAGGAGCAATGGATCCAATGAGTATTTATACCAAAAGCTTCAAAGACACTGACAGAAGATTCCAAGAATGTACATCCCTCTTAAATCTTGGATAACATCCACCATGAAGCCTTCATGATTTTCCATCAGAAATCCAGTTGACAAACAATTTCAGCGTGTAAGTGTTGGTATAGAATGCTCTGTATAATGTAAAATTTAACCATCTCATAATTATTAAGACGTGTCATAATCTTATCTTTTCCGGTGTCTCACCTAGGCCTATCTAACCAAACGGTTCTCGTTGTAATCAATCAATCATATTGAATCATATTTACGTGCACATGTTGTGTATTTGCATCCTTTGATGGAATATAATTATTATCTCATAGTTGGAGATAGCTTCTAGATGTTCACATTGCCATAACTGTTATCACAGTCAACACACCTTTGACATCAATAACAACATCTATGTTCAACATCTTACATTGTTAAGACTCTCTAAAAACCTTTCAATGTCCCCATTTGGAGTCACTGCATCATTATATTTTTCTCTGCACTCAATTTTTATAATTGCTATTATGGGACTTTTTCCCAATTAAATCCTGAGTAATTAAATTATGTTTATAGTCTTGATTTGCTGAGTCAATCCCCATCTTAAAGAAATCTCCTATGGTTGTAGCAGCATTGGCAAACTTGTCACATAGAACTAATGATGCTAGCCTTATTGATACAAGCTCCTCTCTACTACAGTTTCTGACTCCATATTGTGATTTTTGTTTTTGATGCCAAGGATACGATAATAGATGAGTTTTGTGTAACTCACACTTGAGAACATTTAAAACTCACACTTGAGAACATTTAAAAATGATGTTTCCTTCAACTTAAACTCAAATATGCTTTTATACTCATTTGATCAATGCTTACTTTTACATGTGATCAAAGTAGCTTCTAATCAATTAGTTTATTATGTCATTATAGTTCTTTTAATGAAGAGTGCATATTGAAAGTTTTACGTCTTTAAAAAAATTTCTATTTTTCATCGTTTTTCAATCTTGCCAAGTCTGAGTCACTTAACTGTGATTTAGATTATTATATTTGTGATTTTGGATGCTACTTGTCATGAATTTGACAAAATCTATTATAGAAACTGGGATTATGATACCTTACTTTTCAACTTTTATCCTCTTATCTGTTATCGGTAAAACATTTGATAGAGGCAATGAGATAATGTAATGGGTGGATCTTGGATGATGGGAAAACTTAGTAGCGCTGGTATTGAAGGTGGATGTGGTATTATCAAATATTCATCTTTCCTTATCTTTATATTTGGGAGATAAAATATTCTTTTGAAAGTTCATTCATCTTAGTTCCAAGACTTCAAAAACATGGTATTTTTACAGTGCAACTTTCAATGATATTTGGCATTTGACAAGTGACATGTAAAAATGAAATTATAACTTACAGAAAGCCAGTTGCCATGGAATTGAAGGGTAGAGAAAATTGTCAGCATATTTCACGATTAATCATTGTGGATTCTGCTAGATGTAAAAATATCTGGTTTCTTTACTAGTGCATTAGACAAGCAATGTGCAAAAGTGAAACCAACACATGCGGTTAATAAACACAGAAACTAGTGAAGTAAAAGTTTCAACATATTTTATGGAGTAATTTTCATATATTCTACTAAATGTAAAATTTTTTTGGTGTTCAACTAGTACATCTGGATTCATGATGATCTTGTCACGAATTATCTAGTACATGTGTTTTAGTATTTTAGTCTCAAATTGATTTGACTTTCTTATATCTAGCATGCTTCAATTTTAGTTTGAAATGATCTATAACTCATTTTTGATGTCAGATTGAAGACATAAAGACAGCACCAGCAGATTTTCGTTTTCCCACTACAAATCAAACAAGGCACTGCTTTACTCGTTATATCGAATTCCATAAGTATGTGGATTATTTTTTAGTTGGTTCTTGTTTTCCCTTTCCTGTGTAGGTGGGGTGTGTTGAGATGGGAGAGAGGGAGTTAGAACAGAGACATGCTCTTGTGATTGCTGAAGGGATTTATTGGGTTTGTTTCTGTTGGAAAGAATTTCGTTTTGGAAGGGAGGTTGCATCTGAATGGGTTGCTTTTGGGGATAGTTAAGTTTCTTTTTGGTTGGGAGATGGGGTAGGGGTGAATCAATTGTTGGTTATGCTATTGCATTTGTCTGGTATATGGCTTGAGATATTAATCATTTAATAGTCTAAGACAAGATTTTGACAAATTTTAGTTTGCATTATAACATTATGCTTAAATGATAATTGATTTTGCCAATGTAGGTGCCTTGCAGCAAAAGGTGAAGGTGCTCCTGAATGTGACAAATTCGCTAGGTTCTATCGCTCTCTTTGTCCGAGTGAATGGGTAAGCTTATCGTCATTTCTTTTGTATTTGTTTATAGGGTTAATGATTTAATTTTGTAGGAAATCTGGTTGAGTTGTCTTGTTTATTTGGATATGACTTTGTTTGACCCAAGCGGAGCATCACATGATGCCAAATAGTAAATATTAGTATATTGTATTTACACAGTCACACATCTAAGTTCTCAATGAAGTAAAGTCTAATTTTGTAAATTATAGTTTTAATCCTTTATTATTCCAACTAAATTCTTCTTTGCAGTATAGAATATGCTGAAAGCTAGGTGGGGATAACAAATGATATGCGTTCTTTGTGATGTCCCCTTTCTGAAATAGGATTTAGTAATAAATAATAATGATACATTTAAAATAAAATAATAACTAATAAATAAATAAATAATTATGAAATATAATATAATAAAAATTAATTAAATTTAATGAAAAGTCTAGAGATATGTAATGAAGAGTTGTGACTCAAAATAAGATATAAAAGGGAGGAGAGTTCATTTGAAAGGTGAGGAAGGAAGAAGAGAAGAGCATAAGAGTTTAAGAAAGATTAATGGAAGAAGAAAGGATTGTGAAGAAAATAAGGAATTGACTCTTTCAAAAGGCACCAATGATGAAGGGTTATAACTCTTTCAAATGGTTGTGATTACAAAGGATTGTGACTCTTCAAAAGGGTTGTCATTACGAAGGGTTGTGACTCTTCGAGAGGTTTGCATTTATGAAGGGTCACGACTCTTTGAAAGGGTTGTAATTATGAAGGGTTGTGACTTTTTGAAAGGGTTGTAGTTATGAAGTGTTGTGGCTTTTTGAAAGGGTTGACTCTTTGAAAGAGGGACAATTATGACTCTCGCCAAAATGCAGACATGATGAAGAGGTGACCTCTCCCTCACATGGGAAGATATGAAAGGGACAAAGATTCATTTGAAATGGGCACCCAAAAAGGATGAAGGAAATAATTGTTTGTTCTGTAATCAGAAAAGGAGGATCAATAATTGATCTGAGAAATAAAACGAGAATTCAGAATTGCATACATAGACCAGTGAGCAATTACTGAATCCTGATCGACTGGCATCAAAAGTAAGGGTGTGCTTCAGTACTACTTTACCCAAAATGTAATATCTGACAGCAAGGGCCAATCTATGGTCAAATTTATATGATATAGCATTATTATCAGTTTATGTTTTACCATAAAACATAAATTGTTATCATTATTTAGATAAACAGCACAAGTCAGAGTATGAGTCAAGGATAATGTATTAGGAGAGCGTAATTTGGGGATTGTTCTCACAAAATTGTTTCTTGTTCAATAATGTTCAATCTGACCTTGCTGCATCTCATTTTAGTTTGTTTTCTTCTCTTCTTTAATGGGTAATTAGTATACTTTGCAACGGTGATTATTAATCTTGATAATTTGTGTCCAAGTTTTGTTTTCAATGTTTGAACAATAGCCTCCAATGCAGTACTTTCTAGGCAATTGATGCAATTATTAGAATGGTATTCTTTAAAAATTATCAGAGGATTAAAAAATCAATTGTATGGGTATGCTGTTGGAAATAATAGTTACTGAGGAGGGGAGGGGGTGTGAATCAGTACAAACAAAACTTTCAAACTTTTACTGATACCTTTAAATAGCAACTCAAGAAACTTCTAAACTATGAAGCATATAACTGAACTATAATGTAAAAGAGCAATGAAGCAAATGACAACACATGCACACACATAACACTCTGATTTTTATCGTGGAAACCCTTGGTCAGAGGGAAAAACCACGGTGGGGATGAAACCCACAATCTTCTCACTGCAGTAGAAAAGAGTACTCTATTAGGAGCTTACAATATGTCACTTTCTAGGTGATTCACCCTGTTAGGAGTGACTGATACATTATTAGAAGTATCAAAAGTTCTATTACAAACTACCTTGTTAAAGGATTTTAATCCCACTTATGCAGTGTTCACCTTGTTAAGGGATTTACAATAAAGTCTTGCTAGAGACTATCCTGTTAGGGGATTTAGACTTGTTGAGAATATTAGGAATACAAGAAGAAGAAATTGACCTGTAATATGCACTACTCAATGCTAATAAGATCCTTGATGCTCTGTACTTGTCCTAAATCCAATCTTGTAACTTCTTTGACAATAGCTCTGTAATCGCAGCTCAAGATCTTAGTGACAATCACACTTAGTCAATTTTTCTTCATCATCAACAACAACTAACCTCTCCACTCCAAAAACAAACTATATCCTTATATACTGTCTTTACCTTCGAGTGTAAGCTTGATTAGGGTTTCCAATTCCCTCCAAAATTGCTTTTCCAATCTTAACTATCTCGCAAAAAATTGGAATCCTTACCGCATCAGCCAAAACAAAATTTAAGTTGTCATTCCCAATGTGAAATATTCCTTCAGTTTTATTCGCCAAAATATACCTTGGATTCATACACAAATCTGTACACAATTCCCTAAGAATTGACTCATTCAATTCCTTGAACAATGTACTACGTTTTCCATGTTTTCCAGATTCACTGAATAGTTCACCGACATAACCGATTTAGCCATTTAATCAAAACTGTTGAATAAACTTTAGCTTTTACCTGTTCACTTCGCTGACCGGTTAATAGTAACTTCACTTTTGCCTGTACCGGTGTGACCTAAGAATCTCGGTCACAAATCATAGTTCACATGTTGTCTTTATACCTTCCAATGTACCGATGTCAAAACTTGTCTCCCTTTATCGATCTGACCTTCACTTGTTATTCTGTTTACCGATTACTTTACTGCTTACCGATTGGGTATAACTGTTTACTGGTTGGTATAACTTCATATACTTACTAAAAATACTCTCACCTATGTAATGGTTTGCCAGCATTGACAACCATATTCCACAAAATCATCATCAATGTCATCTAACACATTATTCTACCAACATTCTCCCCCTTTGGCAGTGATGGCAAAAACTTGTGAAAATTTCAAAACTTCAAAACCTATACTCATGTCTAATTACATACTCCCCCTTTGTACCATATACTCTATATACTCCTTGTTAATCATCTATGTACTCCCCCTTTTTTGGTAACAATGCCAAAGACTATAATCAAAATTTATGTACAAGGGTGTTCACAATATATAGATTATCAAACACACACTTGAAATGTACCTTAACATTGGCAAGTGAATGCTCCCATGAGTCCTTTAGTGCTGTCAAGGCAATGTGATGAGCAGTTAAACTTGAAGATAGCTCCTCCATACTGTCAGTTGTGCTCATGTCTAGAGTACCTATCAGTACTTCGGCTTTCTTAAGATAGGCTTGTATGATGTCCATGTGTGGAGTTAGGGATCCTTGCAATTCCAACAATGTCATTCTTACCATGTCCTCTTCTGCCTTGAGTTCCCTTTATTTGAATATCAAATCTTTCAGTTTTGCAGTATGATCCATCATAGAATTGTTTAATGGCCCCAATTGGTTGACAAGTATAGCCAACTCTGTCTCCAGCTCTTTCTTCTGTCTTAATCTCAGCAATGAAGTTTGTCAGAATAGATATTTTGTTGGAGATTTTCCCAACCTCAATTAATGACTCGTTGAGTTCCTTGACCAGTTCAAACAATGTAACCTTCTCAAGAGGAATCTTCTGCAGTAACTTCTCCATCATCTCCTTCTCTAATCTCTTCTCTACTCGTTTTATCATCTCCTCTTCCATATCATGATCTAGACTAGTGATTGTATCAACTAACGTTTTGAGTTGATCAATCAGAGATTCTTCTTCATCAAGTTCTACATCAGGAACTAAGTCAGCAAGTATAGCAACGGCTTTCCTCAATATTTTCTTTTTGTACTTTTTCTGTTTTATCCTGTTCTTCTCAGCCTTTTCTATCAGCTTTCTAGAAAATAGTATATGTTCCTTTGGCGTTAACTTGTTAAAATCTTTCTTTAGAATTGCAAATTTTGGATCATCTTCGTCCTCTTCATCTTCTTCCATTCTCTTCCTTTTCTTTTTCTCACCGGTTTCCTCTATGTTAGTTTGTGAAGCATTGAGGGTGTTATCCTTTGGTGTTTCAGCTCCATCTTTAGCACTTTGCTCCCCTGTTCCAGTGTTACTTGTTTGAGTTTCCTTATTTGTCTCTTTGTCTCTGTCCTATTCTTGGTCTTGCTATTGCACAACTTGTTTTTCTTGATTTACCTCTCCTTGGTCAGTATCGTTGACCTATTCTGTTGTGTCCTTTGATTGGTCAGTGGTCTCTGTCACCTTATCTGTTTCCTTACCCTTCTCTGTTTCATCAATCTTGTTTGTTTTAGTATTAAGTTATTAACTACATCATTATTGATCTCAACAGGGTTTAGATCAAGTGGGGACTGAAGTGGTATATCTTCAACTTCATCTCCAACCATGGGAGAGTTGGGATTATTAGTAATGTCTTCAACTATATCATCATCCACTGAGTCCTTTGTTAAGTCAATATGAGTAGCAACATTTGGAATACTACCTAACATATCTCCCATTAGCTCTTTCAAAGTAAAAGTATCATATACCTAAGATGTACCTGCTGTGGCATTTACCTGTGGTTGATCTATGTTGAATATCCTTTTCCTTATCACCACTGTTTCTTCTTCAATATCCTTCTCCTTTCCAGCTAATAGTCTTGTAGTCCTGTGGCTAAAACTGAATTTGTTTTTATACTTTTCAAGTGCTTCATCCACTACCTTTATTGTCAAATGTGTCACAGTATAAAGAAGTGTCCGTTCCCTTATTTCCTTTTCAGTTTCAGCTGTAGACTCCCATCTCACATTAATTGCATCATACAAGTCATCAACAATATGATCTTTAAGATAACCAGGAACTCTGATAAACTTGTGAAAGTGAAATACAATAACATCCTCAATTATTTTCTTGTCTTCATCTGACAATCTAGAGAACTTAAAGTTACTAATGTGACCTATCCTTCCATGTTCTCTTATTACCTTGGCAACTTCAGTAGCACTCTTAGGGATAATAAATTTTGTTTCACCAAACTTCCCCTTGTCTGTTATCTCCTTTTCTGAATCTGTTTTCTCACTATCTACCTCTGTCTTCTTCTTCTTGCTAGGAGAGGCCTTGGTCAGTCCTCGAGTTTTCCTCTTCACATATGTTTTAGTTTTTAGAGGTTGTGATACCTCAGTTGGCTTAGGGTCAGAGGATTTACCTTCATCAATATTTTCTATTTCAGCTTCTTCCACCGATGGTAACTCAGGAGTTTTAGTTTGTGTCTTTGCTTGCTTTCCTTTCCTCTGTGCATAAGCATTTGGAATGTCCTTTCTCTCACTAGTGGAACTACTACCTTCACCAGTTCCAAGCTTCTCTTCCAGTTGACTTATAATTTTCTTTGCTTTCCTTTCCATTCTAGGCTTTTTGAGTTCTAAGATGATTCTCTCATAAGCTTCCTCAAATGTGCCATACCTTTTTGTTTTTGTGTTAACCGGTAGTTCCAATAATGCATTTATGTTCAGGGTTAACAAATGCTCATCAGTTTCATATCCCATTGCAGGTATCCATGAAATCCTGGGTTCTATCGCTTGAACCTTATAGGTGTCAGTGTCAACTGAGAAACAAAATGGTGTCTCTATGCTTTTCTACAATGTGTGGGGGAATTCTATACCGCTTGTGCATTCTATCCTGGGAATCCTTAAAGTATCCCCACATGACATTGTTCAGGTTTTCACCTAACTCAACTATATATTCATTGATTTGATACAGCGCAGGTCTGTCTGTTTTCCATGTTACTTTTTCTTTACCGGGGAAGAAATTTTGAACATAAAAGAATATACATACTAAAAGAGATCCGTACTTTAGTGCTTGCTTCTTATCGGTCTGAATTCTCTTAAGGTTAGCCAACAATTGTGTTCTCACCATTTCCGCTAGGTCATATCTAGTACCTTCCTTCACAATTCGGTATGCGGCATGAATAGCTCCGCAGGGTACACTGTTTAACCGACTCAATTGGTAGACCTTGTAGCCAACAATCATTGTTGCAAAGCTAACCTCTTGATCTTCTATATCATCTACCGTAATGGCTCTGTGATCTTGCCTCGACTTGGTGAGTTTCGCAACCGTCTGCGTAGATGTGTCTGAGGGTACATGGTTCCCCGTCCACTGAGAATCCTGTGATTAGATGAATTAGTTCCTTGGTGATCTTGATCGGTTGGTCCAACCATATGAACTGATTGTGAAAACGACTCAGGACATATCAAATCCACTCCTCAAAGATTCTTGGCAAGTCCATAATGTGTATCAAACCCTTCGTCTGAAGATGTTTGAATTCACCCTTTAATTCTCCGTTTTCGCTCATTGCCAGATATTCCTCCTGTATATGTTTATCTCCCAACTCAACAATATTGCAATGGATAAATGTTCTAATGTCCTCAATCAGCAAAACACGAGGTGGAATTAGGGATAGGGTACCGGTTTTGTCTACTTCCGCAACCTTTAACGGATATAACTTGTGTTTTGGTTTTGCTTCCTTAGTTATCTCGATCAACTTCGGTGTTGCTATTCTTGATGCCATGATGATTTAGTAAATTTCCTGCCCTCAAACTCAAACACACCAAATACCTTCAAATTTGACCACCGCCCTGCTTAATAACTCGCCAGGGTTTTCAAATTCGTAGATCGATCCTTTGTAAGTATCCAACATAGAAAATTCACACAATCGATCTCACTAGGTAATCACACTCCGCTCTTGTAAACACTCTTCGAAATGCAAGGTGAATGATGAATAGATTAACCTATAATTTATTTGCCTGAAAGGTTGTCCAACGACTAGTTTGGTACAAAACATTTAATGCCATTCACCGATGTCACACTTTACCGATTACAACCTCCACCAGTTAATGCTAAAAGTAGCATTGGTGCATAACTTTGTGCAAATGATAAAATTAGTGATGACCAAATACATTTAACAACTCAACTCATTGTAATATATCAAAATTAACATCAATGCATCTCACTATGCAAGTAGATATTACCGCTCATTATTATAAGGGACCGGTTAGATATAACCATGAAATTCAGCCCCTAAGCAAAACTTGCTTGCTTAGTTTGAGGATGACTCGCCTAAGCTAGAGGATGATGGGTTACCTATTGATGCGTTGACATCTTCTTTGCTTTCTTCCTTCTTCACCCATGTCTTCTTCATCTCATTCCTCACTTCTTTAACATTAACAATCTTTTTACCTTTCCTATCTCCATTACTTAGTGACCGGTTCCTGTTTCTACAATCTCTTGCTAGATGTCCAACCTTGTGACAATGAAAGCACGTCATACCTGTTGTCCTCCAGGGTCCAACATTGCCTCTAGGGTTCCTTAATCGACAATTCACAACCATGTGTCCATAGTTTCCACAAATAGTGCATGTGATATTCATGTTTCCTTCTCTTCTTAAAACACTCATTGGTTTGTTAGGCAGTCTTGGTGATGGAACCCTTGATCTGCAATGTTCTGCCTTGTGTCCAAATTTGTTGTATGTGTAATAGTAGCCATTGAAACTCCCTTTAGATGATTTGCTACTGGGTTTGGATCTGCACTCATAAGCTTGATGACCATACTTATTGCAATTGTAACATAAACCATCAAAACGAGTAGTTCTTAGAACATTCACCGATCTGCTCCTGCATACATTAGCAGTGTGTCCAGGCTTTCCACAATTGTAGCAAGTGGGTTTAGTAGGTTTCTTACCTTGTGGACTAGTATAAACCTTAGGAGTCTGTGATTGTTGCTTAGCACCAAACTTGGATGATTCTCTGATGTGATTCAAACTGATACGAACGGGTTAGGAACTCAAGTTAATAACCAACCCGCTGCGAGGAGTTCCTTTTTTTTTTAACTTGAATTCCTAACCCGTTTGTATGAGTTCGAATCCCATCATCATCATCTATTGAAAGAAAATCTCTCTCAGTATTTGGTAAATCTCATCCAAAGAATGAGAGCAATAAGCTCAATACAATATTGAGAGCAACTTTGAGAATGAGGAGAAGTAAGAAAGAATAGAAGAAAATTGAGCAAGTGTGTGACAAACATCTCTTAAATAGAGACGAGTGGAGGAGTTTGCATGTAACTCCCATCTTCTATGCATGCCACATTCACATTCTGTGTGTGCCAAATGTGAGATTCCTCTTAAGGAGGAATATCTAATTTCCTAAGTTACCAAATTCTTCCTTGGTAACCCCAAAGTCGGCTCCGGTTCTTGTAAAAGCCTGGTCCTTATCACATTCTTGCAAAAGTCTGGCCAAATTCTGTTAGACGAACCCGACACGAGTTTTCAGTTTTGTCATTTTAATGGTGAATTTGAACTAAAACATTAATATATGGTGGTGTCTTTTGTTATGTTGCTTTAGTATTAGATAGTGGTGTATGAACTTATTTGCTGCTGCATATATAAACATATGCATACACACACACACACACACACATATAACATATGTTTTTGTACGAATGGACCCAAAAAGAATTTGAACCCACCCCCAAAAAAATTTGAACGAATTTCGAACCCGAATCTTGAACCCGCATCCGAACCCGAATCCAAACCGGCAACTTAGCTAATTTCCTTATTAAAGGAATTACAAAAATGTGATATGTCCTACTTGGACTAGAGGACAAATACAATATAGGATACTTTGGTTTATCCTTTAATTACATATTTTCACCAAGGCAAGATTAAATTCTAACATTCTCCTTTTTCAAATATGCTGTCACCGGTATATCCTAGTCCAGAAGTATCCCTAGGTTGCCCTTGATTCTTCAATTGCTCATCAATCTTTTGCATGCTTTGTTCATATTGCTTGAGTTTTTCATCTGTCTCTCTTTCAATCTTCAAATCCTTCTTCAGTTGTTCGTTTTCTTGCCTCAATGTTTCATTTTCAGTACACATTTGTATGTTTTCATCACTGGTGTTATTTAGTTGTTTATTCAGGTCATGGTTCTCATGTGTCAACCTCTGAAGTATAACATCCTTTTCTCTGATCAGATCTTCAGCATTCTTCTTTGCAATTTCAGTAGTCCTTTTTTGCAATTTCAGTAGATCTTCAGCTCTCATGCCTTCAAGCACTTCACACATCCTTATGACTTGACTTTCTTGTTCTCTTTTCATCTTGGTTGCTTCATTAGTTAGGATCTTGTTCTTTTCCATCAGATCTGCTATTGCTGCCTCAGCTTCCTCAGAGTTAACACTTCCTTCAGATAGTTCATCAATACTGTCTGGACTTTCTTTCAGCTGATCAGACATTTGTATGATTGTTTTTTGATACACAATGTCCATCATTTTGTATTCTAAATGTGTATCTGTCATGTGTGTTCCAACGGTTTTTCATTTGAGAGTTCTGATCTGTTATTTGCTTACAGGTTGAAAGGTGGAATGAACAGAGGGAAGCTGGAACATTTCCTGGACCTTTATGATGTGATCTTATGGACATCATATTTTGCATTTTTGAAAATGCTATAATTTGTTCTTAAATAAACTAAAATTGAGGAGATTATCTATCATTTGCATTTATTGTTTTAAAGACATCCTTGGCATTATGTTCACGAAATGATACTATCTAAATGAAGAAACTGACCGCATCAGTATGGATTCAATAAACTTCTACGCTCACCAAGTTGCACTGGCACAGCCTTCAATGTTCTTTCGAAATTTTGCTATAGATTGGATTCGTGACAAGGTTATATCATAGTATAATTACATTTACATGGTATCGTAAAAGTACAAATAAAATTCATTGGTTTAAAACAGAAAAAGGTGAAAATTAGGATATAATATCAATTTTACAAATGTAAAAGTTGCGATTTTTTTTAAAATTTATTTATTTCATGTCAAATATATTTTATGTAAAAAAGACGATATACTGTGCTATTGCTATTAGGATTCAACTGTGTAGTTTTTGAGTCAAATTCATTGACCCATGTTTCATGAGTAGTGGTTCACAAGAACCCATCTCTCATGAGAGTGAATGGAACACTTACCACTTACTGCATCTAGGTGATGATTACAGGGGTGAAGCACCAGCGAGACTTCCCGGGAGGTCACCCATCCCAGTACTACTCCAGCTCAATCACGCTTGACCACGGAGCTTCCTCCAAGGTTAAGCCCATTTTGCTTGCGACCCCATTTGCAAGCAAAAGTTGAATCCTGATAGCAATGGGTCAATGAGTTCGACAAAAAAATTACACAGTTGAATCCTAATAGCAATATCACAATTTGACTTGCTGTGGGAAATATCTCCTACTTATCAAGACAATATGCATTATAAAAAATGTTGACTGTATAAAGATACATGACTTAAAATTTTGTATTTTACTTTCACCTAAGATGGTTTATACAAAAAGCACACTGGACTTTAAACAGTAGACCATTCAGTTATAAAGCACTACTTGGTGTTTTTCTTTGACGCAGCACCTTCTTTTATAACCGAATCCTCGCAATATTATAAACTAAAATAAACCCCTCCTTTTGTAGTTTAAATTTTAACTTTCAAAAGAGATGTAATCAAACTGAATGAAATTTAAAATATCCTAACCATGGATAGAATGCCAAGTTGTCTGAGTCTTGTGGATTTTTCATCTGGGCGTTATTGCTGTCAACTGTAACTTGCGAGTCTCTGCAGATGTGTTGTAAAATTTGCCAGATTTAATATAAAACTTGCTGGGTTTCACGTGATTCCGAGGTAAAAATATTGCGACACAGGATTGAAACGTGCTAACGTTGGTCAAAACACATCAGGGCAAGTTAAAATGTAAGGTAAAACATGTTGGTTGAAATGTGTACTTCACAAGGATTTTCTCTATAAATGTTTAAAACCTTGCATTTGGCAGTCTATTAAGCCCTAGGTTTTCTCCAGTCTTTCTCTAGTTTTTGACGAGTCCAAAATTTTGGGCTCACCCATAGTCTCTGAGTCTGTGAGCTATGACCCTAACCATTGAGCATTCTGTTATGAAGCATGACCTATTGTTCTGAGGCAGCACTTTCTTTCTTAACCCAAACCCCCACTAAGAAAAACCCTCGTGGTCAAAATTTATCCTCTGAAACTATATTATAAAGGAATTTTAAAATATTTTAAATTAGCAGTTGCCTGCATGTATAGCTCATAGGTTTTATATATTTTAAGGGAAGTCTTTAATTATGATGAAAATAATTTAATTGCTTCCATGGACAAGTTGTCAGAGTTAATGCAAAGTTTGGATCCAAGGTTCGGGCTCGACAGTTGTTTTGCAATGAAGTGAATTCTTTGGTTTATGCGAAGTGTTGATTTTAATCATGGACGATACACAACCATACAAGTTGCAGTACACAAATAATTGTTCACTCCAACATTGTTTGGAGGATCAAAGTTGAAGCCCAACAAATGAGCATATACAACATAATATTCATTTGCATCTCAATGCATTAGTAACTATTACTAATGGAAAAAAAAGATGAAAGTGGAATCATCGAGAAATGAATACAACTTAATATTCATTTACATTTCAGTGCATTAGTAACTATTAATAATGGAAAAAAAGATGAAAGTGAATCATTTGCTTCCTTTTTCAGCAAGCATGTATTTCATTACACTTTCATCTTAAAATTTGAGGTTAGTTTAATATCCGTTTGTACAAATGCACAAAAAATCAGGTCGGTCTTTTGTTAGGTTTTGGAACCCTTGAACCAAGTCAAGAATTTTATGGTTCAAGAACCACGTTGAGTAGCTAACAAAAGAACAGATTCATTGCACTAGATAAATAGGTTGCAAAATTGAAACGGTGCAATTGACTGAATTCACGCTTAGAAATGTACAATCATGTCAATTGGTATTATATTATTGATTAGAACTTTCAATAATTACAAAAATATACACAAAAAGAGATTTTTGATTGACGAATTACAATGTGACATTACAGATAATACATTTTTTTAATTGTTTATATTTTTTATCTATACAATTGAAAGGTTACTTGTACCTTAGAAACATTTAACATTCACCTAGTAATTATTTTCTTACATCTTACTTTGTCTTCCTATTTTACATTTAATACTATAGTGCATATGAGTTGAACTTCAATAACTACAACAATACACATTAAAAAGAGACTAAACATTACTAAATTATAATGTTATATTGTACATATTACAAGAGTTTTAATAATGGTGTGATGAATATTGTACTTGAACATGAAGGTCACAAATTGCACTCCACATAGTTGACAAAGTATAGTGACAAGAAGATTGCACTATTGCAAATGGATAACAAAGAGTGTAGGCAGAGAAAACTTGAATATCATAACGAGCCACAAAAAATCACAATGCAAATGCTAGTGGTAAGGAGATAGAGGTGTATTAGGTTCAATTTTCAAAACACTATTTGAACGGTTCTCACTTAAACTATTGCATCGTTCATATGCTTTCCAATTCCTTCCATTCTACCTTACTGTTTGGGCAAGCCTTGGAATGTGATTTGTCAATAATAAATATGACATTGTGAGGGACATTGATAAAATGATTGCAACCAAAATGATAGCCACCACTAGTTAAATACCCTCCAGAGCTCAAATTATGTCTAGTGCTACTGATAGTGGCATGTGAAAGTTTTTCAATGCAGTTTGATTTATCAAGAGTATCTGACTCTATTTCATCTTCATAGTTAAGGCCAAGAGTACAATGGTATCATACCCTTTAACATAATAGAGCACATAAAAGAACTCAAAAGAGAGAACTAAAAGTGGTATATTATAAAGTTCCCTTGTTCTTCTGCCTTTGCAAGAGAGATTAATGCAACATAGATGAAGCATATGATAGTGCTATAATAATGCTAAGATAATGAGAGAACCTATTATTGTTGGGGCATTATTTGGAAATGCCCTTTTTTTGACTTCCCCCTTCTTATTCTTTCCAATTCTATCCATCCTATGTTTGAGTGCATTTGGTATAGTTGCCTATAAATCTACACAATTGTAGACATTACAAATTGACAATAATGCCAATAGTACAATGGTATCATTGTCCTTAACCTAACAAAGAAGAAGAATAGGAAATTGGAATTACAATGCAAGAGTGCACACTTCCAACTCTAGCTTCGGCACTGGGACCAATGGGCTAAAGAGGGAGAAGACAACCAAAATGACAGTCAATCCCTCATCCTTCCCTTTAATTATGGTGGAGCATTCTTGGGAAGGCCAATTCTACACCACAATATTGTGGGCACGTTCTTTGGAAGTCTCACCTATTGACTAGTTCCCCTATCATTCTTTCCAATTTTGTCCATCCTATCTAACACTGTAATTGCTTTCTCCTCATGTTTGTAACTACATATCAAAACAATACATGACATCATCGGGCTTAAGCTAATACTAGACTTGTACATAGGGAGGGTAGAGAACTGGAAATAGTGCATTGAAGAATCAACTCTTTTCATCTTTGCTTTTGTTTAAAGGAGAGTTCAAGTGATCATTAAATTAAATTGATGCTTACGAATATTACAATATATTATAATTTAATTGCATATATATCTTAAAAGCTCTAAATGACAAGAATATAGGTAAAAAAGTATAATTAGGAAAGTTAACATTGTTCAAAGCATATGGAACCATTGGGTACATAGAGGATATAAGAAAGGCGACACACATGTCCAATCAATATCGATAGCGACAAATGAGGTTCATCAATTGAGGATTCACACAGGTCACAAATAATAAAGGAAATCAATTTTCGATAGTAAGAAGTATTTTTATTTGTGTACAAAAACATTCAAGCACATTTCCATGCTTTGTTCAAAGCAAGCCATTATTAATGAGTAGTCTCCTTAAAAAAGACCACAATTGTTGAACAATGTATGATAACACCTAAAAATGTACAATCATGTCAATCAAATATCACTAGTGTTGAATGTGGAGCTTTTTTTAAGATATGTAGAATTAATGTCAGTAATGATGATTGAGATTCGTCAATTGATTATTGAGAGAAATGACAAATTACGAATAAAATCAATTGTAATATCCTTGGTCATAAAAAATTGCGCAAGTACATCTCAATTGTATCAACCATGAAGATCCCAACTACTCCAAAAGGCGACTTCTTCAACACTGAAAATTCCATAAAGTGGTATGGTCAACAGTTTCTTGAGTTCCACTATGCAACCTGTTATAAATGAGTGCGCCACTTTTTGAACTCGTCGAAAAGATCCAATGTTCTATCGCATCCTGGTGTTCAAGATATAATTAAGATAACATTCGAAATTGAATTGGGGCAAAATATCATTGACTGATTGTATTTTATTTTATGTCTTTAAAATAGAATTTTATGCATACATTTATAGATACATACATATAGTTGTTCGCATCTTTTTTTGCATCCACAAATGAGGGATGAGGTAGAGTGAATACCGACCGGTTGATTACATAACTTAGAAACTTGTGAACTATTCAAGCCAAGCGACAGTAGGGTGACCGACAATTTTTTGAACTTTTCAAGCAAAGAGTGCAGTTGTAGTGTAACATTAAAAAAAACAAACTTAGAGTTTGTTAATATTTACATATATCAAACAAAACCTCCATATTACAGAAACATAGAAATTAAACACAATTCTTTGCTACAAGTGTAAAAAAAGCACACTAATAGTGTTGCACCACAACTATTCATAATATATTAATGATAAATGACACTGGTAACATTCTTTACAATTCCGTCCATTCTAATTTTGAGTGGTAACTACAACTATTCAATGGCATTATGGTCGTTAATCTAATCACCATGTTATAAGGAAAGATATATACAAAATAATAAAAGTTCTCGTCGCTGCTTGGTATTTATAACAAATTTATCTATAGGCTATTGGCCTATAAAAGATAGTAGGCCCTAATTAACTAAAGCTGATGATTACATATTCTAAATAGATTCTAATCTGATTGCACCAATTACTTGAACAGTGCAAACGACAGGAATGATACTTCAAAATGTATAATCATGTCAATCAACATTTCTCATGTTGACAATGGATGCGTCTTTCAAAACTTGTAATATATTTAACGACGACTATATAACATGATAAAAAATAAACTTTAAGTTACATACAATAAATGTCAGGAACAATTCATGTGGGCGAATGAGTTATATATTGTATTTTGATTGTGTGAATATCTTGAAAAGTGCAAATCGTAGAAATCACGCTTGAAAATGTAAGTGCAATGGTTCTTGAAAAATGGAAATATACATAATCGTAGCAGAGAAAGAGGATGAAAAATATACTTATGTATAATTACTGCCAGTTGAAAATGTAGTCTGTAACGAAGGAAGAACGCATATAGAATTTAGTATAAAGCGCTTAGACGAGTAACAAAATTTTCAAACAACCTACATTAGATCAACAATGGTTCGTCCAAAAACAAAGTTCAAGAATACTTGTCAGACTGCGATATACAAATAAGAAAATTACTGCTCGAACAATGTGAACTTCAAATAGTTGCCTTGTCAGTGATTTTCCTTAGCAAAATATAGTTACATGATTACATATTTTATTACCTTATACCTGACTAACAATCAAACACTCTAAGATACACCCGTTTTGTAATTACTCTTTTTTTTCCTCATCAATAACACACAAGAGCCAAAAATATATTATATTATCGTAAGTAAATGCATTATAATGTGGAAGGCTAAGTGTATTCATGACAACTACCAAATTTAGAGAGAACAACAAAAATGATTGCCTATTGATACGACTATCTTATCACAGGACAATAAACTGACAAGTAAACCCTGTTAAGTTTTAGGATTGCTGCAAATGTAACAGCACTGCCTGTGTTGTCTGTGTTTTCCAAATGCAACAACCTTTCTTTCATTTATATTGAGAATGAGGCTAGGAGAGACATGTCCCATTATTATATTATTTTATCCTAATAGTATTATATATATAT
>MU225118.1:240060-250069 GCA_018584345.1 Thuja plicata
TTAATATAATGACAATTGATTATATATATATATATATATATATATATATATATATATATATATCTTCAATAGATAGTCTCATAGTATTTATCTGACAAAAGCTATAAAACATCAACAAACCCTACCCATTTCTCTTTGAATCTGGTTGGGAAAATAAAAAATTGCTGTAAAATGCCTCAAATCCCACTAAAACCCAACACACCCAGACTATTCATTTCCACTATAAAAATATGGGAAAGGAGAGAACAAAAACCTAGAAAGATGACATACAATTGTAGAGTATGCAAAAGCACCCAAAATGAAAGAGTCTAGCGCCCACATTGATCCTCCTTGGCCCACCAACATCATATTTAGTAACTCCACACTGACCAACACTAACATTCTCACCATCCCTCCCTTCAACAACACGTGTATCCTTTACATTTCAACACCAAAGGGTTCCTTTCCCCCTTTAAGTTGCCTTCAATCCATTCTTCACAAAGGTATACTTTAATCCTGTGTCCATCTTCAATAAGCCTCATACCAATAAGATTTTGGAGAAACCACAAGCTTCTCAGAATCTCTTCCTAGTGATTCTAAAAAATGTCCACAAGTTGACCAAAAATAATAAGAAACCTTGTAACATCTCGATCCCCTCAACGAACAACAATGTAGTCTTTTGGAAAGGGAATTGTACAACTCTCATCAATGTTGGCCAACACTAAATCCAACTCGCTTAGAAATACATTTTTGAATAATTTATGACATAAAATTGCTACAAAGACTTTACAACTCTCAACTCAGATAACTGTGGCCAAAACACGCTTATGATGTCCATGTTGATTTTATATCTGTGATCCCCCAAGATGAAACTTTCACTCAATTTGTTTCATTGCATGCATGATAAGAAAACTAGGGTGATTCAGAATCTCTTGCATTAAGCTGTCTTTAAGTTCTTTGAGAAAATACATTTTCTCTATGATGCAAACTAGGTGGATAGGGGGATCCATGAATAGAGAGAGAGAGAGAGAGAGAGAGAGAGAGAGAGAGAGAGAGAGAGAGAGAGAGAGAGAGAGAGAGAGAGAGAGAGAAAAAAAGGGGGAAACAAACNAGAGAGAGAGAGAGAGAGAGAGAGAGAGAGAGAGAGAGAGAGAGAGAGAGAGAGAGAGCTAATAAAAGGTGGAAACAAACTGCAAAGGGCAAAGATGGATACAATGGGCAGGGTAGAATATAAATAATTTTGGCACCGAAAACCTAGAATCACTTACATGTTACTTTTTCTTCCTATTTTACTTACACAATCTAGACATTATAAAATATAATACACTAAATATGAACACACATTTCATTCCAATACAAAACTATTAATAATTACATATATATAAAATAGAACTTGAACTATCACACAAATATGCAGAATAAAGATAATTGTTTTGTGCAAACGAGTAAGGAAGAACACTAACAATGTTAAAGCATAGTTATTCATTACAAACTAATGATGATTTAGAATGTTATAGGGCACATTGTACATCTTCTCTAATAATTTATTGTTATATTCTTAAGAATAAGATGATTGTCTTTTGTATGCTATATTAATGACAATTGATATCAATCCTTGCATGACATAATGTGAGCCCTCACATTCTTTCTAATTTCAACCATTGAAACTTTTACTAAAATTAATCTTTGCTTGCCCGTCAAACAAAAAATGTATGGACATTGTCGATCAACTGATTACATATCAATAATCAACAACAATGTTACATTGTAGGCATTACTCTATTTTAATATTGGTTGCAAATCATACTTTAGATGTTTTTGACTCCATCTCCAGGATCTTGACAACACCCTTCTTGCTTATAAGCATATTATTGCTACAAAAAAAAAAAATCAAAATACAAACTACCTATGCACGTGACATAAACTGAACAAATATAGAGATGAAATTGTGAATTTTCAAATGATGATCTTGTACCTTTTTCTTTTTTGTAATGCTAATCTTGGAAAATACAAAAAAATGCCCCATTTGCAGGACTTTGAGTCTAGGTTCAAGACCTGCGCAACCTCCTCCACGTTTAGTAAATTGTTGCTGCCACAAATTTATCACAGATGTCTTTGTTCAAGCCCAATGCGTAAGAAAGAAGAAGACAAAAATGGAATCATCTACTTCCTCTTTCAAGAAAGATGTATTTCATTATACTACAAATGAAATGTAGAAAGCGAGCCACATCCTATTCCTATAGATTTCAAAAACCCTATTTGAAGACTTCCAAGCTAAATTATTCCACCATTCTAATTCTTTCCAATTTCCTCCATTCTAACTAAATTTTCAAAGATCATTACCTATGCCTTCATCCTTTACCCTGATGATGATGGAGTGTTTTTTGGGACTCCAATTCTTTGATGAAGCTATTTTTTAGGAGATGATATCACATTTTCTATACTTTCCAATTCTACCCATGCTAACATTTAGTGATATCAATCTATTCTTGTGAGGGAACCTACATAGTTGCAGGTAAAAAAATTGCAAATAACAATAATATCATCTTTTGTAATAAATGACAACCAATGTCACTAAAGATAAATGCCATTCCTTAATCAACAAGTCAGACGAATCAGAGATGACGAAGGAAATCTTCTTTTGGCGATGACATGCACTATTATTTGCATTTAAAGATGGTTAAAGTACATTAGCACATATTGTGTCAGGTAAGGAGTTATTAAAGAGTCTTATTTTGCAAGTGCTTGAAAAGATTGCATCTCAAACATTGTAAACTCCATAAAGTGGGGTTCTTGGCCATTTATTGACTACTTGAACCATCCGAAGAAAAGATGCACGAATTATAATATTATCCAACTAAGCGAGTGCGAGAATTCCAACACCACAGGCCCCTAACTTATACACTCAATGTAGTTACGCGATCAATAATTTATTGAAGTTTTGAACTAACCGAGGTAGAAGGTGCAGGAGTTCCAATATCGACGGAGTTGACAACTTCAAGAAGTGTGATTGATAATTTATTCCGTTTTTGAACCATCTGAGGCAAAAGTTGCAAGAGTTCCAATATTAGTGAAATGGATGACTCGAAGAATGCTAACACCACAAGTCACTAATAACGAGAGGTTATACACTATGGCCCCATTTTTTTTGCGGAATTGGAATTGAGTCAAAACCTTATTATCACAAAACCAGGTTTTGAAATCACAGTTTTGCATCTTCCTGTTTTGAAAATCACGGACCCGACAGCGAAATTAAACTCGGTTCATAATTTTCTAAAACCTGGATTTCATTTTGAATTCCACCTTTTTGCCCAGAAGATGGTGCCGCCCATTTTAGGGCCTAAACCGGGTTTTGAAGGCTAAACCGGGTTTACAACATAGAGTCCCAAACGGTGGATTTCAGAAAAAAATGGAAGTCCCACACCCAATTCCTGTCAAATTCCTGCAAACAAACGGGGCCTATACATAGATGGGTGATCGAAAGATATTCAGGTTTTGAAGTAGGAAATTAATTGAGGTTATAAGGTTGCACTAAAAAAGGGAAGATTCGATCAAAAATCTCTTTTTTTTTTGGTATCAACAAAACCTTATACTTTGTTATTGAGAATGATAAGGACCACACGTTGGGTTAAGAATTGAAACTATTAATTCCATCAAATACAATATTTTATATATTTCTACACGAGTCACTAATAAAGTCAAATGGTAATGTTAGTAGTCAATAAATTCAGATGGCTGGGGATTTCTTGACTCCTTGAATCAATGGGAAAATTACACCACTAGGCGACTGTAAATTTATCTTTTATTACTTGTACCTCAATATCAATTACTATTCACCCAATTTATAATTTCTTACATGTTACTTTCTCCTATTTTACATTTAATATTATAGTGCATTTGAGTAGAACTTCATACCAGTATACACAAAAAGGAAAGTGCACATTAATAAATTACAATGTTACATTGTACATATTATAAATTTTTTAGTAATTATGTCACAAATATTCTACATGTACATGAAAGTCTCAAATTGGGCTCTCCAAAATTGAGAGAGTATAGTGACAAGAAGATTCTACAATTGAAAATGGACAACAAGGAATGTAGGTAGGAAATCCACTGTACAAAACAAAAATATAAAAACTTACAAAAGACGTGTGAGATCCTAAAGCTGTTAGGGTTTGACAGATCCAGAACAATATAAGAATAAAAAATTATATGCAGAAAACAAAAGAAGAATAAAACTTAACACAGATAACACACAAATTTAATGCGGTTCACCCAAAACCGGGGCTACATCCACCTACACAGCCATCCAACCTTTCTTATTATCCAGCAAAATAGAACACCAACATTACAATGCATTATGCATCTCAGCCACTTATAACATGCATTTTAGGGCAACCTCTAAAATTGGCCATTTTAGGGTTTTACAATGTCGGTCTTCTTTTTCCCGAAAAAACACAAATTTTTTTTAACACCCACTACATGATCAGTCGCCACAATATCAACAAAAGCATTTTCTAGAATTTGAGTTAAACTCTAACAAATATCAAAGAAAGGTATCCAAGCATAAGCCATCATATACATAAGTCCAAGTGCTGGTAGACAATGTCCCATTTTCAAATGAAATACACTTCTTTTGAATAAACTTTCCATTGAAACATGCAACAATTACAAATTACATATAACAACTAGAAGATAAAAAATTACATAAATATGCACATTGTTTGGTATTCTTTACATCCCAAGTCTAAGTCAAATTAGCCACTCTTTGCTTTTGAAACAGAGTTATTGAGGCAATGCTTAATTGTTAAGACGAATATAATTTGTGTAGGCAAATATGTCAAGTGAATAAAAGGTGTCCTGAGAAGAAAAAGGTAAGTGTAGCATTCCATTTCATAAGAGAAGGAAAAAACATATAGTTATAGAAATCTAAGGATAACATTCTTTGAAAAATAACTCATTTGTAGTATTTGCACATAAGTTATATTTAGAAGTATTCAATAGATATTACACAAGCTAGGAAAAACAAGTTATTTTAATTAACAAAAACATATGAAGAAATCACATTGGACAAACCATAAGAAAAACACAATAAATTTAGAATTTGATTAAGTTGTATTCAATTAATATCTACCAAAATACATAAAAGCATCTATGTGACATATTTATCTAGTATGACAATAATTTCTCATGACAATAATGACCTCTCGAAAGCAACCATTTCAACTAACAATTTAAAATTTATTTTAAAAATAAGATAAACGACCCTCTAGAGACAATAGTCATCTTCCTTGCAACTGTAGAAACAAAGCATGTAATTAGATAAAATAAAACCAATTAATAATTGTAATGTAGGAAATGGTGATCAAGGGTAGACCACCAAATTCCCTACAAGGTGAGTCTAATTTGCACAACCAAGAGAGTAAGGGTGCAAATTTGTGATCCAAACAAATTGTGGGGGTGGATTCCTTTGGTGATGATGTAAAGGATGATATGTACAACTGATAAATGATTAAGTAAAAGGAAGAATGAATTCAAATTGAAATGAGAAGGAGAAGGCTGAATTTTCAGATCTAGAGTTAACTGTCACTGTGCTATCAGAAACAAAAATTGTTTTGGATTCGGAACCATGGTACCTGTATCTTCCGGCTGTAAAAAATGTAGGTCCTCAGGATAGTGCCGACCAAGTCATCCTTGTCCCACAAATTCGACCTTGTCCTGGAGGCACAAAATTTGGTGGAATCTATAGAAGACATGTCACTAGTTCCGAGATTCTGAAAATATGAATCTAAAACTTTGTCACCTATTCTTGCACACAGAAAAGAAGGGGAAATTGATGTGGGGAGGGGCTTGCCTTGTATAGGAATTAACCTTGAAATGAAATAAATGCAATTGAAAGAATGCTGACATGTAGCAAAGATTAGATCTAAACAATGGAATATATCATACCATGCAGATGCAATTGTCTCTAAATATGTGATCAAGAATGTTAATGCAATAGATTTGACTCAATATAAAAACCAAAAGGAAATCATGTAAGACAAAACCTCATGTAGTAGCTATTGTAATTTGCCTCAATGTTGAAGAGAAGAAGAGGAAGAAGAAGACTTGGTGTAGAAATATAGATCTCCTTCCTTGATGCCAAACTCCTTTGCTTGGCCTCCAATGGGGAAAATATAAAGATCTATGGAAGGAAATGCTTTGAATGCTTGGTGATGAATGCCTTAAATGGATGTTTTCTTGCACTTGATTTTCTTGAATGCACAATAGTTTTCTCAATAACGCTTACATGTATGTCATGATCTTATGTATTATGGATGTCAGAATGAGAGGAAGAGGTCTCCTTTTATATATATTTTGGGGCTCAGATCCCACTAAATGAAAATTTCCTAGGACAAGGCCGACCTCGATTAAGTACCTAAGAGAAACAACCCCACGTAGGGCCCGAAGCCCACTAAATGAAAAATCCCTAGGACAAGGCTGACCTAAGTGGGCCTAGTCTAGGACAAGGCCGACCCAAGTTGGCCTTGTCTAGGCATATTTTTTCCAAGTCATCCTGGGACCTACAGTTGTGTGCTGAAAGGGAGGTCTAAAAGCCTTTGTTTGTTGGGAAATCAAGGAAACTTGTGAGATGTAAAATGCATGTAAAAGGACCTAGGAGAGAAATGAATTATGGATGAAGGGAAAAAATATGGATAGAAATTGGAGCCAACATTGATTTTGGAGAAGGGGGAGGACCTATATCTGAATCAATTATGTATTTAGGTGTAATATGAGGTCCTACCATGAGGGACGCACTAAAGTGAGCCCAAAATGAACCCAAAATTATCACAAGTTAAGTGCTTACTTTGTAGGATAGTACAATATTAATAACATCTTCAACACCAAATTATTCTTCTCCTCAATGCATCTCCTCTCCTAGATAATTCTTGGGTACTTCCTATTGAGGGGTATGTGCACCAAGTTGTGGACCAAAAAGGGGGGTATAAGTGGACACATTTTTTCTGAAATTGGGTAATCCTGAACTTGGAACAGGAGTTTGAGGGTCATGCACTCAAAATAAGAAGATGTGTAAAAAATAAAAATTGTAGTACGCTGAATCTAGTTTCTAGAACACTAATTGTTTTTAAAACTTGATAAGATTAAGAGGGTCAAATCTCACACGCACGAAAACATGTTCCTGATTTTTTTGGAAAAAACATAACATAGCTGTTTCCGTGCGCGGTATAAAAGGTATATTTATATTCAATATTTTTTAAATCCCTTTGGTAGGATGATAGGTAAGAGTGAGATATAGAAGTTGTGTATTTTTTTGTAATTTTTTTATGAGTGTTTTTTTTTCTGTGATTTTTTGAAGTGGTCACATCCTAAAAATTTGGTACCTCTTCGTGCGTTGGGCATAACTTACATCAAAATAATCAAAAATGAATTTTTTTTTTTAAAGTGTATAGAATCAAGTGTAGAAAAATAATATGTAATTTATTTGTAATTTGATTAAGTATTTCAAAAGTTAATAAAAAAATGGTAGACATATGTCTGTGAGTACAATCAAGACACTGGTAAAGAAAATTAAAGTTTACTATGCTAATGTTGTCCAAAAATAGAAAAATTTATATGGTTAGAAAGCTAAGAAGACGTATGAGATTATGGTGAAAATTATAAAGCTACCCAGTTGACAAATTGTAAACCTGATGAAGATAAAGTTGAGAAATCATCTTACAAGATTAAATAACGTCTAAAAGAACAAAAATGGAGGGAAAATGAGCCTCCAAGCCTTTGGTTAATTTTTCAAGCCTCTTCCCATGCCATAACCCGATTGGGATTCTTAATTTCAAATAACCTGATCGGGTTCTGAAAAGACAAAAGTACTTCAAAACCCGATCGGGTTATGTAAAGAAAAAAGTACTTCAAAACCCAATCGGGTTTTGAAAAGAAAAAAAGTACTTCAAAACCCAATTGGGTTTTGAAGAAGTAAAAACTACTCATTTTATTCTCCATAACCAGAGAGAGAGAGAGAGAGAGAGAGAGAGAGAGAGAGAGAATGCGCTTGAAATGTTGAACCATCAGAAGCACAGAGCGTGACATCTAGATTAGCCAATGCTTCGCCTGAGATTTTCGGAAGTAACCCAATCTCCTCTTCTGCACTCTCACTTTGTTTCGCTTCCTCTGCACGCAAGATTTCAATCTCTTTTTTCATTCTTTGAATTGTTCCCAATTGGTTCTCGCTCTCTACACACAATGATGTAATTTGCTGTCTTAGGGCTTGGATAATTTGACCAAGTTTATTTTCCCCATCTTCTCGCAATAATATCATCTCTTCTTGCAGATTTTCAGTAATTCCAAATTTTTTCTCACCCTTTGCCGTAAGTATTTTGTTTTCTTCCTTCACCCCACGAAGTTCGTATAAAAGACATGTATGGTAATCTTCATAGTATTCAGGAGGCACAAATTGGTAACAATTCGAGCAGTAGGAATTGAAGAAAATGCACAACCTTCTTCACCAAACTGTATAGATGGGCAACTTGAAATACATCTGGAAGTAGAGTTGCTCCCTTTGCTTCAGGCCATTGAAATTAGTCACAGTTTTATGCTCTTCCCTCTAGAAAAATAGCTTATTTCAATGGTCGCCCATGAATTTTTTTAAATGGCTGATTGGTTGCCTTTGCTTCTTTCAATGGCCATCCATGATTTTTTCTGCAATCTTCCAAGCTTTCGTACATAGTTATTACAATTTAATACCCTCCTAGTACATAGGTGTTTCAAGTGAGTGAAATTGTACTCTCTCTCTCTCTCTCTCTCTGAAGTAACCCAATATCCTCTTCTGCACTCTCACTTTGTTTTGCTTCTTCTGCACGCAAGATTTCAATGTCTTTTTGCATTCTTTGAATTGTTCCCAATTGGTTCTCGCTCTCTACACGCAATGATGAAATTTGCTATCTCAGGGCTTGGATAATTTGACCAAGTTGATTTTCCCCATCTTCTCACAATAATCTCATCTCTTCTTGCAAATTTCAGTAATTCCAAATTGTTTCTCACCCTCTACCATAAGTATTTTGTTTTCTTCCTTCACCCCGCGAAGTTCATATAAAACACATGTATGGTAATCTTCACAGTATTTAGGAGGCACAAATTGGTAACAATTCGAGCAGTAGGAATCAAAAAATGCACACCCTTCTTCACCAAACTGTATAGATGGGCAACCTGAAATACTCTGGAAGTAGAGTTCCTCCCTTCGCTTCGGGACATTGCAAATTAGTGAAAGTTTTCTGCTCTTCCCTCTAGCAAAATAGCTTATTTCAATGGTCAGCCATGAATTTTTTTAAATGGCCGATTGGTTGCCTTTGCTTCTTTCAATGGCCATCCATGTTTTTTTCTGCAATCTTCCAACCTTTAGTACATAGTTATTACAATTTAATACCCTCCTAGTACATAGGTGTTTCAAGTGAGTGAAATTGTACTATCTCTCTCTCTCTCTCTGAAGTAACCCAATCTTCTCTTCTACACTCTCACTTTGTTTCACTTCCTCTGCACGCAAGATTTCAATCTCTTTTTGCATTCTTTGAATTGTTCCCAATGGGTTCTCGCTCTCTACACGCAATGATGAAATTTGCTATCTCAAGGCTTGGATAATTTGACCAAGTTGATTTTCCCCATCTTCTCGCAATAATCTCATCTCTTCTTGTAGATTTTTAGTAATTCCAAATTGTTTCTCACCCTTTGCCGTAAGTATTTTGTTTTCATCCTTCACCCCGCGAAGTTCGTATAAAAGACATGTATGGTAATCTTCATAGTATTTAGGAGGCACAAATTGGTAACAATTCAAGCAGTAGGAATAAAAAATGCACACAGACCTTCCAACATGTCGAAAGGGGTAATAAGAAGTTGCATGACAGACCTTCTTGATGACATGTCCACAAAGCTCAAACTTCTTCATATACATCGGGCCTTGCAAATCCAATTCTCACATGTCCTCCATGATGACATTTCCTGGGACAAAGATGACCACAAATTAATTTTTCTTTGCATT
>MU225118.1:272139-286104 GCA_018584345.1 Thuja plicata
AGTCTCTATATTGTGAAACCCACTGATAAGGTGGGAGCTGCTTTGACACTTGTGGGCAGCGATGTTGCGCTTTGGCATCAAAGGCTAGGCCATATGAGCAAGAAGGGGCTTGAGGTAATGTTGAATCGAGATCAACTTCTGGGACTTCAATCTGCAAAATTGGAATTTTGTGAGCATTGTCTTCATGGGAAAAAAAAGCGGGTCAGTTTCTTGAAGGATGGACATGACAAAAGGACAACACCCTTGGAGTTGATACACTTGGATGTCTTCGGTCCCACGGAGGTAACCTCTCATGGAGGGGCAAATTATTTTTTCACGTTTCTTGATGACTATACAAGAAAGGTATGGGTTTACATGCTTTCTAGAAAATCTGAGGTATTCTCTAAATTCAAAATTTTTAAAGCTCTTGTGGAAAATCAGAGTGGTCATAAAATTAAGTGTTTAAAGACGGATAATGGAGGTGAATTTTGTTCATTGGAGTTTGATAACTTTTGTGCAGATCATGGTATAAGAAGAATTAAGGTTGTTCCTTATTCGCCTCAAGAAAATGGGGCAACATAATGGTTAAATAGAACTATTCTTGAGAAGGCAAGGTGCATGCTTTCCAATGCTGGTTTGGGCAAAGAATTTTGGGCGGAAGCCTACAATATAGCGGTCTATTTAATCAATAGGTCTCCTTCATCTCGTCTAGAGTTTGGTATTCTGAAAGAGGAATGGCTGGGAAAGAGGATTTCATACTCACACATCTGAGTTTTTGGGTGTGAAGGTCATGTACATGTCCCAAAAGAAAGAAGGACGAAGGTAGATTTCAAATCACAAAAGGGCATATTTGTGGTATATGGAGAAGACCAATTCGGTTACAGAATCTGGGATCTGGTTGAAAAGAAAATTATTCACAGTCGAGATGTGGTTTTTAATGAGATGATATTTCCAACTTTGTCAAAAGAAACAAATGGAAATAATTATATTCCCTTGTTTGATACTTCACATTCTCAACCCATAACAAATTCACAGGGCTATAGCACAACAAATCCTTAGCATATGTATAATTTTCCAATCTCTATTTTAGCACCACAGAGAAGCTCTCTGTCATCTAATTTCAATGAGAAAATTGATGAAATTAAATCCATAGATAATATGTGGAATGATGAAAAAGAGGCAGAAGATTCTTCTGAAGAAATTAGTAGGACAGCTCCATATTCTTTTCAACATTCCCCTCATGGAAAAAGTGGCACTGGTGTTTGGGAGGGTGAGCTACCTACCGTAAGCCCTCAGCACTCTGTAGTAGCAGTAGAGCAGAGAAGCCCGCGTGCTATGAAGGCAATGAGGGTTCATTCTGCACAGTAGGATAGTCCTCCAATCGCGCAGGGAGTTTCTGATAGTCTCCATGGGCAGCGAGATGCATCTCTCCCAGCGCAATACCTTGCTGCTCCTCCACATGAGCAGTACACTGTTGTTCCCCCCCATACACAACATGCCAGCTCCCTCCAAATGCAACATGTCTCTCTCTGGCCTCACGCGCAACAAGGGAACAACTGCGGTGATGGGCATTTGGAACCATTTCTGTCAGAGACCATGCCCTGCAGTAACTCACAGCACTATAATGTGCTTGGAAACAATTCCAAGCAAGTGGAAAAATCAGGGGCTGCTGTTGAAAGAGACAAAACGTCTCGACAAGAAACAGGGGAGATAGAAAATAAAGTTTTTTATAGCACAGAGCTGGATGCAAATTGTTCAGACAGAAATATTGAATCACATGCTGAGGAAAAATCATTATTTCCTTTAAGAAGGTCTACAAGACAGTGCAAGCTACCATCCAAATTTTTAGATTATGAACTTCTATTTGCTGAAGAAGCAGAACCCAAATTGTTAATTTTGGAGCAAGTTGAACCGACCACTTACAAAGCCGCTTGTCTCACCAGTGATAAAGATAAATGGATGACTGCTATGAACAAAGAAATGAGTTCATTAGAAGGTAATCACACTTGGGATTCGGTCCCCTTACCACAAAATTGGAAACCACTTAAGAACAAGTGGGTTTATAAACTGAAAGATGAAGGTGGAGGTTTAAAATGCTATAAAGCTCGACTAGTGGTAAAAGGATACGCTCAACAATAAGGGATCGATTTCATAGAGATTTTCTCACCGGTTGTCAAAATGACAACTATCCAGACTATTTTGGGACTCGCAACTGTGTGGGATCTTAAATTAGAGCAGCTTGATGTTAAGACTGCATTTTTACATGGTGATGTGGATGAAGAACTGTATATGGAACAGCCTCAAGGTTTTATTGACAAAAAACAAGCACACCTTTATTGCAGGTTAAGAAGGAGTTTGTATGGGCTCAAACAAGCTCCACGATAGTGGTATCTAAAATTTGATTGCTTCATGGTTGAGCAAAACTTCATAAGATGTGAATCTGATCCATGCATTTATTACAATAAACTTCCAAATGGAGAATTCGTTATTCTTCTTTTATATGTTGACAACATGTTGGTAGCCGGCACAAGTTCTTGAATTGTTGGTGAGTTGAAAACCAAGTTGGCAAGTAAATTTTCCATGAAGGACTTAGGGGCAGCCAATAAGATTCTTGGTATGACAATCTCACGGGACAGAAAGAAGAAAGAAATTACTTTGTCTCAAAAGGATTATATTAACAAAGTTGTGGATAGATTTGGCATGAATGATGCCAAGATAGTTTCTACTCCTCTTGCTTCTCATTTTCAGTTGTCTGCTGAATTGTGCCCAAAAAGACAAACAGAAAAGGAATTCATGGACAACATTCCTTATAAATCAGCAGTTGGTAGCATAATGTATGCTATGGTTTCCACTCGTCCTGACATTGCCCATGCGGTGGGAGTGGTAAGTATATTCATGAGCAATCCTGGGAAGCTTCATTGGGAAGCTGTTAAATGGATAAAAAGATATTTAAAAGGCACTTCATATTTTTTTTAATGTTTTGGTGGAAACAATAAACAGCTACAAGGATTCACGGATTCAGATCTTGCCAGAGATTTGGATAAGCGTAGATCTACTACCGGTTAAACATTCATGTTTGCTGGAGCTTCTATTAGTTGGGCCTCCAGGCTGCAACATTCTATTGCTCTTTCTTCCGTTGAAGCTGAGTATTTGGCACTTTCTGAAGGTGCTCGGGAAATGATTTGGTTACAGCGGCTACTTGGAGAAATGAAGCATCAAAAAAATGATTATGTTCTATTCTTTGATAGTTGCAGTGCCATCTTAATGGCACATAATCATACCTCTCAGCGTCGTTCAAAGAACATTGACATTCACGCTCACTTTGTTCGGCTTATGGTTGAAGAGGGCAGGTTGAAGGTTGAAAAGATTGATACTAAAATCAATCCGACAGATATATTCATGAAAGTTGTGACCAAAGAGAAGTTTGAATGTGCAAGAACTTCTCTTGGCCTGGTTAAGCTGAAATAAGTCAGCATGTAAAGCAGGGGAATGTCTGATGAATTGAAATATCCATTGACTTCCGGTGGGAGTTTGTTAGAATTGGAAGGCCAACGGACTTTTGTCTGTTGCCGCCTTGCCCTTTCAGCTGCTCTATTTGAGCTTATTAATAAGTCTCTATTTTCTCTTGTAAATATTCAATTTGGAGATCAATATAATTCCTCTGCTCTCAGTGTGGACGTAACCACTATTGTGGTGAACCACGATAAATTATGTGTTCTTTGTATTCTGTTCATTAATTTTGTATTTCTAGTTTTATTTCAAATTCGTAAATTCTACACGAACTAGTCATTCCAACATGGTTTATTCTGATTTACATTATGTCTCTTTAATTATTTCTCACTTTAGAGTCTGTTCAACATTGGAAGAATAAACAATGAATTGTAACCGAATAGAATATAAAAAAAATTAAAATATTGTACTTCAACACAAGATTTCGAACATACTAATTATCACTGTTATATTTCTTCAAACCCAAAAACATTACAATAATGTCTATATATCAGATACATAAAGAATGTAATAGATATGAGGAAAAGGTTATCCAAATAGAACAATATTTGAACAAAACAAAATTCACAACATTAAATAAATAGATAAAAAGATTATATTTCATTCGAACAAGATGATTAAAATTAAAAGTATCACTATTCCATCACTTGAAAGACATAACATTCACAACAATGTCTACATACTATTTTTAAGAGATTTCTAATACATGTATTCAAAACAGTCAAGTTTCCATCCATTGACCTCAATCTACCATATATGTATATAAAAAAGAAGCAAATGGATCCATTCCTTGACCAAAATCTACCATATATGAATATCAAAATGTAGTAAATGGATCCATTCCTTGACCACAATCTACCATATATAAATATCTAAGCATACTAAAAGTCTTGCAAGTTAATAACAAATTCAATATGATCATTTCTAAAGTAACTTAAAATCCAAAACATAAGTATAAAAATAATAAACGGCTCTTTAGAGCCAATAGTTTGAAAATCTACAACATAATAATAAAACTAATAAACGACTCTCTAGAGACAAAAGTTTTACAATCCACAACATAATTATAAAACTAATAAATGACTCTGTAGAGCCAATAGTTTTAAATGCACAACAAGGAAAGAAAACATTTAAAAAATATATAAAAATATCTAATTGATCACAAAAACCCCTCCATGCTTGGCTTTGCCTCCTCCAACTAATTCTTCACATACAAATTCCTTCTTAGCTCCTTCTCTTGCCAACGTCCTTGCTTTTTATTGCCTATATTTGTAGATGACCGCCGACATAGATTTTCCATTGGAGATTGTTTTCATGTAAACCCTCAACTTATGTTTTATTAACTCCCGATCACTCTTTATAGTTCTACCTTGCATATCACTAATTTCATTTATAAAGATAGAGAGGTTAGTTTCAATGTTCTTCAAGCTCTCCATTGTCTCTTCATTCACTTTATTAGAAAACAATCCCCTCTCTATTATTTTCTTGATACTCTGACCAACATCACTACTCTTATGTAGCGTAACTCCATATTCTTCAAATAACTTTACCTGCAAAGTAGACAAGATATTCTTTAGATCTTTGGTGTCCTTCCACCCTTGTTCTAGAGCCATTGTTAATTAAGTTTCCAGCTCATCCATCATGTACTGATCTTCCTTTCTAGCATATCCAACCATATGCTAGATTCATTATTATACTTATTGTTGATTATTCCCTCACTAACCAAAAGTCTCAAAGGAAACTTTGAAACTTCTCTCAAGTCATAGAAAATCATTAAGAAATTATTTCTTTCCTTTACAATCTCCATATTGTGATTCCATATTTTCCTTTTCTATAGAATTAGACTATATACTCTTATAGACTCTTCAATACACAACATTACATCAACTATAAGTTTATCTATCCAATTATCCACTGCCAGAACCATACATTGATACATTTTCATTTGTTTTAGTTTATTAGCATCCAACCTCTCAACAGATATGCTCATGCTTTGATAACCAAGCTGATCTGTCATGTCCAACATGAACTGGATAAACAAGGTTAAAGAGATTAACTATCTTTTGTTAGATAACTGAGAGGGAGGGGGGTGAATCAATTAGCTCCAGTTATCCTATAGTCCCAAATTCTCCTAGATGTATATAACAACAATTTCAAACATATAAATAAACTCGGTGAAATGTAAACTGTGATCTCAAACTTTAGTTACCAAATTGTCTAGTCATCTACTCATCTACTGAGTAGTAGTAAGTCAATATTGTGATTACCAATCAATGCAGATAAAGTAATGTGTAAATAAAAATAGCAATCCACAACAATCATACACATTAACACAGATTTTTAACCTAGAAACCCTGCTAAGGGAAAAATCACCTAGGACCGGTAACCCAAAATATTCCACTCTTCTGAAGTGAGCTCAGTTAAGAGCCAACCCTGTTAAAGGTTACAATGCACACTGTTAAATGTGGCCTGGTTAGAGGATTTATCACTAACAGTTCTCCCTTGACCAATCATTCACTATGGGGTCAAAAAGAAAACACTCAACATTAATTTGAATGTCATAATAAAGACTTTCACATCCTACTCAGTTAAGAGATTTATCTGTAACAATGGTCAAACTGATACAGTAATGATCTGATTCAAATACAACTCTGTTTGCAGATTTTCAGATCTATGCTAAGTACATAGTACCTCTGATCAATTTGATCACTTTAGTTCCTCTGATTCTTCATACTCTATTTTTCTCGGTAAATGCTCTTTCCTTTGTCGCTCGGTGTTGTCTACAAAAATGCTCGGTTATGTCTTCAACCAATTTGATTAGTCATGCATGAAGTTAATCTCTTCATCAATATGCATGTGCGCATTTGCATGTGCATTCATAATGAATCTCTTATCTCTTATATGGACATCATAACTCATTTAATTTTTGTCCTTTAGATTTTTCTACTTAATCTCCATCGTTAATTTTTCCTCTTAAACCTTCCTCGACAGTTGTCTCAAAAACACGTTTCAATCTTCTTCGTCCGATCATCCTTGAATTTTCATATTCGTTTGATCCTCATAACAAATCTTATCAATTACCTCAGAATCATCAATTTTCCATCTCATCATTTTAGTCGGCCTCGGTTTCTTTAAATTACTCGATCAATACCGCGATGTGTCGGTGATCCCTAGCTCGGTTAACACTATGCTCGGTATACACTATATTTACTCGGTATTCACTGTTAATCAGTGTATATAGAACTCTTCAATTACTGACCATGTAAACTTTTTTTTTTTTTCAGATATTTAACTCATAAAAGATGTTTGTTACCATAATGCTAATCAAATCAAGTTGACATCAATGATAATACATTAACTGATTAATATCTGTCATCACATCTGTAACTCGGTTGATCATCAACAAAATGACTTCAAACATATAATCAGTTGTAGTTCATCATCTTCACAACACTAAATTTTTCTACACCTTGAGTTTAAGCATCCTTGACAATACAATCACACTAAATTTTGCATGATAGATATCTCCCTCAACAATGGGTGAACTCATATCAACTTTACTCAAGCTAAAGTTGATATTTGCGAATTTTCTTTCATCCCTTTCTCCAATAGGATCGATAATTTCCAAGAATGTTTGGCTGGAGCTTTGGTCAGAAATTATTCAAGATATTCTCAGTGCCTTCTTTGATCTAGGGTAACTTGCAATAGCTTAGCCACTATATCCACCTATTTATCCAACATTGAGGTGCATCTCTTTTTCTTCTCTATAAAATTTTTAAGCCATGGGGGGAAATAACAATGGATGAACTAGAAATCTTGGTTATTACATTTTTATATGGTTTTTCTATCAAAGAAGGAGGAAAAAAATCACCAAGAATGGATAAATCTGAGCTCTAAAAAATCATGTTGGAAATATTATCTCCACCAATTTTCTCAAATATTAAACAATTATTTTCTTGTGCAGAACCCGTAACATGGGACACATTCTAAGGGGTAGGACAAAAAAGAACAAAAGTTTCCTTGTCTTCTTTTTGTTTCAAGGATGTAGGCACATCTTCATCACATACAAATTTCACCTTCATATTGTTAGTTGATTTCTCTCCATCTCCCATAGACTAAGAATTACTTACTTGCGCAATAGAAGTCAAAATAGTAGCACCCTTGGTCCCAAGATGATTTTGAGATGCATTTTGTTTCTCCACTTGATGACCCCTTTGATGCAGAGGAAGTGCCACAATCATTTTTCCTCTTCTCAAGTGATATCCGTGTTCTCTCAACCATAATAAGGCCTTTGTGATAGAAACTGAAAAATTCCAATTTGATAGAATTTTCTCTCTTCTCTTGGCAACCTCATTGATCTTACAACTGAACTATTGTATGTGAATTGGGAATGGGTACACCTTTTTATTCAATTTTTATACATATTCAATGTTCACCTTTTCTATCTGTCGACATACTTCGAGGAAAATAAAATAATTGGAAACATGCATGGGCAGTCTGGAGAGGGCATTTAAAAAACCCCCAATTCTCAATTATTAGAAATTATCAAAATGAATAAAATAACTACTGTAATCACGTAAAAATGGTCACCTAAACCCTAGACCCCCAATCTCAACAATTAATCAAGAAACCCTAATCTTGATTATTCTAAGTCCTAAATCAAACAGGCAATTTATCAAATTCGAACTGATTTGACCTAAACCCTAGGTCCTAATCGATCATCTTACTTGATTAATTAATTAATTCCTAAAATCACATTACATTGGCAAATAAACTTTATACTATTATTTAATTGATATTTTGATATATTAATTAAATAAAAATTACAAAATTGTCAATTAAATCAAAAAGGAATTAAATTAATTATAAAAATATAAATGTGCATTCAAAATCAATTAATTTATTAAAAATGCATATGACATCATCAAATTCAGTTGACTGATTATCAAAATGGAAACAATCCAGTTCCACTAAGTTAACTGATTCTCCACTGTTTATCATTTTAGAAACATTTCAGTTAACTGAAAACTGAATATGGAAGTTTCCAAAACAACTGATTAGTCAGTTCAGTCAATTGACTCTCTCGACCAATCAAATCACTTGCACATGGATTGTTCTTCTTCAATCGAATCTGAGCCACTCTTTTGGTTCGATCTCGACTGTCGATTCGAGAGAGATTTCTATAAAAGAGAAACTCTTTTCCCTCACAAAGGATCCTAACTTTTTATCTAATGTTATTATGCTGCATTTTCATCTTAGCTTTCTTGCATTCTTAGCATTTATTTAATATTTGTTGTTTATTACTTTCAAGTAAATCAATCTAATTTAGAGCACACTTTATTTTGGGTTTAAAACTGAATATCTCATACTTTCAATTTGGTGCTCTAAAACTTAATCCTAACTAGCTTGGATTAATAGAAATCTGTATTTGCATTTGCATTTAGATTAATCACTAGTTTACTCTCAACATATAGCTTTTTAAATCCTTCATTTAGGTCTTCGGTGTAGTCATTGAGCTTGCAATGACCTGAGAGAAAGCTCATACTCCTGCCTTCTAGAAGGCAACATGTCGACTCTTTTAGACATGCAGGACAAATAAATCCATATTCATTCTTGTGTGCAGCTGAAGTATAATGACCATGTTGAAGTGTACTGCTAAATCAGAGGCCCACATTTAGCTAGCACATTTCTTGCGCCCACCGTGGGGCTGAAAATCAATTTCAGGCCTCATTATTAAATTTTGTTTTTAATTCTATTTTATGTTCATTTTGTCTAAAATCTGACTCCGTTGTTGCGTCCGAAATGTCATTTCGGTTAAAAATGACTGTAAACACGTCTATGCCCGGTCAAAGTTGAATCTGTCACAATTTTTTTTGCAAATAGAGGCCGTATGACCTTCTGCACGCAAATCAAGAAAAAAATAGTCCTTACTCATCTACACGTAGACCGAGACAGAAGGCATAATTTCATCAAAATAAAATTTTGGTTTTAAGTATTATTCTAACTAAGTGGGCTCTCATATTTAATTTCACATTTAATGTGCACATTGATTTTACTTTTGAAATTAAATTTGTTTGGAATTATACCCGCTGGTTACTTCTTTTATTTCTTATAGCTTAGAAGTTTGTATTTATACTTCTATGTTTATTCTCGTAGGGGGCAAGTGGGACTAAACCCTCACACCCCACCGCTTCCCTCCACCCACTGCCCTGCCAACACACCACCCGTGGCTGCGCTATCTNCCCTCCACTCATCACTCACCGCAGCTCCTCCCAACTTCCTCCTCGCCATCCACTGCTTCCGCTCACCTCCATTTTCCCCACGCCACCCCCCACGCTCAGCTTTCCCCGTGCCACCCTCCCCTAACCCTAACCCCCGCTCTACCTCCCCTCTCCCTCTACCCGCTCTACCTCCACCTGCTCCGCCTCCCCTGCATAACTCCTTCCCTTCCCTACCACTCCTCCCCGCCTCCCATTCTCCTTCCACCTTTCCCTCTACTGTTCCGCTCACTTAAAATCTCTGCCCGCCACTCCTGAAACCCTCCACCGCCACCTCTGCTACCTAGCTGCCAACCATAGATTCGAAACCGCCACCCCAAAACCGCCACCTCCAAACCCGCCACCTCCAAAACCACTACCTCAAAAACCACCACCTCAAAAACCACCACTCTCAAAACTGCCATTCCAAAACTGCCATTTGAAAATCGCCAGCCTAAATGGATGAATGAGGAGGTGACAAGTGGCACACAGTCATTAGTTCTTTTTGCAACAGTATAGTTGAAATTTGACATTCATTTGACTGTCATTTTGGAGGGTTATTAGCTTTTTACGACGGTCACTGGACTGTCAAATTTAACTTCATGGGTTGATGACATCATCAGATATGTGAATTTTCTTACCCCTCACCATATGCTATTTTGAAATTGTAGTCTGTTTTCAAAAGCTCATATCTTGCTTGTTTTAACTCCAAATTATGTGCATTTTTTTTTAAATTTTGGGTAGAATTTCCCAAAGATTTTTGGGTTGGAGTTATATTTTGGTTTTGGAATCTCAGAGGTATCCTAAATTATAGATTTTCATGACTGTTCCTGTCTAATTCTCATTTTTTCAGCTTTTGGAGCCTCGTACGGGCTCATATAATCACCTTTTTCAGTGAAATTTTTTTTGAAACCACATGATTTTCTGTGTACTTTCTGAATATGTGATTTTTTTTTTTAATTTTTGGATTTTGATAATATGGACTAATCTTTGGCTTTGATGTTCAGGTGATTATTTTTTGCATACAACCTAACAGTGGTTTGTAAAATGTTATTCAAGAAGACTAAAACTCAAACTACTCATGAACTGGTTTTTTGCAGGTTGCCTTTGATCGATAGAATGCAAAATAGTGTGCTTGCATCTTGTTTTCGATTTCTTAAAATAGGAACCCACATGTAGGACTTATAAAAATGAACATTTGTTTTCTATTTTAGGAATGACAATGATGTCAGGAAACTATGCTCTCGCCCTTTTGGGATGATAAAAAATCCAGAAATATTATTGTCATTTTCTCATTCTGCTTGAAGTGTCTTTTAGTTTTGTAAATCCTAGGAATTGCATAGACGTATCCTCTCCCCTCACCTTCATAGATCTTGGGTGAAAGAGAAATCCATACAAATCCTTTAGCGTGGCTACCTCCCGAGTGCTTTAACAGAGCTGGTGAGAGTGGATTGCCCAATCGGTAAAAGGCTAAAGCCAAGCCCTTCCGAACCGGTATACAAAAAATGCCATTGTGATTAGTCTCACAGTGGATAGGTGTGAATTCGTTGTGGCAGACAAAATCTCCTCTAGTACCCTAGTGGTGCGTTAAAATTCCTACATTGTTAAGGTGAAAGCCTTGCTTTGAAAGGATTGGGAGAGCCCCCTTAATTGGGAAAATGACTTGATCACAACCACCTGAACAGATTTCCTTACTACAAACTTTGTTCTAGTATCCACAATCCCTCTATCTATTGGCGCGGAAGGTCAAAGACTGACTAAGACGTCCCACACTTTCACGGCTCTTAGTAGAGACAATGGTCCCTTGGGAAGTGATTACCCTTGGGATTCGAAGCTTGGTGTGCCTGAGAAGTGAGTGCACATGTAAGGAGGAGCCCATGCCTCCAAGCTTCTAATTTTTTTTCTATGAGTAGACGTGGCTAAACTTTGGTTCAAGTGAGAATTCAACAGATATTGCCCTGGCTATCCTAGGATTGTGGTGTGTCTGTTATTCTTTTTTTTTTTTTTCCAACAAACATTCTGCTTGATGTGTCTTGCGTGGGTGAAGCATCAAAACAAATAGACACCAAAACATTCAAAACAAACATTCAAATCAAACATCAAAGTGATCAATGATTCAAAATCTTCACTTCTAGGTGTTAGCTATCAACTCTTATCCAAGTTTCTACATCCACTTTAAAACTCTGGAAATCTATCAACTTGCTGTCCAATTCTATATTCTGCTGTGAAGGTTTTGTCTGAATTTTTAGAAATATGTGTTCTCATCAACATAATCGCTAGTCTGTCTTTGACTACAATCTATTGACAGTCTGACTTGTTGCTATTTTGAAATCTGACTTTGCTGTGCTAGTCCAAGTGACTTGTTATCTTATCATCTTTGTCTGCGTTGTCCTTATCCTGAGTTGTGAGAGTAGGTTTGTTAACCTTGACTCAAGATCAAAGTCATTGCTTCTCTCTCTCAGTTGGACTTTATCTCCTTTGTCCTTTGGTCTTGGACTTAATCAACACTTTAGATATCACTTTAGCACCTGACAGTCAATCAATCAATTTTTCATACCTCCTCTTCAATCTTCTATGCAAGCGCATCAAGACAATCTTACAATGTCTAAAAGAAAATGGGCTAAACCTTATGGTCCTAACAACGTGCAAGAAGAGATTCTTATGGCAGCTTTATCAAAACAACTTCAAACTATGCAATCTCAAATCCAAGAATTAAAGGGGAAAAGGATACACAATCCAACAAATCCTCATCAAGCTCAATCTATCCTTTTCTATTTGATCATTATCAAGAAAGTGGCTCCAAAGCCATAAAAGCTACTGAAAACACCATGAAGTCTTCCTCCAAAGGGATTAGTAACATCATGAAAGAAAAACCTTGGGTTAAATGCACAAGAGACTTCACTCCTTTGGGAAAATCTTATGAATCTGCATTAGAAGAACTTCTTGATAATGATCTCATCACATTACCTCAAGCCACATCACGTGGACGAAGATTCTTGAGTAACTATTGTGCATATCATCAACATAATGAACATAAAACTTTAGCTTGCATGGAGTTGAAACATAAAATCCAAGATCTCATAGATGATGGCATAATCAAAGTTGAAAATCCTAATGATTCATCTAACCTTGAGCATGATCAATATCAAGAATCCATGTCTAGCAATGGTTCACAGATCACATCTACTTCTTCCATTGTTACTCAATCTCCTAAAGATTCACCATCTCTATCAAAGAATGAGCCTAATGATGACTATGTCTACTCTCAAGGACTACCTCTAAAAGAGATCCAAGCTAATCATCATATGACTGCAAGTCCTTCTCAAGCTTCAAAGATCATCGACCCAAAACATCCATGTGCTTCAACGCTTATCATGCCTACTACAAATGATTGTCCATCAGTGTGTCAAGAATCCCCTATGCAGATCAAAACTCCTACCTCGTCCTTCAAAGTGGCTCCATGTCAAGAGGACAACCCACAATGTGAAGAAATGAATATCGGTAATGATCAAGATCAAGACACCATCCATCTTTATCCAATGGTTGACCAAAGTCACATATCCCTAGATTCTAAGGATGATCCTCTCATATCCTTTCATTCCTTCCAAGAAGATATCCCTCCAACTCAAGAACTACATAGCCATCCATCTCCCAAACAAGATCAAGATATCCTTTCTGGCATCTCCAATGGGCCTATTGAAAATAAGAGAAAGGTACTCTTTGTACACCATCTAATGATCCTTGTCAAGATCAGAGCATCCCATCATCTCCTTATCATGCTCCTCCACATCCACCTCAAGAAACCATCATTCCTCCAAATCCTTTACAGAATAATAAATCCCATCAAGCTTCAGCAGCTCCTATCCAAGTTGCTCCTATCAAAGCTACTCATTCATCTACTGATATGAAGATGAATTCAAATGATGAGATCCTTGGCAATGCATCTCACTCTAAAGACGTTGATATCCCTTCCACACCTTATATCCCTCCATTCAAACGCAAGCATCAACCTTCTCCATCCTCCAAGTCCATTCTTGGTCCCTATATCCCAAAGATGAAACCATCAAACCTTCCATCTATATTGGGTCCTTCTATCCCTCCATCCACTAAGCCTATCACTACTAGCTTGTCATCCACTTATCCTATCCCCTATCAAGATCAACAAAGACATACATCCTTGAAATATCCTTATCAACCAATCCATATGAACCAGTCATAT
>MU225118.1:354533-368375 GCA_018584345.1 Thuja plicata
AACCGCTGAGCTTTACAATGTGATTACTGAATGCTCGGTATAAGCTGTGAACTGAGTGATGAGCTCGGTAAGCATACAGAATCGAATAAGTGTTTTCACTAATGACAAATATAACATAATTCCAACATTTGAGGCACCCAAGAATGGAAGATATGACATACCCCCACAAGAAGAAAAATTATCACTATTGATTGAGATGATTGGAGAAATCAAATTGGGAACGCCAAATAACCCCAAATTATACACTTTGCAGCCTCATTGTCACAAGAAGAAAATGATGAGTTTGACAGGTTCTTTTTAGAAAGGAAGATAAAATTTTCCTGGTCATATATAGATATTCCTGGCCTGGATCCTTAATTTGTCCTTAATCACTTGTCTCTGAAGCCAGGTACGTAACTAGTAAAGCAAAAATTGAGAAAAATGCATCCTCATGTAGCCCTCTTGGTAAAGGAAGAATTAAAGAAATTAATGGATGGTGGTTTCATTAGGCCAATAGAATATGTAGATTGGATTTACAATTTGGTCTTTGTTATAAAACACACTGGGGGCATAATAATATGCACTAATTTTTGTGATCTGAATAAAGCATGCCCTAAAGATGATTTTCCCTTGCACAACATTGACATCATAGTAGACATGACTGCAAGATATGAGATACTATCAATGATGGATGGTTTATCTAGCTAGAATAAAATTAAAATATCTCCTGAAGATCAATCCAAGACAACTTTCACATGTTCTAGGGGAAACTCTTGTTGGAGTGTCATTCCCTTCATCCTCAAGAATTCCAGAGCTACATATCAATGAGAAATGACTACAATCTTCCATGATTTCATGCATATACTTATTGAAGACTATGTTTATGATCTAATTGATGACATTAATTTTCCATTAGTATGCAAAAAAACACTTTTGGTAAGCATACACCGAAATATAGAACAAAGAGAAAACCGAAAATCAAATATAAAGAGTTCACCGAAAAATGACTAAGTACAAAGAGAACCGATGACACAACTTTGTGTGTACACTGAAAATACAAAGTCAGAAGGATAAAAAGGAACCTGACATGTAGGATAAAGTGCAAACTGAGAGATATTAAAAAAGCAAACTGAGAGAACAAAACCGAAAGATAGTCAACTAATTTCAGAAGCATAACCGACAGTTAGAAACCAAGAATCAGTTGCAGCCCACAAAAAGTGGATCTGACTTCCACGTCAGATAAAGAATTCTTATTCTATTTATAGAATCTTGATTTGTTTTTAAATCCATTTATTTAGGGACAAGAAACATTAATTTAAGTTCTTTAATCAGTCTATCTGATTTAAAACACATAGACTAGGAGATCAAGGTAAAAGTTGTAAACCTGATCTTAGAGTTAACATTGTTTTTTGTGAAACTTGACGATGTCAATCCATCTTATAAATAGATGATGCAATAATTTATTATACAAGGATATGAATATGAAATAGAGGATGAATGAAGCCTCCAAGAACATCTATGGATCAGATTGAAAGTTTTAAGAACCAGAACAACAAAAGGTAAATTTGGTTAGCAAGAACCAAGAACAAAGGTTACCGAGAATCAGAGGTATTACTCAATCACATTAGGTGATAATATTATTCATGTAAAATTAAATGGATCTGTATCAAAAATAGGAGATTGCATTTACCAGGTCAAATTGTAATTTTCTATCATTCTAACAAGTGGAGCGAAGTGTAAAAATCCTTTCAAGGAAGGTGGATTTAACAGTCCAACTACAAATATCTTAACTGAGTGCACACTCAACAGTGTTGCTAAAGCTTTTAACTGAGTAGACTTTAACAAGTCTCCATAGATACTCTTAACCAGGTAGATCATTAGAAGTGATCAAATTGTAAGCCTTAACCGGCCCCTTCCAATTTGCAGATAGTGAAGATTTTGTGTATGCCATCCCCACCGAATTTTTTACTTCCTAACAGGAGTTTTCTATGATATCATATCATGTGTTATTTGTCAATTAATTTCATGAATGTTCACATGTATGTTAAGTTAATGAATTGATATAACTCACATCAAGATAGTATAGATCAGATGAATGTATGTACAATTGATTACAAAGGGTTAAATGATTAAAGGATACAAAAGTTTTAGAGGTACTGATTCACCCCTCCCCTCTCAGTACACACTTCCCATTAATTCCAACAATTGGTATCAGAGCTAAGTCTCTTCTTTGAAAAATCTTAAAGCCTTAAGAGAAAATATCATATAATGGAGAAGTACAGACTCAAAAAGAATATTGAAAATACGAAGCTAGAAATTTAGATGTTCTATAAATAATATAAAGAAGGTAGAATGAACACGAGACAACTGTTAGATGAAAGAAAGATTATAGAATCTCATTGTAATTAGACATATTATCATGAGGAAGAGATACCAGATTTATTTGAGTCTTCAAGATCAACTACAAGCAAAGCATTAGATACATCAGAAAAAAGCATCACAAGCCTAACTTAAATCAATCTACATCTGGCTGGACAAGTTAAATATCTAAAAATTGGTCAAGAGACATAGATGGTAAGGATAATTGATGTCATGAACAATGCTAGACAAGCTGAGCAAGAAAGAACACTAGCTATTGATGATAGAAGAAAGATTATATAAAAGCTACAAGAAAAAGAGTCTGAAATACAAAGACTTACAGAGCATCACCATGATATTATAAATTAGATTATTCTTATGAGTCAAGAGGAAAACATAATAAATGTTGAAGTCATTGAAAGAATAGAAGCTATTGGTGAGCTAAGGGATGAGAATGAAAAGTTGAAACATGAAATATGAATTCAGCAGCAACATAATGAAATTATCAAGAAAGCTTAAGAAAACAATAAAAGAATGGATGATTTTCTTGAAGGACAATGACGAGTCAACAACAACACCGATCTAGGTTTTACCAAGAATGGAGAATCATCAAAACAACCTGATCCAAAGAATGTCTATACAAATTCAAGACCAAGAAATCTTACATGCAATCACTGTGGAAAGCAAGGCCATACATCAAATGTATGTAGAGGAAAAATGAAAGGTATTCCTAAATCTACATCTTCATTCATAGGATTTTGTTATAAATGTAACAAGGACATAAAGCATATGAATGTAAGTCTGAGATGAAACAACCAAAGAAGGAAACCCACATGGACAAATACTGTCCTACTTGCAAAATGAATGTGCACACAACTCTTGAATGATGGAAAAAGAAAAGGCAAGCATGGAAGCCTAAAGGTCAAGAAACTCCCTATCAACCAAAGAGAGTCGGTAACTAGTATGTATGGGATTACAAAACTTGGAAAAATTGTACAACATGTGGAAGGTTTGGTCACATTGTTGCAAACTGTATGAGACAGTGGACTAGAAAGTCTAGAGGCTGGACTAACCCCGTAATGGCATGCTTACACTATCATAAAGTTGGTCATCTCAAGAAAGACTGCAAAGATCGAATGAAAGAGACCAGTACATATCCCAATGGAAACACCATTGAAGACATCTAGAGAGCAAGAGACAAAATGTGGAGAAAAGCTTCAAACAATGATGAAGCTGGACCGAGCAATGCAAATGGTGACACCCCATCCAATGGATCTGGTGACATCACCACCCCCACCTAAGAAGAAAAAGTAAGTATGGAACTACATTACACCTTGTATTATTTAAACATCAGTTTCATAATATATTGATAAAAGGCCAAATGAGCATAAGTAAAGATGCATCATGGTATTACTTGTTAAAATATGTGATAACTATAATATCAGGCATACATACCAAAATATATCGGTACACACTCAAAGCTAAGACTGCCTACATTTACCGAGAAGCATCAGTTAAAAGAAATTTTTTCTAGTGTAAAACAAGCCTCGTCGGTAACCGAGTGAAGTGAACAAGTTGTTTACAATACCGAAACCCATCGGTAAAAGCAAGAGGTATAATGACCACCTCAAAACATCATGTTGTCACCGAAGGAAAGTTTAAGCCTTAATCGATGAAATCTATCTTCACACACCAAGGAGTTGGTAAGCATTAATGACATACCTTTTAGGTCAAATAACTATAAAAAGGTGATTGGTCAGTCTCATTGTTCACCACGACTAGAGCAGAGCAACAAAGAGAAATTTTTGAGCAGGAAGTGACAGGATCACAAAGTGCCCACAACTCGACCACCAACACTCCACATAGATCAAAAATCATTACAGGTGTATACAGTAAGTTCTACAACAACTGACAAATCTATTTCACGCATTTCACAGAAAGCCCTAAATCTGAAAAATGGCCACAACTTCAAGAAATATGAAATCAAAGAACACCAAGAAGGATGAGTTTAAGCTCATCAAGAATTCAGCATGTGAGGAACAAAACTACAAGATTCACCTTGAGCTTGCCTCACAACCCGATGATGCTGGAGCATTCTCGTGAATACCAGCTAGGGTTTTTTCTCGTCAAGGATGTTCGAGCATTTATACACTGCAAGATTGCAGAAATAAGTGATTTAGAAGTTGAACAAGCTTATAAGAAGCTATGCAATGAAGATGGGTCATTAAAAGATGAACATAAACATATAGAAGTAAAAGGTCTCACCAATTCCCTAATTTTCCCGAAGGTCTTCAAAAATGAGTGGATTCAGTTAGTACTAAGCCGAATGCACAATCATAAACTTTGGCTAGATGAATCCAAGATGATAACCCGAGATGTTATCCATGCTGTCACTGGTTACCCTGTAACCGAGAAGGTAAAAGAATTAAAGCACCCACAAAAGGTCAAGACTGAAAAGATTATAGGAGCCAAATGGGATGGCAGAGGATTGAAGGTGTCCACCATTATCGATGATGAGATGAAATTTGGTGCATGCGTTCTAGGCTACAAATTCGTTCAAGCCACCAGGATGAACAACATAGCATCCGATGTAGTAGACACATCTTATAAGATTGTGAAGAAGGGAACATAGTTAGACTTATCCAAACTTCTACTAAATCAATTAGAACACAATTTGAAGACTATAAGAAATGCAAAGTCAAACACATGTAAGTTTGGCTCACTCATAATGTGCATTTTATTCTACTTTCAAGAAACATTCCCATTGGTAGGAAATGTGAAATGGGATAGCACAAAACTGGTCACCATGCAGATCAGTGAGCACATAACCTCACTGGGAGATAATTTTGAAATAGTCATGGATGACTACTTTAATGTATTCAAAGACCAAATGCAAAAGAGGGTAAGGATCCCTGAGAAACTCATTGAGAATTATAAAGATGAAATATGTTTCATGGTTGACACATACAACACATATATCAAACCTATTGTACCAAGGACAACATGGCTTCAACCATTAGAATATGAGATAAACATTGATCTTGCATCTAAATAAATTGATGCATTGTTAAATGAACCACTAGATAAGAAACAACCCAAGTTTGGAACATATGAGGAGGCCAAAACAAGAATAAAATATGGCCTGGTTGTTAAGAAAATTGTGAGGAAAAATGAAAAAATGGTAAAGAACCTCAAGAAGATACTGTCGGCAACACAGGAATAAACCGAGAAGGAGGAAGAAACTGAAAAGGAGAAAGAAACCTCAGGATAGCTACCTATCAATGAAGATGAAGAAAAGAGTGAATCCGAGGCCATAGAGTCAGATTCACCACCTCCTACACAAACCAAGAAGCCAAGGAAAAAAAATACTTCTAGAACAAGAATTCAAACATCCAAGGATTCAAGTCCTTCACCTTTGAAGAAAGGAAAGGTAAGAACATACAAGAGGAAAGTAGCCACACTGAAGAGAGGGAAAAACAAAAGAGGAAGGAAGCTCATCAAAACTCGAGAAGATATTGAAGACACCAAGCAAGATGAAGCTGTAGAGGCAGAAAATGTGAAGGTTTAAGCTCCAAAAAGCATTGATGACATTTGTAAATCTATTGCAAATTCAAGATCTATTACAGATTCTAATATTAGAAGATGGTTGAAACTAGATTCAGAAGATCAGAAAAAAGTTGAAGATGCCATCATAGCAAAAATGTACGAGTTCAAATATGTACCGATTCAGTTTGAAAGCAATAATGTACCAAGGGAACTCTTAGACAGACTATACTCAAGATGGATATTTTCTTTGAAGAGTGAGAAGGAAATAAGAGAAAGAGTACTTTTTACTCTCATGCCTTCTGAATCCAAGAAGGAAGAAATAGATGAGATGATGGAGAACCACAAAAAGGTATTCTCACCAAAGTTGAGAGCCTACAAATTTCTTGAAGGAAAGCTTATAGAGCTTGAACAGGAAAGCCATAAGAAATTATGTAAATTCTAAACAGACCAACTGAGTAAGAAAGCCTCGAGAAAGACCTACAATAGAAAGATGTTGATAAGGAAAATAAAAAATAGTTCATAATAAAAGATACAGAAGATGATACATCTGTTGAGTTAGACAAGGAAGAAGAAGACACAACCGACAAAAAAAACATGGATGTTGCAGATGAGTCATGGCCTAACACCACAAAGGACAACATTGTGGATAACAATATCATTGAAATTATCGATGACCCATCATAGGAAGTAAATAAAGATGAAGATGTCAATGTTACAAAGGACACAACTGATGAGCAAGATACAACAGTCGATATTGGATAGGTGAACATACCATGCAACATGCCAATATTGATACAAGCTATAAATATTCTAAAAGAAAAAGAGAAGTCACCTGAAAAAGACACTCTTGAGGATGCAGGGGAAGAGGAAAATAAAGATAACACCAATGATTAGAAGGACATCAGAGACACTCACAGAGTAACCGATACTGATAAGGTTACAAGAGGAGATACAAAGCCAACAAAAGGAGACACAAAAGAGAAGGATGCATAGGCAAAGACAAATGAAGTGCATAAGGACACCGATGAAGGAGATAAACCTAAAGATGGAACTCCTAAGGAAACTGACAAAGGTGCTACCAACAATGTGAAGTTTAATGTGGAGATGTCTACAGACACCCGACAAGCTGAAACCAATTCAAAGCAGCAAAAAGAAGCACAATAGGTAACTTCATCAAGTACAATGGACAAAGCCAAGAAATTGGCTATGGTCTTGCATTCTAGTGCAACACAAAAGAAGAAGAAAAAATCCAAAAAGAATAATTTGGAGTTCACTTTGGATGAAATCATTGAGATACCAAAATGTGACCCAACAACACTTGATTTTGAAGCATTACGAGAATACAGTGAAATATGCCAAAGGAAGGCATTACAAGAGAAGTGGGGGAAAAAACACCGAGACTCAATGGTACTAGAAAAAACTAGGGACATCTTGCACTAGATTGTTCCCGATGTTGATATTGATCAAAATAAGCCAATTCTTGATCAATTAGCCACTCTCACCGAAGCAATTACCACTCAGAATATTGATGCAAAGAAGGCAATTGAAGAGAGAGCTAAGTAGAAGTACCAGCAAAAACTAATTGAGAACATTAGCCAAGAAGTGGCAGTCAACAAGGTAAAGCTTTCAGAATTCATTACTGAATTAGATCCAATTATAATTGAATCTATTTCCTTGATCCAAAAACTAAGCACATTGGAAAAGTTCATTAAAGAGAATAGTGAAAACATAGCAAAGTTAGACACAAATCTAGCTAACAGTGCTCAAAACTTAACCACCGATGGAGACAATGCAATTAAGTTGCATTACGAGAAGATCATTGAGATAAAAAGGTTAAGGTAGGAACTATGGGAAGCAGAGACACACTTCAGGGAAGAAGTCACCGAGCTCCAAGCTCAATTTCTACCAAATCTAACACTGCTTCAATAACACATCAGTTTAGCAAGGCAACTGATAGCAACTCCTGAGATGTCTGTAGCAGGCAGAATCTATGATATGCATTCCATGATCACACTCAAGCACATGGATATAGAGAACTTAAATGAACAATGGGAGAAAATGATGGAAGACATGAAGAATTCACACTCCCACATTTTTGATAAGCTCTAAGGTATAAGACCTTTGTCCTTAATATCAAAAAAGGGGGAAAATGATATATCAAAAATGATATGTATATGTATATTCATATGGGAAAATGATTTGTATAGATAGGAAGACACTATAAAGTATTACCAAAAACAATGATATATCAGCACATACATAGGGGAGTCATTAAATGACTAAGGATTATATATGTTGTACATACTGAAAATTTTGTTAGTATTTTGCACATATCAGTTTTTGATATTAATGACAAAGGGGGAGATTGATGACATTAATTTTACATTAGTATGCAAAAAAAAACTTTCAATAAGCATACACTGAAAGACAAGACAAAGAGAAAATCAAAAATCAGATATAAAGAGATCACCAAAAAATGACTAAGTACAAAGAGAACCGATGACACAACTTTGTGTGTACACCAAAAATGCAAAGTCAGAAGGATAAAGAGGAACCCAAAAAAGGAACCCGATGTGCAGGATAAAGTGCAAACTAAGAGACAATCAAAAAGAAAACCGTGAGAACAAAACCGAAAGACAATCAACTAATTTCAGAAGCATAACCCACTGTTAGAAACTGAGAATCAGTTGCACCCCGGAAAAAGTGGATCTGAATTCCATGTCAGATAAAGAATTATTATTCTATTTATAGAATCTTGATTTGTTTTTAAATCCATTTCTATAGGTACAAGAAACATGAATGTAAGTTCTTTAATCAGTCTAACTGATTTAAAACACATAGACTAGGAGATCAAGGTAAAAGTTGTAAACTTGATCTTAGAGTTAGCATTGTTTTTTGTGAAACTTGATGATGTCAATCCATCTTATAAATAGATGATGCAATCATTCATTATACAAGGATATGAATATGAAAGAGAGGATTAATGAAGCCTATGAGAACATCTATGGATCAGATTGAAAGTTTCAAGAACTAGAACAACAAAAGGTGAATTTGGTTAGCAAGAACCAAGAACAGAGGCTACCAAGAATCAGAGGTATTACTCTATCACATTAGGTGATAATCTTATTCATGTAAACTTAAATGGATCTGTATCAACAATAGGAGATTGCATTTACCAGGTCAAATTGTAATTTTCTATCATTCTAACAAGTGGATCAAAGTGTAAAAATCCTTTCAAGGAAGGTGGATTTAACAGTCCAACTACAAATATCTTAACTGAGTGCACACTCAACAGTGTTGCTAAAGCTCTTAACCGAGTAGAATTTAATAGGTCTCCAGAGATACTCTTAACCTGGTAGATCATCAGAAGTGATCAAATTGTAAGCCTTAACCAGCCCCTTCCAATTTGCAGATAGTGAAGATTTTGTGGGTGCCATCCCCACCACAATTTTTACTTCCTAACATGAGTTTTTTGCGATATCATATCATGTGTTATTTTTCAATTACTTTCATGAATGTTTCTATGAATGTTCACATGTATGTTAAGTTAATGAATTGATATAACTCACATGAAGATAGTATAGATCATATGAATGGATGTACAATTAATTACAAAAGGTTAATTGATTAAAGGATACAAAGGTTTTAGAGGTACTAATTCACCCCTCCCCTCTCAGTACACACTTCCCATTAATTCCAACACTACTATGCAAGTCTACTACTAGAAAGGATCATTTGAGTATTTTAGGCAAAATATTTGAAAGAATGGAAGGGTATAAGCTTTGCTTAAATCCAAAAAAACATGTTTTTGGAATTTTTTCTGGAAAAATCCTAGGTTACATTATTTATTATAGAGGTATTGAAGTAGATCCTAAAAAGGTAAAAGATAAACTGGAAATGCCTCTACCAAATACTCTAAGAAAGTTGACAAGTCTACAGGGAAAGTTGTACTCTATTCATAGATTCATTGCACATCTGGCTAAAAAATTTCACTCTTTTCAACATCTGCTACATAAAGGTGTTAGTTGTAACTGGAATGAAAGATATGAACAATATTTCCAACAATTGAAGGAATACTTAATCCACCAATCCTAGTGCCTCCTATCCTAGGAAAACCATTTATTTTGTATATCTTTTCTACTAAAACTGCTTTGGGAGCCCTTTGTTGGAAAAATAGTCAGCTCTCCCCTTGGGATTCATGACATGGATTAATCACATCCTTTGGATTCTATAATTCTAGTGGTTGTATCAGAGATTGATAGGTTGATCTTTTGGTGCAACGACAACCACACTTGTAACAAGTGGTATCAGATCTTGGTCACAGGTTCAAATCCCCTCGGGTAACGCCGAGGGGGAGATTGTTTGCAAAATAGTCAGCACTCCCCTCGAGATTTGTAACATGGCTTAACTTCCTCCTATGGATTCTATAAGTCTAGTGGTTGTATCGAGCATTGACATTTTGATCTTTTGGTGCAATAACAACCACACTTGTAACACCCTTCTGGCACAATAGGATGAACATGGAAGAGAAAGAGTTATTTATTATATAAGTAGAATTCTTGTGGGTTATGAATTGAATTATTCACTCATTGAATGAGCATGTATTTCTGTGTTTTTCTCAATACATAAATTAAGACATTACATACTTCATCAAATAATTATGCTTGTGTCAAGGATTGATTCACTAAAGTATCTTCTAAGAAAAGGAGCTCTCACAGGGCGCCTGGCAAAATGGGTAATGAATCTAAGTGAATTAGATATTGAATATGTGGATTGAAAAGTAATTAAAGGCTAGGTGATAGAATATCATCTTGCAGAAGCACCAGTCCCAGATGATCATCCATTTCTCTCAAGATTTCTAGATGAATCTATTTTCACCTTCACCACTTCTAATGAATGGAAGCTATATTTTGATGGTTCACATAGTAGAAATGAATCAGGACTAGGAATCATGTTTGTAACTCCACAAGGCTATGTCATACCAAAATCATACATAATTTCATTTGAATACACAAACAACATCACTAAATATGAGGCTTTAGTCATTAGGCTCAAGCTCATAATTCAATGGAAAATTCAGCATCTCAAAGTGTATGATGATTCCCAACTAGTCATTTGTCAGGTAAATAATGACTATGAAACAAAAGATGAAAAATTGATACCCTACAAACAACTGACATAGTTCCTAAAAGATATATTTGTTACAATAAGCTTTTTCCAACTTCCCAGGGTACATAACAAACAAAAAGATGCTATTAAAACTATTGCCTCCATGATTGACATGCCGAACAATGAAGAAAATTGTGAATTTCAAGTGGAGCAATTACTAATTTCTACATTTCATATTCCACAATCTGATCTCATGTGTGATATTGTTGGTTCTGATTCCCCTTGGTACCAATATATTTATAATTACCTACATGCCTAGATTCTACCTCCTGACCTATCCAAGAACAAACAACAAGCTCTTATCCATCAAGCCGCTAGGTATGTAATTGTCGACGATACCCTTTATAGGATATACTTGGATGAAACCCTCCTTAGATGCCTCGATTCAAGAGAAGTGAAAATGAATTTATATGTGGTACACAATGGTATATGCTGAGGTCATTTGAATAGTTTAATTCTTGCAAAAAAGATGGTAAGAGCAAGATATTATTGGCCCACTATGGAGTAAGATGCACATAACTTTGCAAAGCAATGCTACACATGTCAAATACATGAAAATTTAATTCATGCTCCAACACAAGATCTTCAGCCAGTTGCATCTCCATGGTATTTATCTCAATGGGAATTTGATCTCATAGGGAAGATTACTCCTCTTTCTTCTAATGGCCACAAGTATATCATAACTGCAACTAAATATTTCACTAAGTGGGTTGAGGCCATCCCTATGAATTATATCACAGGAAAGAAGATTTACAAATTCATTTTGAATTATATCATATGCCACTATGGAGTCCCTTTGGCTATCATCACTGATCATGATATCCATTTTCAAAATAAATATGTTACTGAGCTTTGTGAGAAATTCAAGATCCACCATGGATTTTCTAGCATCTACTATCCATAAGGCAATGGCCAAGCTAAGGCGTTAAATAAAAAATCATCAAAATACTTCAAAAGACTATCAATGATGTTGGCTAAGACTGGCACTTGCAACTGAATCCATCTCTTTGGGCCTATAGAACCAACATTCACACCCCCACTAGTGCAACACCACACTCTCTAGTCTATGGCGCTGAGGCCATTTTACCTCTTGAGGTTGAAATTCCATCACTAAGAGTATCATTGCAACACATTGTTACCGATGAAAAATACAAAGTCTCTAGGCTACATGAGCTTTAAATGCTAGATGAGCGAAGACAAGCCACCTTAGTCCACTTGCAAGTATATCAAAACCACCTCAAAAGGAGCTACTATAAGAAAGTCAGAGTCCATTATTTTGAGGTTGGATATTTGGTTCTGAAGATGAATTACAAAACCCAACAACACAGAGAGAAGCTTGGTAAATTTGAACCAAATTGGGAAGGGCCCTACATAGTCACTACAACATTTGGGTCTAGAGTTTATCAGATTGCAATCCTAGAGGGAGAACCATTGTCAGAAGAAGTTAATAGTATGCACCTCTGCAAGTACTATACATGATCCTAAAAAAAGTACAAAAAATTGCAAAAAGTTCCTAAAAAAAGTACAAAAAAAATTGTAAAAAGTTCATGAAAAAAGTATAAAAAAATTGCAAAAAAAGACAAAAAGACAAAAAAGAGCAATAAAAATAAAATAAAAAAATGGTTACCTTGATGAAAACTTGGTAAATAGGCATCTTGGCACGCAAAATTGGAAATAAAGAGAAAAATTTCATCCAAAAGTGAAAACCTAGTAACAGGTGCTTTGGGAAAGTACCATGGTGAAAATTTGGCACATAGGTGCCATGTGCAATAAGTTGTTGCTCCAATGTCTGTCATGATTCTATTTGATGTTTACTTTCCTGATCACATCCTTTGCCTTTCATTAGCCCTAGTGTCCCTTTATGGCCTATAAATGGTTGATATTCTTTGTCTTCTCCTTGGTACTTCTTGTATGTGTTAATTTTGGCCTTATTAATCAACCACACACTTCAACATAGTCCTTCTTCACTAGGTACATACAAGACTGAATATGAGATTATTCATCTTATCTGCCTGTGTGATTCGACCTGTTGCCTTCTATCTAGACGGGGTTTTGAAATTGCTCTCAGAACGAGAGTCTCACAACCATGGACCAATCTAAGAATGAAGGATTTATCATGATAAATGCAATACAATGCATAATTATTCTAAGAAATGAAAGATGTGAGATAATCTAAACATGATTGCTAAATGCCATTATTCTAGAAATTGAAGTTATGCTATTGCAAAAAATGAAGTTATTCTATATGAGCTTATTAAGAAATGAGACAATAATTCAGTATTCTAACAATGCATAACAGTAAGTGGGTAATCAGAGACTTTGAATGAAGAATGCGAGTTCTTTTATAGACTCTGAGAGGATCAGAATAGAAACTTTCCTGTTTTGAAATGAAACAAATAGAAAAGCCAATTAAAAACATAAAGCTTTATTGAAAAGAATTCAATAAATTGTTTTCTTCCTGCTTTAACTGTTTTATCTCTTTGATTTAATATTGTTTTATTTGAATTTAATTGTTTTATTTCTCTTTACAACACAATTAATTCAAAGTTTCCATTTCTGAATAGAGATAAGATTTTTGATAGAATATTCAATTAATTAAATAAATATGACCTCACAATTGCTTTTTCTCAATTATCTAAATAATTAAATTCAATTATTGAAATGAGAATATTTATTTAATAATTAAATATTATTTAATTCCTTTTTCATGTGTCTCAGCTAAAGAGGGTGAATTTAATTTAATTAAAGTGCTAGGACTTTATTAATTAAATTAATTCGATCATAGGGTTT
>MU225118.1:383929-400419 GCA_018584345.1 Thuja plicata
ACTCAGGTCGAGTAGAGTCAGTGAAAACTCAGAATTGCCTAGTACAATAGGACTTTGATGATTTAGAAGAGCGACAAATGAAACAAAATTGGTTAGGGTTGCAAGATGCCAATTTTGGGGTGTTACACTTCTAGTTTGTACATATCTTGTCCTTGGCCTCTGTATGAGTTCTGTGTTCAATCCAGGGACATAGTTCCTATGCATTGCTTGAATTTGAACTGGGGGAAAATCCTCCAAAATGGTTATTCCATGGGGTTAATCACTTCTTCATATTTCATGTAACAACTTGTAAATAATAAAGACCTGAAAAAATCCTAAAAATCTTTATATGATGCTGAAAAAATCCCTAAAAGGTCATGAAAAAATCCTAATAATTATAAAAATCCCCAAAAAAAATGTTCTCAATAAAAATCCAAATATTTTTAAAAACCCTAAAAATTGAAAATCTCTTAAAAATTCGCAACAAATTTGTAAATACTCGTCTTTATTTTGCAGAATGATCATTATGCATGCATACATCCATCAAAGACTCATCATAATGGGCTTAATGAAATCATGTTTGATCAAACACATTATGGATCATGTGACTGAACATCTCATTATGGCCAAATTTATTCAATCTTTTGATTATCAACCAACCAGCCTATCCAACCTATCAACCTTTTCAATCTGTCAATCAATCAATTTCAACATAATAAAGTGAGAACCCTAAATGAAAGTAACAAAAAGATTAGAATGGTTGTTGGATCACATTGTTTAAGTGAGTGTTTTATCTTTTATTAATTTTCTTTTGGTCATGTTCCTATGCTACTCAATGATATTATTGAGTTATGAGAGTGGCCGGGATGGTTCATGATCGATTTTTTCATTTTGTCTTTTGTCTATTGGATGTTCCCATGAATATCTTGGGCATGTTTTTTGTATGCTTTAGGGTGAGTGAGAATCACTCTCTGTCTATATTATGCTTGTTTACGCAAAGGGGTTGCATTATTGCCCTGAATTTTATGTGTCATGGTGCGCCGCATCTATTTTCCCATATAAAAAATAAAGCTCTTATGTAATAAATGCACTTATGAAAGAAAGTTTCACTTCTTAGAAACACTTCATCTAATTTCTGCTTTGTGTTAACACTTCTTCAGTCAATCCTCGCTGTTGTCTTGGTCTAGTACTGTAGTACACCAAAAACATGTGCATCCCGAATCCATGCATTTAAAAGAAAAAAATTCAAAAAACACAATGCATTCTGCATTCATACATTTCTAAATCTCCAAAATAAAAAACATATTGCATTCATACATGTGTATATTTCATAGAAAAATAAATGCATCACAATATCTAAGCATCGTCTTATAACAAGAAAGTAAAAATATATGCATAAGCATCCATTGTGTACATAAGAAAAATCATCATAAAGTAGATACATATCATATGCATCTCAAAAAGTATCAGAGTAAAAAAATCAAGGTGTCTGTATACACTAACTCCCATAGGATCACAATCTATTGCATGTCTATCAAAAATGTCCCTCTGCTAGAGAGAGTCTCATGTCAGCCTCTTCTCTCGTGATCCTCCTGCTCTTTGTCTTGTCTAGAGGATGAAGCCCCTCCTGCCTACTATCCTGACATAGGTGGTCCCCTTGGTCCTAGCACTCCCCTGTTTCTCTGTGCCCTCCTAGAGTGTGACCTACTAGTAGAAGCCATGTAGCTCGATGCCCACTGCTCTCATGATAAATCCTTCTCATACATACACCTCCAATATCTCTTTTCCTCCTGAGTATCTGCTAATATCTCTACTATCCTATGTATACTTGGCATCTATAAAGTTGCTGATGAATGCTTGTGACTCACCCTCTTCTCTCTGCACTTTGGACAAATCTATGTCTTGAGAGGTTTTCAAGGCATCCCTCACAATTGTCAAACTATCCAACCGTGATATGAGTATTGATCACTATGTATCTCATGCTTCTTGATCTATGTCTCTCCCTAGATTCAATCTGTATATCTGGTGAGTCAACTCTACAATGTGCTATCTCTACTGCCTATTTGTCTCATCCCTATCATCAGGCACCTGTATATACTCAACACCTAGTGAATCCTCTCTTTCCTCCTCCATCAACATAGGCATAGCATCAGGACCACCATCATCGTTATCCCCACCACCACCACCACCACCACCACCACCACCATCATCATCATCATCATTATCATCATCATTTGAATTAGTGTTGCTACTACCCTCCTCCTCTGCACTTCTATCCTCACCCCCCTCATCCTCATCCTCCTCCTTTCTGCTATCCTCATCATCAGATCTAGGAACACACAACCTCAACACTGGAAAATATGGATCTGTCAAGGGAATGAGCCTATGCTATGAAAAACAATGATCATAATTTGTTGTAGTCCCAAAATCTATAACATATGCACCTGCTCCCCATTGTCTAGACTGTAGATGCTCAAACTATTCATATGCAATCTGTGGTCTGAGAAGGGCACCCTTTTTCCTCACCTCGCCTCTCAAACGTGCAAATAGTGACTTGCCTGTTGAAACTCCATGTCTCTCTCCAAACTACCTCCACACTCTCTTTGACAGGTGAAAATAAATAACCATATTTTGTATAATAGTATGCCTGATTAGATACCTCTCATGACTATAATATGGTAATTTATCTTCATCATCATCCCATCCAGGGCAGTCTCTATATGATCGCTAAGTGAAATCCCCTAGTGTATCCATGGCATGTCTGAAGTATAAAGAACCCAATGGTCCCTGTGAAAGTGCCCCACCATAGCAATAAAATTATAGCATATATGGAATAACTACTCTCTTTGCAATATGATCAAACACTTCTATATGCTCGTAAGCCCAAATCTGCACCAATGTGGTACCACTGCTGATAGATAATCCTCCTTTATATGCTACCTGATGTAGATGGTAGTATATCATCACCGACATGCATAGAACCCATGTGAATATTGTACCATACATGATCATCCTCTTGAGAACTCTACCCCAACTAATAGGAAATCCATGTTCACTCCTATCTAGCACTAGTAATCCTACAATCACACAACGTAGTACTATAACCAGTTTGTCATACTGCCCATCTAGTATCTCCCATTGGATCTGATAGTCTCTAACATCTAGATCCTCGTCATTGCAATTGAATAATCTATACATTGGTAATCACCCTTTTGTCATATTATACTCTATAAGCTCGCCATGTATAGGGATCTTGAGGATGCGCTATACCTCCTCCAATGTCACTGTAGCCTCACCTGTTGACAGATGGAATAAACTAGTTTCTGAGTGCCACCGCTCTGCTAATGCTATAATCAACCCCCTATTTCCCCTAATCTTAGGCATATAGTTTATGTAATGTAACCCTAATGAGTCTATGCCCTATATCTCATATGCAGTTATTCTACGTCTCAGATCTAGGCACATCGGCCTACTCTCTCATGTCTGTAGCAAGGGCAACTCTTCCTGCATTTACCAGGCAACTTAGGTCAATTTTATGTTACTTTCTATTTCTTGTTGACCAATTTTGACCAACCTTGACCACCTTTGACAATTCTCAATCATGTTTGACCTAGTTTTGAGCCTTCCATAGGGTTTTAACCATGTTTTGACTATTTTGGAGCTTCCAGGCACTATTTTGCCACGGTATGTAGTTTTCCTGACCAACTGCGCAACTTGGCTAACCAAGTGTGGTTAGTACCACACTTGGCATGCCCAAGTGTGGCCATGAGGGAACTTGGGTGCATTTTCTACACACTTGGGGCATTAGGACTGAAAAACACCCCTTTGACATCTTGTTTGACACTGACATGACTCCCTAGACACCTAGAAAGATGCGTAAAACATCAAAAAAATTGAGATGCTTAGATGTACTCACCTATGGTCCTACATCCTCTAACATTTGGTAGCTCCACACTCATTCCTTATGATGATTCTCCATTGGCACCTGATCCATCTCCTAGCTCCAGAGCTCTAATTCTTCCCAAAATGAGAGTGAAAATGACCTCTCATCTCCTCTCCAAGCCCTTTTATAGCCTCTTCATTGCCTATATAGATGTGAAACTATATTCTTTTATGTTGGTCATGATTCTTTTTGCACTCTGAGCCTTGTATCTTTTGTGTTTGACCTTTGATTTTTGGTTTGTTCATTGTTGTGGATCCATCTCGTCATTGTCGACTAATTGACCTATTGCTTGCATTTTTTGGTCAATTCCTTGACGGGGAATCCATGAATCCCATTTTCACTGGGGCATATTTCAATGTATTATCTTCAATATTCTTTGAGACAACGCTCATAATCACTTTGTATCAAAGAGAGGCAAAATATAGACGCTTAAAAATGGTTCAAGCCTACTAGCCCATGTGTTTAACATTTTTGGCATTATAATTTAAATATTTATATTGCATTCTAATTATTCCTCTATGTTTCACATATGGTTTTTACTATGTCACAACATTGTGTCTTTCATCATTAATTGAATATTGTCAATTTTTCAATTATTTTCTAATATTTCTGTCCTCTTGGCTGAATTGATCATTTCCTAATCAGTCCTATTTTTTTGTAAATCGATCCTAGATGTTCCTAAACCATATCAAATCATCCTAAATTAATTCAAATCATCCTAATCTCTTCCTAATCAGTCCATGATCATTTTGGACTCATTCTAATCATTCTAGGGCATTGTCTAAGATTGTCGATGCGGAATCAAATCACTTTCAAATCAATCCAATCCTTTTCAAATCAGGCCAATCTTGTCATCACTGATCCAATCTCTTAATCTTAGGGCATTGTACAAGTTCATCAATGCCTCATCTATTTTCATCATCCATTTGATATTATTTTCCAAGTTCATCAATGTTACCGTTACCAACCTATCATCATCAATTCGAGTGCATTGTTGAAGTTCATCGATGCATTGTCGTTATCATTTGATTCAAGTGAATCCAATAGCATTTTCCTAGATCATCAATGCTATTTTATATCATCATTATTTTGGGATCATTATCCAAGTTCATCATTTTCTCCTTATCATTATCAATCCTATGGCATGAGCAAAGTTTATTGATGCTATTTCATCATTTTCAAACATCATTATTGCAAGTGTGTTGTCAAATTTATCCGATGCCTCGTCATTTTCTAAACCATTCTGGAACCATCAAAATAATTCCTAATCCTTATCAATGTCATCAAAATACATTCAATTGCACATTAATTCCTTCAATTTGGTCAATGATTCACTAATTTTTCCTCTTGGGATGAATGACCTATGATTTGTCCCTAGATTGTATGAATAAATTATATTTATTCATTCCCTATCCCAAGTTTCCACAATTAATTAATGACATGTTAATTAATTGGATAATTTCTAGTTTATGGAATTTTCAATTTCATAAATGCTAATTTCCTATTTGTGAGTAATATTTCATTAATGATTTATTTTATCCCTCATTAAGTCCACCTCACCTATTCCTTTCCTATTTTATAGCCTCCATCTCCTATTAACTAGCCTCCACTTCTTACACTTTCCCTTCCACTTTTCTTACACCTTCCCTTCAAATTTATTACATATTTCCACCCTCTAATTTGCCCTCAAATATGTCATAAATTATCATAATTATGACATATTTCCCTATCATTTTTATCAAGTGTTATAAGCCTTACAAATTTCCAATTTGCACATCCAAGTTTCCTTTTTCTGCATTTTGGCTTCCATTTCTATAAATTGGAGTCATTTTGCCTTCATTTTCTAACCACCATCTCAAAGCATTATTTCCATCACTTTTCTTTAAAGTATTTGTGAATTGTATCATTGGCATAGAGAAACATCAATCCCTTTTAATGCAGAAGAAAAGAGAACATGAGAGCTACACTTGAAAGGGGTTTTTTGTTGAGTTCTTTGTTTTCAAGTGGATTTTATGGTAGATTAGATATGTTTTCATGTTGTTAGAGTTTTTGTGGTTGCCTTGATATGATTTATAACCATTTTTATGGTCTTACAAATAAATTTCCTTTTATACCAACAATTATGAATCCTAGCCTTAGCAATATCACTTGCTATAGAGAATAGTCTAGATGATATTTTAGAGAGAGAGTTGCATGATGTGACTATTCATGGCATTGTTAAGAGAATGAGAGAAGAGTATATGCCTCCCATTTTCCAAAAAATTAGAGAGTGGTCCTCTTGAAGCAGGTGGTTTCTTTCCTATTTTTCCTTCCTGAATTGACTATTTTTGTGTCAATCATTACCACTCTGAGTGTTGTAAAATTCAAAATTTTAATGGTTTGATTTTTGTTAAAATTGACCCTAAAATTTTGTCCCAAGTACTAAAGCTTCCTGAACAAGAGTGACATGTGAGTATATCTGTTAAATCTATCTTGGAATATTATTCCTATAGAAAATATTAGTGTTTGAGTTAAATTGCAAGATCCTGGATAGGGGTTAAGATAAAAGGAAAGTATAGATTTCCTTCAATTCTAAAAAGATATCATTTCATGAATAAAATTTTTGATTCTATCATCTTGTTACATTGTATTGTGGGGAGTGTAGACTTAGAGGAATTTTCTTTTTGGATGTGTTAATTCATGATAATTATGTGTTGTGATGACCAATACATTGATTGGGAGAGGTTGATGAACCACTATTTGCATGAGTAGTTAGGTAGCTATGAGAGGAATGGAGAGTTTTGTAAGTACTCAATGTTGACATACATCCTTTCTACAGACAAGTTGTTTGGATAAGTTTGTAAACACTAGAATCTCCAATGGTAGACATACTTGTGTATAAGTATTTTTTTGTTACAAAAGATAATAGAGATGGAAAATTATCTTTGTGTGAATGACACATTTTTGTGGGTAGTTATTAAAAGAATTTAAGGCTCTCTGAAAAAGAGGTTTTTGTGTGAGGTTTTTCTAAATTAAGAATTAGGGGTCTTGAAAATATCCCATGTATATTTCCAAGATATGTTTCTAATTATTTTGTGTTTCTAGAAGTATGCGTATCGTTAGCAACAATTGCGGTTTTTGTGATCCAATGAATTTTTAGTTACGAGCAAATTTGTTAACTATTAGTGTATATGATAGATGAATGTTAATGAATATAATACTTGATAAATTGTTACATCCTTTAAGAAAATGATACAGACATTGGTGTAAATTTTTTGGGGATGAAGAATCTAATAATGACACATATAATTGTTACATTGTTTAATCTTGTTGTTTTAAAATACAATGTTTTTATTATGTTTGGTTACAATTTTGTTCTAAATTTTACCTTTTAAATATTTGTGGTTAGTGGTAGTTATAGTTGTTAGTTCTTTGGGTCAAAGAATATAGAGTTAGGTGACATGTTATGATGTAAATTTATTGAGTGTTCTTATTGATTAACATTCCAGCCCATTGTTGGAAATGAGTTGAGTAACTGAGAGGGGAGGGGTGAATCAGTTACCACAAAAACAAATCCAAGTCCCTTAGATGTCTTAATCAAACTTATCACTGTTACTCAGTCAACAAATATATTATGTTGTTACTCAGTTAACAAAGTAAATATTTAAGATATTAACTATAATTATCCATAAAGTATAAAGAAAATAAGATGTACATAGATGACACCAAGATTTAACGTGGAAACCCAATTTGGGAAAACCACCAATTGTAACTAGTTACTATTTTTCACTCTTATGAAGTGAGCCCTATTAGGAGCCAACCCTATTAAAGGTTAAAAAACACACTATTAGGTGTGACCCTATTAGAGGATTTAATAAACCTATAAGGAGTGGCCTTGTTAGAGGTCTTGAAACACTTCAATGTAGAAATGTCACCTTGTGAGAGGATTTACAAAAGACTATTAAGTCTACTCTGTAAAGAGATTTGGATCACTGCTATAATTTTTAAAGAGTAACAATGGATTGACTTGATTGATGAAGCAACTATCTTTTCTGATTCAAATCTCTACTCTGCTTTTAAACTGGATCCTCACTGATCAAATATTCTATTGCAACTCTATATGTTTTGTCCTTAATCAGAATCCCATCTAATTTTGCCTTCACTCTTCATATCAAAACTCTGCCATATTTTTCTGCTTATTACTTCACTTCCACACATTCAATCCAAACTCAACCTTGTATATATATGATAAGCCTTGTCAAGTCATCTTGAATAAGCTTCCACATAAATAATAAAACTTAAGTCTATCAGCTGCATGTAACCAATTAAACATAAAATGTAAACTATTTTTAGTTGGATGACACTAAAAGCATAACTCGGTTAACACTGTAATCCTTCAATGCCCGATCGTTACTATATTGCCCAAGTGAACTCGGTTAGAACTAAAAATCACTTTGGTCTTCTTCAATGCTTGAGAGAACATGGCATACACTGACTGTGCTTGGTTTAGGTATAGACATTTGTGTAAAATCACTATATTTGTGTATACATCAATGACAATACACAAGTGAATAATTGTCATCAACAATCTCCCTCTTTGGCATTGATGGCAATACAACATGTCATAATAAAAATAATTTTAGAGAAAAAAAAATAAGGATAAAATTTTATTAATTTCCTTAGCTTCATTCTTATTCTCATCCATAAAAATCCCTCTGTCTTCACAATCAATGAAATACAGATTTCTCCCTCTTACATCAATCTTTGTTTTTGATAAAATTCCTCCCTCTGTCATCAAAAATATCTCCCTCAATAATATTTTATTTCATGACATCAATAATGTCTCCCTCTTTAACAACCAATGCCAAAGACACTATCCAATGAATTGTAATGTACCTTATGTACTAATTCACATGTAATAAGCTCTGACAATTTGAATCAACATGTTGAATCTATTGTGTAGCTTGGTTGATGCATCACTAACATGTCCATTAGTGAGCCTCAGTTAGGGGAATCACCCCTAGCTTTCCTCTAAGATACAAGAATGCATCCTTAGGTAACAATTTTGTGAATATGTCTATAATTTGTTCTTTAGTATTCACATATTCCAACCTTACTTCCTTGTCTTGAACCAATTCCCTCAAGAAATGATACTTTATTGCAATATGCTTAGTCTTAGGATGCATCACAGGGTTCTTTGAAATGTTAATAGCACTAGTTTTGTCACAGTAAATAATAACTGGTTCTTTGATTTCCTCCTTCATACCTGAAAATAGGTGTTTGAACCATATGACATTTGAAGAATTTACTACTACAACAAAAAACTCTATCTCTGTTGTAGACTTAGAAATGTAATTCTATTTCTTTCTGGTCCAAGAGACTAACCTCTTACCAAGGAGTAATTCTCCACTACTGGTGCTCTTTCTTTCATCAACACTTCTTTCCCAATCAACATCAGTAAAAGTCTTCAAATCAAAGTTTCCTCCTTTTTTATACCATAGTCCATACTCTTCACACCCTTAAGATATCTTAGAATCCTTTTGATAGCCATCAAATGATTCTCTCTATGATTAGTTGAAATCCTTGCAACAATACCAACTACTAATGCAATATCAGGTCTAGTGTGAACAACATATTGAAGTTTACTAATTATGGATCTATATGTATTCTGATTTAGCTCCTTTGAGTCATCATCCTTAGACAATTTATTTCTAGTAGACATAGGTGTCCTAGCCGGTCTGGAATCTTCCATTCCAAATTTCTTCAGTAACTCCTTGATGTATTTAGACTGAGTAATGTAGATACCATCCTTCATCTGATGAACTTGTAAACCAACAAAGAATTTGATTTCTCCAAACATAGACATCTCAAATTCCTTACTCATAGCTTCGGAGAATGGTTTGCATAAATCATCATATCCACTAAATAGTATATCATCAACAAATATCTCTGCCAATAGTATCTTTCTCTGAGGTCCTTCTTTGATGTACAAGATACTATTTTCATTAGTTATCTAAAACCCAATACTTATTAGTTAACCATGCAATCTTTCATACCAGGCTCTAGAAGCTTGCTTCAGTCAATACAAGGCTTTGTGCGATTTGCAAACCATATTCCTTTTGTTAGGATCAACAAAACTTTCAGGTTGCTCAATATAGACTTCCTCTTCCAAAATTCCATTCAAGAATGCATATTTTACATCCATTTGGTATACATTTAATCTTTTATGTGTTGTATATGCCAGAAGAGGTCTGACTCCTTCAGGTCTTGCAACAAGAGAAAAAGTTTCTCCATAATCAATACCCTCTTCTTGAGCATATCCTTTACACACTAATCTTGCTTTGTTTCTGGAAACTTCACCTTTTTCATTCATCTTGTTTCTGAGAACCCACTTGGTACCAATCCCATTCTTGTCTTTTGGTCTAGGTACAAGAGTCCAAGTTTTTTCTTTTCTATCTTCTCAATCTCTTCATTCGTGGCTTCTATCCAACTTTCATCATTCAATGCATCTTTAATGGATCTAGGCTCAATTTCATTAAGAAAACATGTACCTTTAATTTTGTTCCTTGTCATTATACCTTATGTCTGATCTCCAATTATTTGCTTAGGTGCATGATGCCTCCTGACATATTTTGCAAGTACAGGTTCCTTGCTCTTTGATTCTAGGCTTGTTCCACTTGGTTCACCATGCTCAAACATTATGTTCTTCTCTTCTTTCTGATAGTTGGGTTCCACTATCTGAGACTTGGGTTCCTCTATCTGAGACTCGGGTGCCTCTATCTACGACTTGATTCCCTCTATCTATGACTCAGTTTTGTCAGTCTGAGACTCGGTTTCTTCAGTAAGAAGCTTTAGTTGCATAGGTTGCAACAAGGTTTTTTCTAATGAATTTAGTGGTTGACATGGTTGTTGTCCAATCACCATTTCCTGTGTCTTAGGTATAGTATTAGGTTCATAATACACAAATTTTCTGTAGTCCTCGGGCTCTTTACCACTTTGTTCTCACTTCTCTCTACAAACTCATTAATCTTTACATGTATACTTTCTATGAATTTATGAGTAGAAAGATTCAAAAATTTATATGCTTTGTTTTTGTAGGAGTAGCCTAGGAATATACCTTCATTACCTTTTACATCAAATTTTCCATTTCTTGCTTCCTTCAAGATGTAACATTTACTTCCAAACACTTTGAAATAACAAACATTGGGTTTATAGCAGTACCATAATTCAAAAGGTGTCTTCTCAGTACCTTTCTTCAGTTGAACTCTATTCAAGGTGTGAATTGCAGTGCTAATAGCTTCCTTCCAGTATTTGGTTGCAACATTTTTTTCAATCATTAGGGTTATTGCACAATCCATAATAGATCTATTTCTTCTTTCTGCTATCCCATTTTTCTATGGTGTACCTGGGGAAGATACTTGTCTCTTGATTACTCTTTCATTGCAGAATTCATTTAATTCATTAGAAATGAATTCACCTCCTCTATCAAATCTTAAGCATTTAAATTTATTTCCTATTTCCTTCTCAACTCTGGAAAGGTACCACTTAAACTTCTGAAAATCTTTTGATTTTTCTTTGATAAACATAACAGTCATCATTCTGGAATGGTCATCAACAAATAGAATGAAATAATTCTCACCTTTGTAACTTGTTGTTCCAGTTGGTCCACATAGATCAGTATGCACTAACTCCAAGACTTATTCTGTATTGTAATTATTTCTCTTGAAACTAGTTTTTCCCATCTTCCCAATTTGACATTGTTTGCATATTGCCAATTCAGGTTTCTTCAAAATAGGAATACCTCTTACTCTTTTGTTCTTACTTATGTTGACCAGGTTATCAAAATTCACATAACACAACCTTTTATGCCATAACCAACTTTCTTCTACTTGTGCAATAAAACATGAACTTTCAGTGAGATCAAGATAGAATAGATTACCTTTTGTTTGCCTTCCAGTTCCAACTAGGTTTCCTTTACCATCCAGGACCTTGGCCTTACCATTCATGAATTCTACCTTGAAACCAATGTTATTAAGTTGTGCCACACTTAGTAGATTACACCTTATTCCTTCAACCCAATAAGCATTATCACATTTGATTTCTTCTGTTAGAGAAATATAACCTTTACCTTTCACATAGCAACGTTCATCATTCCCAAAACTAACACTGCCACCATCATAGTGCTCAATATGTTCAAATTTAGTTTTATTACCAGTCATGTGGTGAGAACAACCACTGTTAATTATCCAAGTTTCATTCTTGCTAATATGAGAGTAAAGTGAAGTCTTTTCATTCTCTTCATTGTCTGACTCATCCTTAATAGCAATGCAAACCATTTCATCTTCATCTTCATCACTATCAGAATCTTTTGCAATATAAAAATCTTTCTTACCTTTATCCTTGTAGCTCTTATAGCTCTTGAAATATTTCTTGCCTTTGTACTTGTTGAACTTTATCTCACCTTTTTCTTCTTTGTTTGGACACTTAGCAGCAATGTGACCAACCTCATCACATGAAAAGAAAATCAATGTTATTCTTCCTTTGTCAATTCTCTTTGTAAGTAATGCTTCAATGATTTCTAGATCCTCATCATCATCATCATCACTATCATTGTCAATCTATTTTCATTTTGAGTTTATATCCATCTTACCAAGGTTTAATTTAGCTTTGAATGCATACTCAAAATTGTTAGGATTAGGAGAATAATTGTCAAAATTGTCCAACTCAAAAGTTGTAAGCCTTCCAACCAATGCATCTAGAGTTATATCATTACTGCACCTCATCTCTTGAATATCTGAAACTCTAATTACATAGATAGGAAGTAAAGTTATTAATACCTTACTAGCCACTATTTTGTCTTCAATTGTTCCATCGACAGCTATGATGGCACTGACACTTTTCTTGATTCTTTCACTATATTTTGTAATGTCTTCTCCTTCTTTCATTTTCATCGAATCAAAATGAACTCTGAGACTTTCTACTTTAGCTCTCTTTACATTTTCATATCCTCCATGGATATCATGTAGTTTCTTCCACATATAATAGGCAGTAGGGAAGTCCTTGACTTCATCAAATTTGTAATACTTGAGTGAAGAAGCTATATCAATCATCATTATGTTATGATTCTTCATGTCCACCATCTGATCCAAAGACATAGGTCTCGGTGGTTCCACATACCTGTCATCCAAGAATTGCAAACCAGTATATCCAATAGTACATAGATGTAGCCTCATCAAGTCTTTCCATGCAGTGAAATTGTCTATGTTAAGCTTGGGAATCTCCCTTTTGTAAGCAATCTCTGATCTTTAGCTTAGGCCTTGAAACCTTCCCTGAAATCACCAAATGCTCTAATACCAATTATTGGAAATGAGTTGAGTAACTGAGAAGGGAGGGGTGAATTACTTACCACAAAAAAAATCCAAGTCCCTTACATGTCTTAATCAAACTTATCATTGTTACTCAGTCAACAAAGATATTATGTTGTTACTCGGTTAACAAAGTAAATCTTTAAGATATTAACTGTAATTATCCTTTAGTGATTAAGTGTAAAAACATAAAGCATAAAGAAAATAACATGTATACAGATGAAACCAAGATTTAACGTGGAAACCCAATTTGGGAAAACCACCAATTGCAACTAGTTACTATTTTTCACTCTTTTGAAGTGAGCCCTGTTAGGAGCCAACCCTGTTAAAGGTTACAAAACACACTTTTAGGTGTGACCCTGTTAGAGGATTTAATCACCCTGTAATGAGTGGCCTTGTTAGAGGTCTTCAAACACTTCAATGTAGAAATGTCACCTTGTGAGAGGATTTACAAAAGACTATTAATTCTACTCTGTAAAGAGATTTGGATCATTGCTACAATTGTTAGAGAGTAACAATGGATTGACCTGATTGATAAAGCAACTATCTTTGTTGATTCAGATATGCTATGGTTTTAAACTAGATCCTCACTGATCAAATATTCAATTGCAACTCTGTATGTTCTATCCTTATTTAGAATCCCATCTAATTTTGCCTTCACTCTTCATATCAAAACTCTGGCATATATTTCTGCTTATTACTTCACTTCCACACATTCAATCCAAACTTGACCTTGTATATATACGATAAGCCTTGTTAAGTTATCTTGATTAACCTTCCAAATAAATAATAAAACTTAAGTCTTCCAGCTGCATGTAACCAATTAAACATAAAATGTAAATTGTTGTTAGTCAACTGACACTACAAGAATAAGTTGGTTAACACTGTAATCCTTCAATGCCTGACTGTTACTGTATTTCCCGAGTGAACTCGGTTAGAGATGAAAATCACTTTGGTTTCTTCAATTCCCGAGAGAACATGGCATACACTGATTGTGATCAATTTAGGTATAGACATTTGTGTAACATCACTATATTTGTGTATACATCAATGACAATACACAATTGAATAATTGTCATCAACACCCATATGTTGATTAACAAAATGAAGAAATCTTACAATGATTAGTGGTTATGTGCACAAATATGGAGGGCCAAAAATATGTCACTCATCTTTTTGGTTCCCCAAAAATAATAGGGTGTACACCATATAAGGTGCACGTCATATAAGGAAAATGCCATATATGGTGTACGCCATATGGCTTGGTGTGCTGAGCCTAAGGCTTGAGCATATAAATCCTATATGGTGTATGCCATATGAAGTGTTTTTTTATAAATTCAAAATCAAGCCCTAAAACCCTATTTCATTCTCATTTGTAGTCGCGAGTTGTAGAGAGGAGCAATTTTTAAGAAGGGCATATGCACTATTGGAAGCCAAAATTTCTTTGTAGGTGCATTGGATCATCACCAAAATGCTACCAATATGTCAAGGATGTCGAAGAGGTGAGTATATTTATATTTTTAACTTCTTTTTATTATTATTAAAGTATAAGTTTAATTAGGGTTTTAAATTAAATTTTATTTTAATTTTCAATAGATGTTAATCCACCTCAACCAAATCATGGACCACCTCCTCATGAATAATTTCATGAATAAAATGTTCCTCAACCTCCTCAAACAATCCATGGACACCCACCTAAAACACATGGGAATTTGATACACCAAATAGAAACAACAAAAATCAATTAGAGGCTTTGATTGAGAGGTTGAGAGAATATGTTAGCACAAATCCTCATAGGAAAACAATTGCAGATTCATTGAAATCAACCTTGATCCAAGTAGGCACAGTTAGCGGGAAAATCAATTTATTTTCAAACAAACAAAAATAATATTATTTAGATAAATTATCATATGAGGATGTAAAAATAAAAGTTACATTTGTACACTCTTTATAGATCTTAGAATGAATGAACCTCTCAATCCTAATTGCAGGAGCTTCCCCATCCACTGGTGCCACCACGAGGGAATTAAAAAAAAAAATTTTGATAGATAGTGGATAGTTTTTGATATCCCTCCTTGTAATAATCATGAGGTTCCATTGTATTTTTTGAGGAAACTCTATTGTGAGTTTGTCCTCAATGAGATCCTAGATTATTTTGATCTTTTAGAATTTTAGGGTAGAGGTGGGGTGGCCTCACATGATAGACCAGGGCACAATGCAACCCTAACATAGTGAGGAGAATCATTTCCAAACCTCATATAGAGAATGCTACCATTCCTTACGTTGTGAAGGATACTATTGAGGTGGACACACTAGGCACCGTTAGTGCACACACTCTGATCCTGATATAGTGTGACAATCCTTTAGTAAAGAGTGAGAGGGGTGAGTCTTTGAGGGATCAAGTTTTACCTCATTTTTTAAAATCATGTGGAGCCCTATGCACATATGGTGGTGACGATGGTAGACAAACAACTACAGATGATAGGGTGATGATTAAAGAACTTCTCAATGAAACATTCAACATTGATATATAGGTAATTATTTGCAAGTTAAATAATTAATTTAATTATATTTACATTATAAATTAATGAATAACTAAATTAGTAGAATTATTATGATCAAAATCTAGGGTCAAAGTGTTCATGGTAGTGGCAGTGTTTCTCCAGACTCCTTTTTCACAACATCACTGAGTCCACATGTATATATCTAATAAATGATTAAAATCATTACATGTGAGTAGTACATAAATGTGAATGGTTGTCTCATAAATTACTTTGCATGTGCATTAGTTTACTGCTAGACCCTCAACATTGACACCACCCAGTGAAGGATATCATGGCAATTTCATAGAGGTATTATAAAAAAGTTTAGGTATTCTTGATAAATAAATAGTACTCTTGTTGTTTCATTTTTAAATGTTAACATCAGAGACTCTTGCTATTCGTGACTCATTGGATCATCGGGTTGCTAGAATTGTAGCATGTTCTGAAGCATTAACTTAGGTATGAAAGAGTTTCATTAATTTTTTTTTAACATTTTAGATTGAAAATTTTAATGATATTAATGTATGTATTTTAATTATTATTTTTATTATTGTTGAAGCGGATTGTAACTCTAGATCGTCAACGTGCCCCTCCCATGGATGAACACAACAACTATTTGTTAATGGTAAGTAAATATTCTATTGTATTTCATCGTATAATTTAATTTTGATATATATATAT
>MU225118.1:409552-436162 GCA_018584345.1 Thuja plicata
AGAGGAAGAACAACCTCAACCTCATCCCTTGAGGAGATCCATGAGAGAAAGAAAGCAACCAGAAAGGTTTGGTTATTCTATGTTAGATTCCAGTTGTGCTTTTGCTTTGATTACTAACACTGATGAGTCTAGATCTGTGAAAGAGGCTTTGGGCATGGAAGATGCAGGTTCCTGGATTGAGGATATGGATGATGAGATGGATTCATTAGAAAAAAACAAAACTTGGGACCTTGTACCTTTGCCTAAAGAGATAAAATCTGTTGGCTGTAAATGGGTGTTCAAGAAGAAATTATGTGCATATGGCAGTGTTGAAAGGTACAAAGCTAGATTGGTTGCAAAGGGGTATTCACAGGTATAGAGAATAGATTATGGTGAAATATTCTCTCCTGTTGCAAAGTTGACATCCATTAGATTTTTGTTATCTCTTGCTGCATCATATGATTTAGAGATAGAAGAGATGGATGTGAAGACAACTTTCCTTCATGGTGATTTGGAGGAAGAGATTTATATGTCATAGCCTGAGCACTACATTGTTAAAGGTAAAGAATCCTTAGTTTGCAGATTAAAGAAATCTCTATATGGTTTGAAGCAATCTCCTAGGATGTGGTACCTTAAGTTTGATGCCTTTGTGTTGTCAATTGGATTTGTAAGATCAAAACCAGATCATTATGTTTATTTTAGAGTTGAAAATGATCGCCTTCTTATTGTTGCATTATATGTTGATGATATGTTTTTGTTTGGGAAGGGTAAGGGTATGATTTCTGATTTTAAATCTCAGTTGTTAGCACAGTTTGAGATGAAAGGTCTTGAGGCAGTAAGGTACATCTTGGGTATGGAAATCAATAGAGACAAGTTTGACAGAAAACTTTGGTTGAGTCAGAGTAAGTATGTGAAGTCTATGTTGGATAGGTTCAACATGGCAGATTGTAGACCACTATGTGTTCCTGTTTCAGTGGGAACAAAGTTATCTATAGATGATTGTCCAAAATATCCTAGTGAGGTGGAGGACATGAGTACAGTACCTTATGCTAGTGCACTTGGTAGCCTTATGTATGCTATGGTCTGTACTAGACCATACATTGCCCAAGCAATGGGAGTCCTGAGTCAGTTTATGGCTAACCCTGGACGGGTACATTGGGATGCAGTTAAGCAAGTATTCAGATATTTGAGGGGTACATCAGATTACTCCATATGTTACCATGGTAACTCTTCTAGATCTCCGCATTCAGTTTGTATTCGTGGGTTTGTGGATTCAGATTAGGCATGTGATATTAACAGCAGGAGATCCACCAGTGCTTATGTGTTCACTATGTTTGGTGGGGCCATCAGTTGGATGAGTAAGAGACAACCTGTGGTTGCTTTGTCCACTACAGAAGCTGAGTACATGGCTGCTACTCATGCTTGTAAGGAATCCATTTGGCTTAGGAGATTATGTTTTGATGTTGGTGTTGATGCATAATAGATTACTATTTGGTGTGACAGTCAGAACGCTATTTGCCTTGCGAAGAATCCAACTTTCCATGCCAGAAAGAAGCACATTGATGTGCAGTTTCACTTTGTGAGAGATATGGTGGAAGATGGAAAGGTAAATTTGGAGAAGGTAGATACTGTGAAGAATGTTGCAGATGCATTAACGAAACCAGTGGGCACTGCAAAGTTCAGATGGTGTTCGGAGTCTATGGGCCTTTTGGCCTATAGCGGTTAGTTCCTGTTATGTTCCTATTGCTCTTACAAGGTGTTCGACAAGTGGGGGAATGTTAGGAATAAGGTGTCTCAACCTTGGATAATTCCTATTCTTATTATTTGTTTTGAAAAATGTATTTTCTTGCAAATAAGGTAATTAAGTGTGAGTGTACATGTCTAGTTGACATGTTGATGTGTCACTGCACTTGATATGTTGACATCTTAAATTGTGTGTAAGGGGGTCATGGCTGAAATGGTTATGACGGATTCCTATGACACATAAGAGCTATTTCTAGGAGATTTCAATGACAGGTGAAGGCATGCAAGACATGTGGCAACTGGTAAAACCCTAATATGGCTATCCTTGGAAGTTGCCCTAAAAAGGAAAGCGCATGATATAAGTGTTTTTTAGGGTTGCAGGAAAGGATATGAAAAGAGTGTATTGTTGGTATGATCTGGTGCTACTAAATTTGTCTTAGAGTGTCGATTGTCTCCTGAAAGAACTTGCAATGCAAGTGTGTTGTAACCGTTGTGTTGAAGATAATACATTGTGCAGGTTTTGGAGTGCTGGGGTTTTTTACCGAAAGGTTTTCCCCAGGGTAAATCATTGTGTCATTCTCTATTTTCTGTATGCATAGTATGTGGATACAATATCATTGTTAAAGTAGTTAACGAATTTGAAATTGTAAGGATTTAAAAGAATTTTCACAATACTTTCCTATAGAGATTAGTGTAGGAAGCTGTTTCCGCACCTGAGTTTTTGTACAAATGTATTCAATTAGGATTTTATCTTTTTCATCATACATCTCATAGTATCTAGGTAATTGATTTAGCAAATGAATTGTATGCTAGAATTTGAAGATGAAGCAAATGAAAGAGAATTTGAAGCTCTACTAGCTAGAAGACTACAAAGAGGTAAAGGAAAGTACCGAGGTAAGATACCCTTGAAATTTTTTAAATGTAATAAGATTGGACATATTTCTTCTAGATTCCCTGACAATGACAGTGATGAGAAGAAAGATAACTAAGATGAGAACAAAAGAGAAGGACTAATCGATGATGACACAGATGATGATGATGAAGAAGAAGAAGTTGTATATATTGCCATCAAGGACAATTTTGATGAAGAAAAGAAAGAATAAAAATCCCTAATATCACATGTAAGAAAAAATGATACCTGGATTATAGACAGCGGGTGTTCAAACCACATGACTGGTGACACACTTAAATTCATTAATATGGAAGAAAATAATGGAGGATATGTTAGATTCAGTTATGATGCTCCATATCCTGTGAAAGGTAAAGGTTCTATAATTCTATTAAATAATACAAGATGTGATGATGTATATTGGGTTGAAGGATTAAAGTACAATTTGTTGAGTGTGGCACAACTAAACAATTTAGGACACTGACTAGAATTTCAAAATGGGAAGATAAAAGTATTTGATCAGAAAGGAAACCTGATTGCCATTGGAGTCGAACAATCTAAAGGTAACCTATTTTATCTTGATACATCTATTAAGAGTTGTTTGTATGATAAATTTGAAGATTCATGGTTATGAAACAAGAGGTTGTGTCATGTAAATTTTGACAATATAATTAAAGTGAGCAAAAAGAATAGAGTAAGAGGTCTACCAAGATTAGAGAAACCTGAGAATGTCATGTGAAAGGAATGTCAAGTTGGAAAAATGGCTAAGTCAAGTTTTAAAAGTAAGTCTTATGTTACACAAGGAATTTTGGACTTAGTGCACACTGACGTATGTGGACCGATGAGAACACAAAGCTACTATGGTGATAGATATTTCATTTTTTTGTTGATGATTATTCTAGAATGATGTCTGTCATGTTTTTAAAATAGAAATATGAAGCTTTCTAGATGTTTGAGTGGTAGAAGGAAAGAGTTGAAAAGGAGGCTGGAAGAAAACTGAAGTGTCTGAGACCTGACAAAGGAGGAGATTTTACTTCTAATGAGTTTATACTCTTCTGCAATGAACATGGAATAAAGAGCAAAATGTCTGCACCAAGGACACCACAATATAATGGTATAGCTGAAAGGAGAAATAGATCCATTATGGATTGCATGAGAACACTGATGATTGAGAAGGGTATTTATCAAACTCATTGGAGAGAAGCAGTCAACACTGTTGCTTATACACTCAACCGAGTACAATTGAAGAAAGGTACACACAAGACACCATATGAGATTTGGTATGATCACAAACCTAATGTGAGTTATTTCAAAGTATTTGGAAGTAGATGCTATATTATTAAAGATGCTAGAGATGGTAAGTTTGATTCTAAAGGAGATGAGGGAATATTATTTGGATATTCTACAAAGAGAAAATCTTACAAATGTTTGAACACATCTACTAAAAAAATTGTGGAAAGTGCAAATGTGATGTTAGAGTATGTGAACTCAAAGGAGCAATTAGAAAATATATTCTCTAAGCCACTACCAAATGATGCTTTTGAGTATCTCCAAGGTAAATTAGGGGCCCTACCCCTATCCAACATTCATTATAGAAAGATGCACTTTGCATCATTTCTAGGACTCAATAGAATATCTATTTTGTGAGTTGATGCTAGTGTTCACACTTTAGGTGTTGCCTGAAGTTGTGTAAAGTAATTATGTATGCAAAGAGTTATTAGTACATGCAAGGTATGATCCACTTCTTGAAAAAAAAATTAGAAGTATGAACGTTTTGCATTTTTGTCAAAGAGGGAGAATGAATAATTGATGAATACAAAGATTAAGGGAGAATGCTTATTCAAAGAACAAAAAGAGGGAGAATATGCATAAAGATGTTAAGAAAGAATGAACATAGAGGGAGAAAAAGATCAAATAGATCAAAGGGATTAAAGACATAACATAGATGTAGGGAGATGAACAGTGTTTCCATCTATGCCAAACAGGGAGATTGTTACTCAACTGATGGAGATGATGATGAAGACCAAGATCAGAGGTATACAAGATTGTAGAAATTATTAGACCAGACAATGATAAGAACATCTTGAGATAATTGGTTTCTACTTTATCAAGTTGGTAAAGTAGATTGGGAAAGCCAGTAAGACTAAAGAGCTAAGCTACCGAGTAGAGAGAGTTTGTCAGTAAAGGGTTATGAAAGTTGGTCATGACACCGAGACATTGAAGCATCAAGCAGTGCATGTTAGTCACCAAACTGAGAGTTAGTTTCTGAGCATAACAGATGTTAGAAACAAGGATAATAACACATTTAATGGTGAGCTACAAAGATCTGGAAGATTCCAAGAATAGAGAGCAAGTTGGTTACAAGATCTAGGCATTGAAAAATTCAAGGAAGAGTTCTATGGTATAGATTAAGCGGCAAAAGTGAAGGTTTCATTTCCAAGAAAAGTGCAAGTTCCGAGATGATGCCAAAGCGGCTAATCGAGTTTCAAGTTCACTGAATTAGTTCAAAAATTTAATCTAATGGATGAGCATGATTCAAGGAAAACCTAATCAAGGAGATTAAGAGGCAAAAATAGAGTCTATTTAAATGATGAATTCAAAGAAAAAATGGTTGGCAAATTGAAGTGTTGAAGTGCTACCGAGTGATGCAGTGAAGATTAAAGAAGTGATAATCTAAGTCTAAGAGCAGAGATTGATGAAGTGTTGATGCTAATAGTCAGAGAGCGTATAAGGGATCTGATCAAGAAAGAGGTAGTTTCAATTTTATATATTGTTTCTTATTTACATTTGTAACAACAAAATCTCTTAATTGAGTGGACTTAACAATCTTATTGTAAAATCCTTGATAAAGGTAACATTCTAAAAGAGTTTTCAAAGCCCTCTAACTAGGCCACTCCTAACAGGGTGAAGATCTTAACGGGTCTGAGGTAAATCCCCTAACAGGGTCACATTTAACAAATGTGGATTGTAATCTTTAACATGATAAGCTTTTAACCAAGCATACTTCAAAAGAGTATTTTCATTCATGGGTGGCAATTCCCACATGGGGTTTTCCCAAATTGGATTTCCTTGTTAAATCTGGTGTCAAATGTGTTGAATAATTAATGTGCATATTATTTACTGTCTATGCAAGTTACTGTTTGAGTTATTAAAGATATTTTGTGATTTAGTTGCTACTGTTGTTTATCCTACCGAGTTGAATCAGAATTAAATTTTTAAATTTAAAGAATCATAGTTTTCTGATTCACCCCCTCCTCTCAGTAATCCAACAAGAAGAACATTAGAAGAATTGGTGAAGAATTCTGAGTCCTCCTCACAATTAGTTACAAAGGTAGATAAGGAAGTATCCAAACTATTGGACAAAGTTAGTGTGCTTGAAATTGAGAAAGAGAGAGTGTTAGGAAGATTTGGTGCATTGAGGAGTCTGATCACTCCAAAACTATCAATTCTAGAGAAACACCTTTCAGATATGGAGAAAGAGAAGAAGGCTCTTATTGAAGAAATGCCTACAGAGCTGAAGGCCACTAAGATTTCATCTTTTTCTTTGAATGGATTGATTCATGTTGGTCAGATCTTGGTGAAGACATGGATAGCAAAGGTGAAGATATTGGAAACCTCTTTCCAATATGTACTTCACATGGTATGAATTTTTTATGAGAAGTCCTAAAATTTTTATATGTATATAGTTATACCTTTGACATTGATGTCAAAGGGGGGAGTAGTAAGTATGAAAAATGGTCTTAGTCAGTTTAGTAGTTTGGTATTGAGCACTTGTCATTTTTCAATAATTGTTGCCATCAATGCCAAAGGGGGAGATTGTTGAAGAGTGGCCTGATTAGAATAGCATAGAGGTTGTCATTTATGGAAACATTACTCATTGGCATGGTCACTTGAATCACAATCCAGTTTTGGATATTCAGTTTTGTAAAAATGACTATGTCCAGGAAGTAGTTGATAGGATACAACTGCACAGTTTTTCTTTGCAAGCGTAGTATGTAGTGAACTAATTCATGCAAGCTTAGAGGAAAGTATTATGGGATGTAGCAGACCTCCAATTAAGGTCACTTGTATTTTGGATTTGATTTCAAAGAGTTGCAGTTTGATATATCTATACGAAGATAGTGCAACAATGTAACAGGGTAGAGGAATGGTTGTGATGATTAGGGGAGTATCTTGTAGACTACTGAAGTGCTACATTGGATTTGGTTTGGATCCTACCCCATTTTTTTGATGTATTATCACTGACTATGTATTTTTTATTCGATGAAGTGTTGGACACGTTTTGTGATGTATTTGTGAGACGACTAGAAAGGTTATGAGATCGAGTATATATAGAAGATGTTTTGAGATGCGAAGATGGGAAGTTATGAATGAGATCCATTGTGATGTTAGAATCAGAAAAAGGATGGTGAAAATTATAACTGGGAATACCTAAGCATAGCTGATGCTTGTTTAGTTCATTGTAAGATAGATTTGCATTGTAACAACAATGAGCTCATTGTATCACTCCTAACAAAGTTTTTATCCTTTAAGAGGTAATTGTACTAATGTAATACTCAGCTCCTAATAGGGCCATGTCTCCTAACAGGGACATTATACTCTTAGTACAATATTTGTGGGTATCATCCCTGCTGGGGTTTTTCCCTTAACAGGGTTTCCCCGTGAAAAAATCATGGTGTTGTGAGTTGTGTACTTTATGTGTGTTTTATCTTTACTTCAGTAATTGAATGGTTAAGTTTGAATTGGTTAATTTTAAAGTTAAAGTGATGTAATATTTATTCACCCCCTCTCAATATTACTTAATTCTAAAAATTTACACTTTATGAACTTAAGAGGAAGCATCGATACAAAATGGTTCAAAATGTTTGAGCAAGTCTAGGAGTCGAATGAGGTCATTCCAGGAATTTACGTACCTATCCTAGACTATTAGAGTTTATGATATAAGGTTGCAACAATTAGTTTCAAAGATATGCGCATTTATATCTTTCAACTTAGCAACATTGCAAGTTTTGACAACAACTAAAAAGTTGTCGTTGCTTTTAAATAGGGTCCAATCTCCCAAAAGTGAGAGATTTTTTTGTGGAAAGAGGTAACAAAATCCTATAGCATCAAGCAGTTTATTCATACGTCACATTATCTCAGATAAACACCCTATCAAATTTTGAAACAATTCACACTTTATGAACTAAAAGGGACGCAATGGTATGGAATGGTCCAAAATGTTCAAGCGAGTCTTAGAGCCAAATAAGGTCATTCCTAGAATTCACCTATTTAAATAGAGCTATTGGAATTGATGGTTTGAGGCCACAATAATTAGTTTCAAAGATACACATAGTTGTATCTTTCAACTGAGAGATAATATAAGATTTGACAACAAAAGAAGCATTGTTGATACTTTTGAATAGGGTCAAATCTCCCAAAATTGAGAGAGGTTTTATTGACTAGTTATAATATGATCTCGTGGCATTAGATGGTTCATTAATATATTTCAAAGTCTTTGAGAAACACCCTGTCAAAGTTTGACACAATTCACACTTTATGAACTTAATGGGATGCACCGGTATAGAGTGGTTTGGAACATTCTAGCATGTCTGGGAGCCAAAAGAGGGAATTTATAGAATTTAATCCCCCAACTGGATTTTTTGGCACTAATGGTTCAAGTCCATGATGAGTGGTTTAAAAGATACACACAATTGTAATTTTTAACTGAGTGACATTACAGGATTTGATAACTACAACAAAGTTGTTGATGCTTTTTAATGGGGTTGAATCTCTCAAAAGTGAGAGATTTGTTTTGTGGGTATTGGAATCACAATCCCATAACATTAGATAATTCATTCATATGTTGCATGGTCTTCCAGAAATTCCCCTTCAAAGTTTGACACAATTCACACTTTATGAACTTAAGGGGACACATCAATATAGAGTGGTCTGGAATGTTCAAGCTAGTACAAGATCCAAAAAAGGTCATTTATAGAATTTACACACCCAAATGGAGCTATTGGTACTAATGGCTTGAGGCCACAATGATCAGTTCCCAAGGTACACACAGATGCAACTTCTAATTGAGCGACATTGCACGATTTGATAGGTGAAAAGTTGTTGGCACTTTTAAACCGGGTCAAATCTCTTTAAATTGAGAGAGGCTTTTATGGGAAGAGGTAACATGATATTGTAGCATCAAATAGTTCACTCATACATTGCATGGTCTCCAATAAATTCCCTATAAAATTTTGACACCATTTGCACTTTACAAATTTAAGGAGACGCACTGTTACAAAGTGTTCTAGAATGTTTGAGTGTGTCTAGGAGCCAAATAAGGTCATTCCTATAATTTAAAAACACAAAAAAAATGTTTACAATGATAATTTGAGGCCATAATGAGTGGTTTCAAAGATATACAATGTTGCACCTTTCAATTGAGCGACATCACAACTTTTTGTAACAACTGAAAAGTTGTCGACACTTTTTAACGAGGCCGAATCCTCTGAATGTGGGGGATATTTTTTTGGGAAGTGGTAACACAATCTTGTACAATTATATGGATTTATCCTACATCACATGAGCTCCAAGAAATTCCCTAATAAATTTTGACATAAAATTGTATTTTATGAATTTAAGGGGATGCACCAGTACGAAGTGATCCAGAATGGCCAAGCATTTCCAGAAGCTAAACGAGGTCATTCATGGAATTTATCCACCAAAATAGAGCTATTGGAATTGATGATTTTAGGCCACAATTAGTGGTTTCAAAGATACACAATTTCAAACCTTTCAACTGAGTGACATTGCAACTTTTTGTAACAACTAAAAAGTTGTCGACGCTTTTGAATGACGTCAAATCCTTCAAAAGAAGGAGGGTTTTTTTTGGGATATAGTAGCATGATCTTGTAGTAGTAGATAGATCAATTATATGTCATATGAGATATGATAAATGACCATGAAAATTGTGAACCAAAATCACACTTTATGACCTTAGGGGATGCAGAGGTACAAAGTGATCTGGGATGTTTGAGCAATTATGGGAGCCAAATGAGGGCATTTTTGGTATTTACCTTCCCAACCAGAGCTATGGAGAAGATGGTTTGAGGCCAGGATTGTGGTCTTGGGATCAATTGGTATGTATTTCTTGATGTGGTAGAAAAGTGAAAACTTTGATAGTATATCAACTAATTACAAAATGTTCAATTGACAAGAAAATATTGCAATGATCAAGAAGAAAATTGGCTATAGACAATCTGGTTATGAATTTTGTTAAGGATGAAATAATTAAGGAATTGCATGATATATTACTCCATGGTGTCATGAATATTCTTTAACATGGGATTGCAACTACATCCATTGAATATATAGAGGAAGATATAGAAAATTTTATTAATACAAAGATTCATGTGAGAGAAAAGGACATTTCCAAATAAAATGACTATCTTGGTGCCATCCAAGGTATCCCAATTACCCAGGGAAAAGAGAAAAAGCCCAAAATTAATGGGAAAGAGTGGGAAGATATTCTTGGAATCATGAAGCACAAAATCTCTTCAATGCACATGTACAATGACACAAAGTTTTAGATGGAGAAGTAAAAATTATTGTGGAATTATACATGAAGCAATGTGAAATAAAGCCTCAAGTTGGTTCATTTGTAGAAACAGAATCTAGTCATGCACTCCATTCTAATACTAAAAATATTTTAATTATAAATGCCTACTCATCAATGTCATTGCATTTATAAGACTTAGGAAGCTATTTAATCATGTTGGGTATGATCCCTCAACATTTTTATCAAATTATGTCTCCCTTGGGCTCAAGGATAATGGTTTACAGAGTGTGAAGTAACAAATATAATCTGAGCTCCAATTTCATTCCCTTGACAAGTGGATCTTATAATTATGATACAAGGAAGCTTCTTGTGGAGAGGCATAAATGAAGATTTCAACTCATTCTCCTATCCTACTCAAAAATCACTTGACCAAAAAAGTACTAAGTGAAAAAGGTCTCTAACCCTTAGCAAGGCATGGCTTGGCGATGTGATTATTTAAAAAAATGTTTAGGTACACTAGAGTATAATATTTTATATGACTAGAAGCCATAGTGCCAAGAAATAAATAGACAATTTAGAGTGAATCCACTATTTAGTATCATAAAATGACTCATAAAGTCCACCGTTTCATTGAGAAAGGTGAAATGAAGCCTCAAATTGGTTCATGTTGGACATGATCCCTCAAAAATTTTATTAGTTTATGTCTCCCTTGTTTTTAAGGATGGTGGTGGCCAGAGCCTGAAGCAACACATACAATCTAAACTCCAACTAACAAATTTTAAACCATATAGACTTAATAAGTGGGATTACTTGTACATATAATATGAGTTTAATGACAAGTGCAATTGATAGATTGAACATACGAGAACCAGGCCATTTCCTTGTAAGAAAAAATTCTGGAGGAAACGTAGATAAAATTTTTGAAAATAAAACACATAAATATTCATCTTTGTGTATTATTGGTATTAATGTAACTTTGATTTGTACAAATATACATATCATATGTACATGAATTCAAATAAATTTGACATTACATTTTTTGTATTCACATTCAATCCAATGAACCAACTAGATCTTCCCTACCCTTTATTGTCTCAAGTGTTGCATCATGTGTGGTTTACCTCCATATCTAATCAAATAGACATTTGATGAAACAACAAGGTTGGAATAATGAAATATCTTCTTGTGTGTCTTCTAATCCCTGAACAACCACAACCTAGGGTTCTTCATATGATACCATCCAAGCCATGTACCAATAACAACCACTACTCCTATAGGGTATTCTCATTCTTAACCATCTATAACATAGTGATCTAATTTATTGTTTGAGTCCACACAATGAGAGAAATAATAACCTATTCCTTCTTCATTGTCTTTAGGTGCAATGAAAAAAAAACATGGTCTACAATGATACAAGAATAATGAGGAGATTAATTTATTGAATATTTAGGATAAAGTACTAAATTTGAGATTATTTATACGTGGACAATTTACTTGGATGCACTAGATAAGACAAATGGTCAAATTTAATTGATGATTCCATTTCTGTTAGTTGCATTGCTACTAGGGGATGATATATCTCAAGAAGGCTCAAATATCATGTAGACCATTCGTCGACCCATTCCTTTGACTCACACTCATCCCAATATTCATCTATATATGATGAACAAAACCACACCATATGTCATGTATGGATACTCCATGAACCCACATTAAATCTTCTAAAAGAGTTCACCTCACTCAATCCTGTCAGTGTAAAACAATCCTCATATGGTGCAATGTTAGTTTCATTTATCAACCAAAAAAATATATGAACCATAGACTCACCTTCATTACATAGACCCATTGTAGCATTACACCACTAGAGGATACATTTCAAATATGACAATTTTTCTTTCTCTTTTTACTTTAATTATTAATGTGCCAAGGCTATTTTTATACATGTACCTTCACCATAATCCTCCCCCTTTCCATAACCTCTATGAAATTTCACATATAATGAATACCGACGATCTTAGGTATCCTACTCAACCAATAAAACACATGAGAATTCTTGAATTGTGATGCACAATTGACTAACCATATGATGTGCTGACCATATGATATGCCCCTACTAGCCAAAAGACCACTAAAAAGATGAAATAAATCTTGTAAAAACTCTATAGAATGTGTGTGATCATCACTGCTGTAAAAATGGCACTCCCTCAATATATTCCTATTCTCCTTTGTACTATCACATGAATGCATAAATTCTATATGCACAAATATAGAAAAATGTTGAGAGCTATAATACTTTGCTTGCACCTCATTTTTGTGGTTGTATTGTGTAGTTATTTATGAAGTCCACAACTAAAATGATGATATCAAGTGGGATTATGTCGTTGCACAAATTTAATTACAAATTCAACCATCGAGCTCTATGTGTATGCCTTGCATAATCATAAATAAAAACAATTTCACAAAACATGCACATGAAATAATGCATTGGAATCTTTTCAATTAACAAAATCACATTTTTTTCCTTTTTCCCATCCTTTAGATTCTATATAACGATCTTATATTTTCCAAATTGCATGTGTAATCTTCATATGTTGATAAATTTGCAAAGGTTGCAAGCCACCACAATTAATGCATGTGTCATCCAAGTATGAGAGCTTGCAATTATTAACCATACACTCTTTTACATAAAATGGTAGATATTAAATCCCTTTAAGATCTAGGTGGATCCAAGGTTTATATTACACTCGTGCAAAACAATGTTAGAATGCAAATGTACACATATATGTCGCTAAACATCATAATGGTTAGAAAATTGAATATGTACCTTACAAAAAGTTGTGTGTGTGAGATTTATCTTGACATAAAAAGGTTTATGCATTTCAAAATATCTTTAACTAATTTTAATTTGAAGATAAATTCTTATAAGTTTAGCAAAGAATTATGTCTAAGTTGAATCTAAAAAATGTTTCGGATGTGGATCACAGATTCGACTACCAATCCTTCTTCTTAGAACATCTCTTTGATTAGTAGATACGCGTGTGTTATTCATCCAAAAATATTCAATCAAGGATTTCAAATATTCAATAATTTCTTTATATTTTTGTGGTAGTCTATCAGAAAATTCCTATAACTCATTTCTATTTGGATCCTCCACTCTTTGATGCTTTTCCACAACTCTCATTAGAGACTTTATACTTATTTTCAATTCTTTACTTGTCTTTCTAATGAGTCAATATTTCTTTGTTGTAGTGATTACCATTGTTGATGTAAGTACATGTCATGTGACATTACTATCTTTTGTGCTTGATGTAGAACCCACACTCCCATATGGAGTCATTAGATTCTTTACAATAGATTTTTCACTTAGCTCATCCATCATTCTGAGCCCAAGAATCTTAATGATGGGCCTAAATTTTAGATCTCATCATTTCAACAAAGAGTTGACATCTTCCTATCACATTTAAATTATCAAAAATAATTTCCAAATGTGGTTAGCATATCTTTGACAAGTACACTTGGGAATCTTATCAGACATTGGTTTCAATATATTAGTATCAATATCGATCAAATACTTTGGCTTTCTATACAAAAATCTAAGAGGTATTCTCGACTATTGAGTGGGATCAAAATTAGGAACATCAACAACATTAGTAATGGATCGCATACCTTCAAATGAAGATTATGTGCCTAGAAATTGAGATGTGAAATATGGAACCTCTCCAACTTGAGATGTTGTTAATGGCGTGCCTTCAAATTTCAATGTTGTAAGTACCGTGTGTCCAACTTGATATGATGGTGTGCCTAAACCTTCTGATGTATAGCACAATGTTCCTTTAACATGATATGATGGTGTGCCTTTATTATGAGATGTAGAGAATGGTGTGCCTTCACTATGATATGTAGAGCATGTTGTGCCTTCAATATGGGATGATGGTGTCCCTTAAATTTGAGATGTCATAGATGACGTTCCCAAAACTTCATAATTAAATTGTCTTGTTGCACAAAGGTTTCTCATCCGTCGCCTTTGTGTTTCCAATTCCAATTCTCTCTTAATTTTCATTTATTTGTTATATTCCTCTTCAAAAGGCATTTCTTCTTGTATAGTATGCAATTTTCTTTTCTCACAAATTTGTCTCATTCTTTCAATTTTCTTCTCTTTCTCTACTTCATGCTCTTCCAATGTTATAATCTTTGGTCTTTTCCTCGGCATGATGATGAATTCTAAAAATGTGTACAAGTAATATATAGAGCTTAGTTGAAAACTTCTATTTACATCTAATGCACATTCCTAATTAAAATTGTTCATTACAATTTCCAAATTAGTTTGAAACTCTTTAAAATTTTGAGTTTTCATACATCTTCCTTCTAATTCAAACTTGAAATGTAAAAAATTCTATTACAATAAGTAAAATTATGAAAATAACAAGTCGTTGTAAACAAAAAACTCTTTGTTCACATTTTACTTCTAAAAAAATGAAAAACTTACCTCAAATGATCAATTTTGATAAAAAATGATCGACTTTACACTTCTAATTTGAATTTTAAACAAAAAGTTAGTGAAAAACTAATAGAATATGTCGATTGCACTTATTTGTGATATTCAACACCATGAAAAGTATTTATTTATCAGATAATGGATAGAAACTAGACATGAAACTAAAAATGTGGGTTTGAATCATGGGTTCCTTAGATTTTTTACTATTTTTAGTATGCCAAATATGACGTGTGCCATTTATGGTGTACACCATATATTATACAATTTTTTTCCTTTTTCCCCCTAGTGTTTACAGTGCTTCACATATTGAACACTCCATATATGACGTGCATCATATATGGTGTATGCCATAATGTATGATATGCAAAAAAAATGACAATGTCTATAGCCTTAACCCCTAAACCATAAGCCCTCTCTATTCCTTCCTTTCTTCCTCTCTATGTATAACCTAAACTCTAGGACATAAGCCCTCTCCCTTCCCTTTACCCTATACCCTATACTAATCCATAAGCCCTAAGCCCTTGATATGAAGTGAGAGAGGAGAGAAGAGAGAGGGGAAAAGATATAGGGGGAAAGATATAGGGAGATAGGGAAAGAGGACAAGATTGAAAGAGGGGAAAAGAGACAGGGGGGAAGAGGGATAGAGTGAGAGAAGGAAGAAGAGAGAGGGGATAAGATAGATAAAGATAGGGAGAGTGGGGAGATGGGGTAGAGAGGGAGAGAGGGGTTGCGAAGGAGAGAAGAGAGGATATTAATTGTAAGCTCTAAATGAAAAATCTAATCCCTAACCCCTATACTACTCCCTAAACCCTAAATAAAAATCCCTAAGCTCTAAAATCTATGCCCTAAGCGCTAAACTCTAAATTTGCACCGTTATCCCTATACTAGACCCTAAAACCTAAATCATAAGCCATAAACCATAAAATATAATCCCTAACCCCTATTATACTTTCTAAACCCTAAATTTTAAGTCCTAATCTCTAAAATTTAATCCCTAAGCCCTACACCCTAAACCTTGCACCCTTAACCCTATACTAAGACCCAAGGGATACATGTGGGTTAGAGAGAGAGAGAGAGAGAGAGAGGTGGGAAAGAGTGAGATGGCGAGCTTAAACCTTCTACCTCTCCCTCTCTCCATTTCATTTTATCCTATGCTATAAACCCTAAATTCTAAGCAATCCCAAGCCCTAAGCTCTAAACTCTAAGCCCTAACCTCTAAACCTTGTACCATACACCCTATACTAGACACTAAATCCTAAATACTAATCCCTAATCCCTAAACCCTAAAATATCTATCCTAACACCTACACTACTCCCTAAAACCTAAATCATAATCCCTAAGCTCTAAAATCTAAGCCCTAATCCCTATACCTTAAACCTTGCATCCATATGTTATCTCTAAAAGATATTTTTGTTGTCATTAGTTTAGTCAAAGTCATGGAGTCAACGAGAATCAATCGATGAAAGGACATATTCTAGTATTAGGCAAGTCAATAATGCACACCAAGCTAGTCAGTCAAGTCAAACAAGTTAAGTGCAGTCACTAAAGAAACAAAGTACCGAGCACCTATAGTTACCGAGCGACACACTACACCGAGCAGATATGTAGTACACCGAGTTGATAGTACACCAAGTATTGAAGATCATTTAACCAAGTATTGAGGAGCTACTCAACTGAGTTAGATAGTTAATTCAAAACACGATAAAATCACATTTATTGATTGTCAGAGAATTAATTAAGATTCTACAAGCATGTAGAATAGTTTGTTACATGATCAACAATTTAAATAATTCAAAGTGAAGATCTAAGGCATAGATCAAGCGACAAAAGAAAGTTTTTTATTTCCAAGGAAAAAAACAAGTACCGAGGTAAAAGTGACATGGTCACTGAGATGGAAAGAAGATATAACAATTTAGATAAATTACAACGTACCTAACACATAATATTAAGATGCATAATCTCATCTATATATTGGATTAATTTGAAAGTAAAAATAGAGAGAGAGAGAGAGCTATTTTTATTATTGTTGCTGATAAAGTTAAAGGAGTTATTTAAGAACAAGAGAAGAGTAGAGAGCACCAAGAAAAGATTAAGTTACACCAGAGAAAAATAGAGCAGTGTTACAGTTTGAGATTGAGGTAGCACAATCAGAGCACATAGAGTCTGATCATCATTTATATTTGATGCACTTATTGTAGACATTGTTAATTTATCTAATATTATTGTATTGAGAGATTTAAATCTTAATACTGGGTAGATCTTAACGGATCTTATATTTGTAAATCCTTTAACAAGGTACATTTCTAAGTGTAGAGATTGTAAAAATCCTTTAACCAGGTAGACCTAACAAGTCTTTTATACTCTTAACTGGGTAAGCTATCAGAAATAGCTAAACTTTGTAGCTCTAACCAAGCATCCTTTATATTATACTTAGTGAAGGTTGTGGGTGTCATGCCTATCCTTTCCAACTTATTCTTGGGAAGGGGATAAATACAATATGCTTTGTTTACGATCTCATAGGCATCTAGTGTGTTATTTTTAAACCATTCTAAACCTTTGCCGGCTGAAACATCATAGAATTTATCAACCCCCTTTGGAAGACATCTTCAATATTTTATGGCCTGATATCAATTACAATATCCCCTGCCCTATTCTTTACCACCCTCTCATCTAGGATGTAATGTTGTGTGAGAGTCATGATAAGATCAGAAGATAGGACGAACATTGGGTGCGCTGTAACATTGACCAAACTCGAAATCACTAGAGAAGTGCAGTCAGTTGATCTCCTGTTGGGATTAGCACATCTAGTCACAAACTCATTCCAATCGAGATTCTCAATGTCGGTATCGGTGATCTCATTGTGGTGGTTCCCAACCTTTGAAGGAATGTGGTACCCTTTGAATAAGTACTTCATTGGTGATCCAACAACCCTTTCCGACATCCTACAAGAAAAAATGTAACTATCAACAAACTTTATTGAAAAAAATTACCTAAAGGAAAGAAAAACAAAAGAAAAACTTAGAGAATCATGGCCATTAGTTTAAAACCATTAAGAAACAAATTTATGTGATTCTCAGACATTCAAACACTGAAGATAGGATGGGCCTCCGAAAGGCCAAAAATGCAAAAGATGCGTACTCAGTGAAGCTTGGTTTTGGCATTTTAGAGTGTGAAGGATGAAACAATTCTCGGAGGCCAAAAGTGCGAAAGGGCAAAAAACTTGGTTTAGGGAATGCTTGGAAGATGAGCTTTGGTGTTTCGGAGTGTGAAGGATGCAATGATTTTCGGAGGCCAAAAGTGCGGGAGAGAGAAAGGAGTTGGCCTACTAATTTCTTCAGTGTTTCATCGTGCAAAGGTTTTGGAAGAGTCTTCAGTGTCTTAAAGTTCGATAAGTCCGTCACTTGGACTTATACATTTTTTATGGTTTGCTGAGTTTTGGTGATCTTTTTGGCCTTTCGGCGGCCAAAAAAATGGGGTATGCGATCCGCAGAGAAACAAACCCCTATAAAACCGTAGGCTCAACACTCTAAGGGAGGTCCTACCGAGTAGCTCACAAGGAAAATGACTAATAATGAGAAGACTAGAACCCTAAAACCAAGACCCCGACCCAAAATAAAAAAAGAAGAAGAAAGAAAATACAAAAGAAACCAATAAAAGGAAGATAAGAGAAAACCCTACCTACAAACACAAGGGTAGGGGAAGACAAGAACGACAAGATTGATGACAAGGAAGGTCCACACAACAAACCGTAATAGAATAGGAGCCTGAAGGTTGCATGCGAGAGAGCAAGAAAAAAATGGAGCTTGAAGGAAGAATAATGCAGAATGAGGGAAAAAATTCCCTCACCCACTTTATAGATGGTCTAGAGACGATAACGTCATCATTGGGTTTTGGGCTTTTGAAGGCCAAAATTCTGAAGCCCATGAGTCATGTGTCGTCGGGCTTTGAAAGCCAAAAATTTGAAAGACTTTTCTTCTACGGGTGAGACTTTGACCTTTCGGCATTTAGGCCTTTCAGATACCTTAGAGAACCGAAAGGACAAAAGTCTGAAAGACTGAAAAGTATTTTCTAAGAAAGGACTTTTCTAAATCAAAGCCAAAAGAAGAGAGAAAGACCAAAAAAGGGGGCAAATACTAGAAAAAAGAAGGGGAAGGCCCCATGGCCAAGTGGCCAAAATGGGGTGTGTTGTGGACCCACAACAAAAGGGTTGAATGGATCTATGGGATCATAATGGGAATCTCTTGGATGCTCTACATTAGTAACCCCATGCATAATCAATGATGAGAACAATGGTTTTAGAAAGATGCATGAATGAACCTCAATGATCAATAGCTATCCAGATTGATACAATGGCTTATGCCTAGAGGTTTTCAAAGGTGTACTCAAGAAGACAAACACATCATCATAGAAAGTATTACTACCATGGAAGAAATGACATTAATGAGTAGTTTTAATTTATAGAACATGGTTATCACCTGAACTACGTGGAGTACCCTGATCATGGCTACCAGCTTGATGAGGATGCAAAAATTATTGTAAAAAAACACGTACATATTTTAGTTCATGATATAAAAGAGTATAAAATATAAACCATTATTGAAATTATGTTATAATTACAGATTTCACTATTGCTTACTTGCAAGTTTTCTGCTCTCTGCATCAACTGTTGCACCCTCTCTTTTATCTCATCAGTTTGAGGGTTAATGTATGCCAAAGAAAGAATTTCTCTATTAATTTTTTTGTGTCTTTTTCATCATTTTGACAGGGTTTATGGAATATGCGATGTCATCATTGCATAATAGTGAGCCCAAATTTGTATATAGGTCCCCAGGTATTGTAGGTGCCTTTCCCTTTCCCTGAACATCCGTTTGTGACAATAATATTAGTAACATTATTAAAATTACTCTAAAACCCTGAAGAAACGAACATAATAATATAACATTTTGCTTCTATCTAATTTGTATTATTACAATGAGGTTTACCTACTGGGTAGAAGGGTTGGGAGTTACATCCTTGTCTGTGCTATGTGCCGGATCAACGTCACCCTGTGACAAAGATTAAAAATAAAAAAAGTTAGCAAAATGAAACCAATAGACTTAACAAAAAAACTTAATAATAAAATGGTATATTGGATTAATTAATTAGAGGTTGGTTTAAATTTTTTATAGTCCTTACTACCCCCATGATAGTAAATTTGTTTTTATATGTTTGATTCAAATTGTAATCGATTAGCAACTCTTCCCCTGCACTTATTGATTTTATCGCACATACGAATACATGATTTCCCTTGCGTGCCGCGAATATGCAATTGGGTTTCTTATTAGTTGACCCAAGTCATGTACTATTAATAAAATATACAATATTATCTGTTTCTTTTGGCCTTTAGTAAATGTACATAGCCACTCTTTTACTTTGATCATTATCTTTTCATTGTATATAATTTTTTGAGAGTGCATACCTACGCATACTTTTTTTTTATATAAAACAATCTGCATCCAATTTTTGTAATTGTAACAAGGTCCAACATACTCCATCAATTCAAATTTTTTTTTGTAACAGGCCTTTATGTCATCCATAGAAAATAGGCCCAAACCATGTAACGACGATGGTGCTATGCGATATATCCTCTTATTAACACAAAAATTTGTGTTTATTGGAGGAAGTTCCTTGGGTACCCATTATTTCTATAGATGTTTGTACCTCAAGGTCACCTCGATGTCGCCTTTGGTCTCATCATCATAATAACATGACCCCCCTTGATCAAGGAAAAATTCTATGTGTTTATTGAATTTTCTTCTAATCTTTTGACCTCTAGTTGATCTCCCTCTTTTAGACCTACTACATGTCTCACTTTCGTCTTTTATTTCTAAATTTCCCCGCTTGAGGAAGACACATTTGACAAATACCCATATGGTGGTACCTGCACTCCATCAAATGAGACATATAGTTGGTATAGGGTCGATTGTTATTGTGAGAGGAAATATATTTTAGGATTACATGGAGAGAGAGAGAGAGAGGACACAAAGTTGTAAGAGATGGTTCACCATATTTTGTTGATATTTTGCAAATGAGGGTAATGTTGATGAAGAAGTTGACTTTAAAGTTGATGTTGAGATTAAAATTAGAATAAGCCCAGTAATAGATGGTTCATCATATGTTGTTGATATTTTTCAAATGAGGGTAATGTTGATGAAGAAGTCGGCTTTAAAGTTGATGTTGAGATTAAAATTTGAATAAGCCCAGTAATAGATGGTTCATCATATGTTGTTGATATTTTGCAAATGAGGGTAATGTTGATGAACAAGTCAACTTTAAATTTGATGTTGAAATTAAAATTTGAATAAGACCAACTAGGGCCTCAAGCGTTGATAACTATATTAGATTTTCTGCTAATGTCAAGGTTTGAAAAAATGAGCAAGTTTTTTTCCCTAGTAAATTTTGAAAAAATAAAATTTTTGACAAAATATTGTTGCTAAAACCTAGCTTATTATTAAACCACTCCAAGATGGGTGTAAAGAGAAAGAAATAAAATTATAAATGGTTTCTATAGGGTGTATTGACTTATACATGTCGATCCATGAGACTCTGCAGGATCCTTGTCAAATGGGTTCAGGTTCCTGCATATGCAATTCATTTATCTTATGTTAGCTAAAAATTACATGATCCATATGCTAAAAACTACATAATAGACAACATGAACAATATGTAGTCATGATAGTAATTGTATATTTTTTTATTCCTTACCTTTCCTTTATCTAGACTATGCAGGATCCTTAACAAAAAGGTTGACGATGTTAGTACTCAATTACCTGTTTCCACCAAGGGTGACAAAATCACACAAAATATATACATGTAATCAACACACACAATTGAGCATCATAAGCATTACATTTGTAATTAGATAAACATTAAATACATTAAATATATGAGTAATAATAGAAACATTTGTATCATAAATTACATATGTGTCTTCATTAACATGTTGTAATCTATCACATTTGTATCATAAATCACCATCCATCACGTCGATAATAAACAACCCACATTCCATTTAAATAAATACAAAGTTCAAAAAAGGTCACAGAAAATGAGGTCTAGCCAACACTCTCTCTATCTCCATCTCCTAGGGGTGGCATGGTTCTACTATTAAGACCTACTAGAGGTGGAACATGAATTAAAAATATTAAAAGGTACATCATGAATTAATTATGATTCATCATCATCATCATCATCATCATCATCATCTTCTTCTTCTTCTTCTTCTTCTTCTTGTTCTTCATGAACATTTTTGTCAGGAACATCATCAACTAACTATTGATTATGATCATCATATACATCATCTTCTAATTCTTTGATATCTTCTTCCATCACCTTATACTTTACCAACCTTCCTCTTGGATCATGTCTAACAAAAAATGACCAACACGGTTTATGTGGAACATCTGAGTAAAATATCTTCTCACATTGGCCTGGAAGAACATAGGGCTCATCTCTAACTGGCTCAAACTGATGACATGTAACTGATTAAATATTTGACAATGTTAAGTTGAAGATAATGTAAGGCATTAAATCAGTTAATGGTTTGTATTGTCATTGATGTTAACTTGATATCATTTGTACGGTCATGTACATAATGCCAAAGACTTTAGAGAATCAGTGGAACAAAGGTTATGCTTTTAGCAATGCATAAAAGTCAAGTATTAACTAAGTGACAGATAACACCGACAAAGTGCACACCATCGGTAAAGGCAAGGAAGAAAAGTCATAGTGATACCCGATGAGCAGAAGACAGTGTTGCCTGACGAAGCAAACCATAGGATGCCTGACAAGCTGAAAATAGAGTTTCCTGACGGACGGGGATCCTGAAGCTAATTGGAGTCACACCGAAGGAACTGATAGTTGTAACCAACAACTAACTGAAGAGTTGACCGACGGAATAGAGAGTTCAGAAAATGACAAAATATCTAGCTGGCAAGAGCTAAAGATAGACTTAACTGATTATTTTCTTTGTTTTATTCGACCAGAGTTAAGTGATTTATTTAAAGAAGATTTGTACAGTTGGCATAAAGATAACTATGAGATAAATCAAGAGTTATGCTTTAAATCAAATTGGATGGATTGTTTCTCATGCCAAGAATCAATGAATCAATGAATATTATGTCTATATAAGAGACAAACCTAATTCATTTTTCGTATCACATCTCATTCACAGAAAGGGGATTAAGGGGAATGAATAGAAAGAGGATGCTGAAGAGAAACTGATGAAGAAAAAATTCATGCAGTACTGATCAATCAAGCTGAAGAAGAGCTAAGGAATTTTGTAGACACCAACAAACAGTGAGCACAACATCACAGAGAAGAAAGTATGCAACACAAAAGAATTGAATTGATACATTGATCAGAGAGGTAATGTACTTAAATAGATCTAAAAATATGCAATTCAAGTTGCATTAGAAACAGGTCATTTTGTTTCAGTTTCACCATTGAAGCATCAAGTATCTTAACAGAGTAGGACTTAACAATCTTCTATATATTGAGGTACATCCCAAGGAGTGCCAAAAAGGTTGAATCATTAAAGTAGCATTGGATATGCCCGATGCCTATTGACAATCTAAGGGAGAGGCTGATTCAATGATAGAAGCATTAGATGCCTGATACTAAGTGACAACCTATATGTATAAAATCCTCTAACAAGGTCACACCTAACAATGTGTTTGTAACCTTTAATAGGGTTGGCTCTTAACAGGGCTCACTTCAGAGAGTGAAAATTTGGGGTACCGGTCCCAGTGGTTTTTTCCCTTAATAGGGTTTCCACATTAAAAATCCATGTGTTATGTGTGTATGGTTTATTACTTTACTGTTTTACATTTCACATATGAATTTATGGATTTATCGGTATACTCTGCACATTTATTGTATTTCGGTAAATAGTTTTACTGCCTATCGGTAATCAAGGAGAATAAGGACAGACAAGGTAAAACTGACAGACAGTTAATCATTATAAGTATCTCATGGCATGCATCTTATAGGGACATAATAATTTGAGGTTTATTTGATTGGTGGTTAGCACAAGGATAAGTTTTTGAGGCCATTGATTCACCCCCCCCCCCCTCTCAGTTATTTCTAACAATTGGTATCNCAAGGATAAGTTTTTGAGGCCATTGATTCCCCCCCCCCCCCCTCTCAGTTATTTCTAACAATTGGTATCAGAGCTTCTGTGCTTAGAAGGAAGGTTTCAATACCTGAGTAAAAGATCACAAGATGAACAGACGAGATGTGCCCAAGTTGAACAAAGATAATTTTGCTTCATGGCAAAGCAGGATAAGACTCCACTTATCAGGTACTGGTAATGATGTTACTCAATTCCTTGAAACTGGATATGTGTTACCCACAGGAGCACCAACAGTTGAACAAATGAGAGAGAAACTTGAACATAATGGCATGATGATAGAGCTTGCTTCCTCACTCTCTGATGCTGAATTTGAAGATGTCAAAGAATGCAAAACTACAAAGCAAATGTGTGACAAATTGAAGCTTGTACATGGTGGTGACAAAAAAATTTTGAGAGCCAAGGAAGAAAGCCTTAGAGGAAAGTTTGATGATCTCAAAATGAAAGAAGGAGAAAACATCACTCAGTACAACACAAGAATTAAAGAGGTAGTCAATGCTATCTGAGGAGTTGGAGGTGTACTGGAAGAAGATACAGTATTAAGTAAAATTCTAAGAACCTTATTGCCTGCATATGCTATTAGAGTTTCTACCATTCAAGAAATGCGAGCAGTAGCAAACAATACAGTTACTCTTGATAGTTTAATTGGTAGACTGATTTCATTTGAGATGAATAACTTTGACAATAGTGTCTTACCAAACTTAGGGTTTGCATTTAAGTCTTCTATGAAGATAAGCAAATCAAATCATAGATACTCATCTAGAAGAGACAGTGAAAGTGAAAGTGAAGAAGAAGATCTAGATGAAATAGAAGCACTTATGGCTAGAAGAATGCAGAGAGGCAAAGGTAAATAGAAAGACAAATTACCACTTGTATGTTTTAATTGTAAAGAGATTGGACACTTTGCTGCAAGATGTACTAACAGAATAAAAGATGACAGAAGTAATGACAGATCTTTTGAGAAGAAGTCTGACAGAGGTAATTACAGAAGCTACCAACAATCAAAAAGAAGAGATACCCGAGACTATAAGGACAAAGGAAAGAAGTTCAACTACCTAGAAAAATGCAAGGATGATGATACTGACACTGAATCTGATGAAGACATCGAGATGGTGTTTGTGGCTGTAAAAGATGATTCAGATGATGATGAAGAAAGGTATGTAGAAACTTCTCTCATATCTAAAATTAGAAAAAATGATGTTTGGATCATAGATAGTGGCTGCACTCATCATATGATTGGTGATAAGAAAAAGTTTGAGACTTTTGAATACTACATGGGTGGATCAGTAAGAATGGGAAATGACACACCTTGTCCAGTTGAAGGTAGAGGAACAATAATTTTGAATAAACAGATAAAATGTGAGAATGCTTATTGGGTAAATGGATTGAAGTATAATTTATTGAGTTTCTCTCAGTTGAATAATTCAGGTCATAAAGTAGCATTTGAAAACAAAAAGGCAAAGATCTTCAACAATTCTGGAAATTTGATTGGTACCGGTGAGAAGACAAAAGGTAACTTATTCTATTTGAATGATACTAACTCCACTTGTTTGATTTCTACAAATGAAGACATATGGTTATAGCACAAAATACTGTGTCATGTAAACTTTGACAACATGATGAAAATTAGCAAAAAGAGAAATGTCAGAGGCTTACTGACAATGACCAAGCCTGACAACATCATGTGTAAAATTGTCAAAAAGGTAAAATGACAAAGTCTAGTTTCAAAATAAAAACCCATACATCTAATGCAATTCTAGATTTAGTCCATACTGATTTATGTGGACCCATGAGGACAAAGAGTTAATATGGAGATAGATACTTTATTCTCTTTGTTGATGATTACTCTAGAATGATGACAGTTATGTTTCTAAAAGATAAATCTAAAGAATTCAAGATGTTTAAATGGTACAAGGCCATGGTAGAAAAACAAAGTGGTAAGGATCTAAAAATTTTAAGATCAGATAGAGAAGGTGAGTTTATATCAGAAGAAATCACTAATTTCTGTAATGAGCATGGTATAAAAAGACAGGTTTCTGCACCAAGAACACCACAACAAAATGGGATTCCTAAGAGAAGGAATAGATCAATAGTTGATTGTGCATGAACACTGATGATAGAGAAAAGCATCACCCAAATTTTTTGGAGGGAAGCTGTCAGTAATTCTGTTTACACACTGAACAGAGTACAATTAAAGAAAGACACCAAGAAGACACCTTATGAGCTATGGTATGGATACACGCCAAATGTAAGTTATTTCAAAAATTTTGGAAGCCAATTTTATATCTTAAAAGATTATAGAAATGGAAAACTTGACTCCAAGAGTGATGATGGAATTTTTCTAGGGTATTCTACTAAGAGCAAGGCTTACAAATGTCTAAACAAAGCCTCTAACAAAATTATTGAAAGTGCAAATGTAAAGATAGATGAATTTGCAGAGAAGAATGAGCGAGAAAGCACTAAAGAACCAGAGGAATAAAATAAGTTCACTTACATTGAGGAACCTGAGACTCTACCCTACCAACAATGTAGAGCTCTTGAGCTACAAATCATTGCTCCTGAGCATCAGGCTACAAATACTGATGGTCAGGATAATGATCAAGACAATGTGCAAGGTGATGAAGAACAGAATGAAGATCAAAATAATGATCAAGCTAATAGACAAAGGACTGTACATGTACTTGCAAGATATGTAAGAAGGAACCATCCAGAGGTCTAGATCATAGGAGATAAGAAAGCTGGTACAAGAACAAGAAGTAAGTCTTTAAACTCAAATTGTTTAATTTGTGAGTTTGAG
>MU225118.1:468045-481534 GCA_018584345.1 Thuja plicata
TATATATATATATATATATATATAACCTATCCCTCACACTAGTTATTAATAATACTATACTTTATTTTAATCCCAAACTATACGCCATAAACAATATCCACAATCATATAAAAATATAATCACATATTTAACTTGTGTGTGTGTGTATTAACATAGATATAAGATAAATACCAAAAGGTAAAATCTATATGACTATGAAGTAATTTTTCTATTGAATATCAGAGGAGCAAAAAAAAATATTACATCAAGAGTTTACGAGTTATTACAATGTTGTTGGAGTGATGCAAAGAGCCAGATCAAAATTAAAAGGGGGGGTGAATCAAAAACATCAACAAAAACTGACTACGATAGATACATGATATTGTTTACGATAAATACATGTTGTAAAGACTAATGGTGCCTTAAATTAAAATTCATTATGGGGGTTCATCATGATCTACATCGGATGCATTTGAATCCGGGGACACAACAGTGTATCAAATAATTTTATGGTTCCCGACACCTATTTCTGCAGCATCGGTTGGTCCCCTGTTACCCTCTTTCGCTTATTTCAGAAACTCAGAGAGTAGGTTAGTGAACTCTGTTCCAGCCTTGTTGGTAGTGAAACCATGAAAAATGTCTTCTTTATAGATAGTACCCTTTCCCTCCTTAAGAATCTGGAGGAACTTGTCTTCTTTCAGCTTCAGAATGGCAGCGACTTGCAAGGAGATATTAAGATAAATGAGTTTCTTGTGAGACTCAGTAAGATTCCTCGCCTTCCCTATGAATACATCATTATTCCTTGCTTTCCAAATATTCTATAATATCACAGAAGACAGTAAAGACCAAAAGGAATTGCAAAACTTGTTGTTAATATTTCTAGATAATATGTTCGGAGCATAGAAGTCGGTGTTGTAGGAAAGGCCAAACATATTCCAAATTTCAGATGCAAACAAACATTCAAAGAAAACATGGTGGACAGATTCAGGGAGTCTATAGGCTATGCAGATATTAGGTTCACCTTCAAGTTTCTTGAAAGGGAGTTTGTGCAGAAACAACCTCCAAATAAAACAAGTAACCTTAGGTTCCACAGGTCTCGACCACAGATTAGCAAAGAACGATTTCCAGTCTGGGAGGGGAGCATTAAGATTCCATTTGAGATTGGTGTGAGTAAGGATCTCAGGACTTTGGGTGAGGCTTTGGTATAGGTATTTTCTCTTTATCAGGTGAAGCGGAGAGGATTCAAGCCATGAAAGTTGGAAGGAGCAACTATTCTTGGAGCAGCAGGATGTTATCCTTCCCAGATTGAGGAGTGCAACATAGAGCATGGCATGGGTTCTCCTTTGGGACTGGGGAAGGTTAAAGTATGAGGCCAATTTATCCCAAGGGATCAATACTCCCTCTTAGAGTATATCTTGGAACAATCTCACACCTTTATCTGCCCACCTTCTAGCAGAGCACCCCTGAAGGAGAGCTAGGGGTTTACCATTATGTTTCAGATTCCACCAGACTGATTTGGTACTACAAATCACTCCATTACCTTCCAGTGGGTCACTATTGCAGATAAATTTACCAACATACTTCCATTCTTTCCAACTAGCCTTAAAGAAATTAAATCCTTGAACACTAATACTACACTCCAGTCCCAGTAGATCAGAGTAGCAGATCATGCTCCATTTCTTAGCTTTACTTGGGTGGGATCTATAGAGGTTGTTCCTCACCAAGACCTTCCATGGTTCATCACCTATTGAGGATTTTGCAATCCATTTGGCTGCTAGGGAAATGCTCTGAGTCCTGATATCTTTGGTGCACTAGGCCCATGAGACTGCATGAAGCTTCTGATTACCTCTGCCGTCTCACCAAAGAAAGTTCCTGATGATTTTCTGGATCTGCTCAAATTGGTTTTGGTTAAAGATCCAAGCTGAGGAGTACAATATCAGATAGGAGGAGAGGATTTTCTGGCAAACTTGTACTCTTCCTACGAAGGACAGCATGTTACTATTCCACTTGTTGAGCTTAATGTTAATCATGTCTTTGATCCAGTTCCACATATTATTAATGTTGGGTTCCACTGCAAAAGGTATCCCCAGGTATTTGACAATGTGGTTGGGGCCTCCCCATTCCAATTCATATTTGCCCCACCATCCTGGGGGATGAGCATCCCACCCCAACATAACTGATTTTAAAATAGAAATTTTGTTGCCTGATGCCTGACAAAATAGGTCTAGTTTAGTCGTAAGTTCGTTCATATTATCTTCTTCTAGGGTCATAAGGATAGTTGTGTCATCAGCAAACTAGATATGGGAAACCTCCTCCCCATTTGGAAGAACCACACCTACAACTCTAGGGGATAAGGTGTCATCTCTTAGCAGAAAGTGGAGGGAGTCTGCAACAATAAGAAATAGTGATGGGGCAAGAGGGCAACCCTGCCTGATGGACCTGGTAAGTTCAAAGACTTTGGATCTGACCCCACTTATCTCTATGGCTTCTACAACCCCATTTAGTAGTGTGGAAACTATTTTGCAGAAGGTGTTTGGAAACCCGAGGATATCTAGCATACAGAGGATAAAATTCCATTCAATCTTGTCATATGCCTTTTCATAATCAATGAGACGCATAGAACTGCACTGACCTGTTGTCTTGGCCCATTCCATGGCTTCCCAACAAGTAATAAGGTTTTCCATTATGTACCTCCCCTTGACAAATCTTGTTTGGGTCTTGTTGATCACTTTTGGAAGGAGATTGGCAATCCTTAGAGCCAGAGCTTTGGCCAATATTTTGTAACCCATATTAAGTAAGGTAATTGGCCTCCAATTTTTTATTAAAAGTCTGTCCCCATCTTTGGGAATCAGTTTGATGAGTCCTACATTGAGGATAGGGCGTAAGGTCCCAGTGACAAATGCCTCCCTATAGGTCTTGAGCAGGCTGTGGGTTATCCAATCAATATTTTTCTTGAAGAATTCCATAGTAAGTCCATCCGGGCCAGGGGCTTTGTCATTAGCCATACTCGAAATAACACTTCTTATTTCTTCTGCAAAAAGTTATTTTCCTAGTTTCTCTGCATCTTCCTCATTAAGCTTCTTAGGGATGATAATTTTGATCTTCTGTGTAGCTGAGTCCATAGCAACATTGTCTTCTGAGGTGAAAAGATGGCTATAAAATGAAGAGAAAGTATTGACAATGTCCTCTTGAGTTGTGATATCAACCCCTTTCTCTCTAATATAGGTGATGTTGTCTCTAACCTCCTTCTTTGGGGTTTGAAAAAATAATTTAGAACCTTTTTCCCCCAAGTTAATCCAGTTAACCCTGGCCTGAATCTTGGCCCCCTGGTTTTGGTCAATTGCAGATTCTTGAGTGCCTCTTTGCAGAGCATAACATTATCCAAAAGGAAGGGATCTTGGTGGTGATTCTGAATGTGCAATTCAACTACTTGGAGTTCCTCAACCAGCTTAATCTCCCTCCTCCTAGCATCTTTATCTCTCTTCTTTCCTACAATATTGAGCATGGTCTGCCAGGACTCAGTGGTCCGGTTCCATTTGTTAGTTTCAGAGTCATGCTCTGCAATCTCTTCGTTGAACCAGGAGATAATCTTGATGGTTGCTAGAACATCGGGGTATTTAAGGAGAAAAAAGTTCAAAGTAATGCCTATCTTCTTGAATGAGGTGTTGTTTAGTTTAGATACCAGTTGAATAAAGGTAAGGATTGGGTGGTGATCAGAAAGGGTGAAGGGGTGGACTTTAACACAATTATTCATAGGAGTGGTGGAACAGCTAAATAGTTGTTTATTCATATAGATTCTATCTAGCCTAGAGTAGATCCTCCTTTCTCCTTTTTGGTAGTTGGACTAGGTGAACCATATGCCTTTGGACTCACTCCTCATGTTTGCCAAAGGATCAAAAAGATCCAGTTTGGAAATCATCTTGTTCCAAAAGATCATCTCATTACCCTTCCATTCAAACCTCACACCCCCTGATTTTTATTGGGCCCTCTCTATCATATAGAAATCTCCAACAACCACCCAAGGAACAGTGTCAAGCTCAAATATCCATTTCCAAAGCTCAATCATGTCATTATGGTCGTTGGGAGCATAAATTGAACAAACACCAAAGGTAGTGTCTGCTCCTTTAAAAAAGATCCACACTGTCCTGTTGCAAGGAGAGAAGCCCCATCTCTAGACTGCTTTCCTCCACTTGTGCCCTACAAGGATAGAAGTACCACCTCTGCCCTTTTGGTGTTGAGTGGAAAAGGCCTCTGCATCTTTCCAAATGCATTTTAATGCTATATCAAGAGAGAAAAATACTGCCTTAACTTCTTGAATCATAAGAATATCAATATCCTTAAAGGTATAGATAAACCTCTTAACCACATACTTCCCGTTAGAGGATTCCAAGCCTTTGACTTTCCATGATGAAAGGTTTAGCTGCATGGAGATTTACTTACTAGTATCCATTGGAGCCTTGAAGCTCCTAAAATAGTGGGGGATATCTTTCCTAAGAGCTTTAAAAGTCTTAGGGTTACCGCTCTGATTAGGGGGCCTACCCCTCCTATTTTTTATGACAACTCCCTCTAATCCTTCCAAAGGGGAGATCCGTTCAGGAAAATTCAAATTCTTCCTTCTTTTGTTGCCATCGGAGGTGAAGACAAAGGATTTCTCCACCTCTCTGTTCAATCCGCTTTGGTCTGACTTGAATTCTCCTTCTTCAAGGTCCAGACTATCCTTTTGTTCTATCTCCACCCCAGGCATACCTGTAGCCAAGGGAGGTAGTCCTAAACTTTCCTCCTTCCCGGGGGGTGAAAGCCTACTACCAGGAGGTGGGGGCATGGGGGGCATGGATCACCACCACCGAGAAGCCATTGAGTTTGTCCTCCTTTCCTTGAGGTGAGGGAAAGTTGGGTTCATCAGGGGTTGTAATGGGGATGGAGGGAGGGAGAGACTGTGGAGATGGGAGGTAAAGGGAAGTTACCAGGGCTATCCCCCTCCTCTACCGAGATGTCTGAGGTAGGAGGTAGGATAGAAGAACCTCCTCGACCTGAAGGGGGAACATAGTAGATTTTCCACTTGGGTTTAGGGATAGCCCTGGCTCTATTTTCCTTCAATTGAATCCTTTTTAAAGCAATCTAATGAGCATTCTGTATTTTGTGTTTGGGTAGAGGGGAGGAGCATTTTCCTTTCAATCCAAATTCAAGGTCTTTGGCATTGGGCAGGTCTTGTAAGGCTTCCAGAATCTCCAGGATAACAACAGGAGGAGAATATTGTTGGTCAAATTGCCCTCTGAGTTTATCCAATATGTCTACCAATAGTTGCGAGTTCTGCATCCAGTTAGTAGGGTTAGTCTCCTACTAAGGCAGCGATTCTAAGTTTTCCTTGGGGTTACCAATTAGGTGGCTCTGGGGTAGAGGGGAGGAGCAAGGTTTGGAAATATGAGCAATGGGTAGCGGAACTTTATCAACCACATTGGTGGGCTTATCAGAGGATGAACTCGCTTGTTAAGAATGGGTCAGTATTTCTTAATGTGTCCTTCATTCCTGCAGAGATAAAAACTATTTATTCCTCCCAGGAAAGTAATAGAGCAGATAACGGGAGAGCTGCCAAGGTTAAAATGCAAAGAGTCAGGAACATCAATGCCTAGTTTAAGGGATATGAGCACTTGGACATCAGTGTGGGGGATTAAGATGTTAGACTGGTCGATTCTTATAACTTTACCAACGGGTTTGAGAGCCTGCAGAATAAGGTTGAGAAGAAACGAGGGAAGATTACTAATAACCACCCATCTAGGGCTCGATAGGGAAAGTACTTTGTTATGAGAATCCTTAAGGGACCACAGAATGGCTCTAAACTCATAAGTCCCTACTTTCCAGAAATGTTTATTAACAATGGATTGTTGGGCTTTCGGGTGACAAAAAAACAATAAAAATAAACATTTCTGTAACATACGACAGTATCAAAAATGAAAACCAAGTTTAAGGTTCCACACACGGTGAAACCAATTGTTAAGAAATTCTCTAGAGGCTATCCTAGAAATATTAATAGCAGTGAAGAAAATAGCAGTTTCTCTAAGCCTACACTTCTCTTGTTCTATAGCAGAATGCATCTGGAGATTAGGTTTAATAACGAGTTTGGGGGTTGGAGGAATCTTACCTCCAGTTCCTGCAGTCGTGGTTGGGGCCTAGGTAATTGTTGAGACAAATTGTGCTCCATCTGGGAGTGTCCTCTTGTTTTGGACGGCTTGTTTGAACGATCTAGGTTTGATTTGCTTGGTTCATTCTCCATCTCCTTTGTTGGTCAGACCGCTTCCTTCTTTCGGTGAGAGAGTGTCTTTCGTTGCCTTCAGGTCGATAATAATACTTCGAATGGTTTTCTTTGGGGCTTTAAAGCCATCATCACTAATGCTCGGGGTATTATTACCCTTTTCTGCACCTGGAGAGGTAGATTCCATTAATGGCACACCCAGAACACACGCCTGAGGAGTACAAACTATTACTCAGCTTCAAACCCTAGTTGCAGAGACCATTCTCTAAGACTGGCATGAATTCTAGACCAAAAAAAGAATTTTTTATATTTTAAAGCACCCATGACTATGAAGTAATTACTCACAACATCAATATTATTACGCATTTATACTTACTTTAGGATACAACACTCAAATAGAAATAGAATCGCATGCCTCCAAATAAATTTAATTATCGAAAAGATGCCATAACATTCAACAATGAAACACATCGAGATAACCACAAGATCAAACAAGGTCAACCATAGTCAACAAGGAAAGTCAAGCCAAACTCCTGAACAATCATGACTAAAAGACAATATTGCAAAGATCAGCTAAGAATCATCCCAAGAACATATAAACATAATACCACAAAACTAGATTGGGAAAACAATTGAGCAAAAGTTACAATAATTCCCAACCCGAGAAAGCTATACCTCTGAAATAGGAACCTATGTCCATAAGGGAAGGCATTTGCGAGAACCTTGGTACTATCTCTGCAACAACACCTATCAAGGGTTGAAGGGCACGTTCAGAACTGTGAAGCTAGGTGGAGTCAATGTCCAATACGTACAAGCCTGCATCGTAGAGAAACTATACATGTGCATATACATATACATATATAAGAAAGATAGTGCATATAGATGAGTGGGATCGAGACATCATATGGACCTCACTAGGTGAGTATCTACGACTCCATCCCTAGTCATAAAATCACATCATAGATACACACACATATAACATCAAGTATATAAATCATGAATCAATTATACATAAGGGTTAGATCATATAATCCATTAAGGTTAGTCAATAAGAAAATCATATTTCCAAAGAGATAATCATATCATAAGTACATAAGTATGATATAACAGTAATCATGAACAGATATATCTAACCATATAGAATCATCACATACGAGTACCTAATCATTAGGAAGAAATTGAAATCATAATCATTGATACAGATAATCACTCACATAGAAACCACATATGTTTGTCAGGTATCCATCCTAACACATAAGATCCTAAAATATCATCATCATCAAATGGTGGCCACATTCCAAAGGGATAAAAGTATTGATAAGTACATCATTGTAAAACTAGATTAGAATAGAATGAGTTAAACAAGCACCTCAAATGGATACATGTAAACAAAATAAGCACTAAGATACCTTCACAATCATCAACGACACATTAGGGTTAGAGAGGTATTACATCCTCCCCCGCTTAGTTTAGACTTACTTTCGTAAGTCAAAAAACTGAAATAGAAACACATCATAGATTAGATCTTAAACGCATTTTAACCAATATCACAGGTATAACCAATCCTTGGATCCATGCACTATATAGAGAATAATTCTCATAACATGGCTAGGCATAACATAAATATATATCCCAATCAATTTTATTCTCACTGACTAGGATGACTTCAACTTGATTAAAAATTAGTACAAATAGAACATTCCCTTTAATTAGAAAGTAAGAACCAAGCTAAATAGCTTGAACCACGCAATTTTCCTTAAAATATATCAAAATGTTACAATTTCCATCTCTTTTAAACACATATAAATAAAAATTTATAAAATGTGGTACCTCCACCAAATTTGGCTAAAACTTTGGCAGTTTCGCCAGATTTAGCAGCATCACCAAATTTAGTGGAGCTTTGCCAGATTTAGTAGAGGTTTCTTGTAGTTCATCTTATTTTGGAGCCCTCTTCGGGTTTTTGCTCGTATCTTGAGCAAACGGATGCATTTTTTGCCAAACTAGATATCTTCAGAAAGCTGGTTCTGGGACCGATCTGATTTTTGAGGTTTGGTTTTCTTATTTTTCTGTATTGTAGGGTTTTTTGCCAGTCAAATTCAGGGTTCCATTTTTCACTCTGGTCGCCATATCTTGCTCCTCCATACTCCATTTTTTGACTTCCACATGTCATTGGAAAGCTGGTTTTGTTCTCCTTCTTGTATGGTTCTCATCGCTAGAACATTCTCCAGGTATATTTTATTCAATTTTTTGTTTTTTGGCATTCTGGTGGCTATCTTGGATGTTTCAAGTCCTGGGATCATTACCCTTGCATGGGATGACTCATTTTTAGCTTTTATATATGTTCTTACAACTTTCATGTCATTCCTGAGCATTGTAAACATCTATTTGTAGCATTTATTTTTTTGCAAATGCACTGAGATAAAGTGTCATCATTGCATCTTTGGGATCTTGCACGTTTTGTGTCAGTTTCTACTCACACTACATAATAAATTGTCATGGGGGGGTTTTATCTACCTTTGTCAAGTGAGTGTTCCTTCCATGATATTAGCCTCATTATGTGTGTCCATAGATTGATCATCCTTGACACCATCTTTTATATGTGCTTGTACTTTCTTCAACTTACAGTTATTATTGGCAACATTTTTTAGTGTACCTGTCATCCCTCTCCATGCTCAGCATTATGGGGGGTATTTCTTGTTGGTTCTAATGCTTTCTTGGTTTGATGGAGTGAGTTATGTATGCAGCATTTGTTCCTGTGTACTAGGAAGATGCAGTGGTTGGATACCTATGCATTTCGGTGAGATGGATCATTTACCATATAGACACTTCTTTCGTTCCTATTTTGGAGGCACCCTTCCATCTTTTGATCAGCTCTTCAGACTTTGGTATTTTTTTGTCATCTGTATCTTCGAGTTTTGATGTTTGCCTTATTTTTTTATCCTAATTTGAGCAGTTTCATTTGAGGTCACTCATACACATTACAATCTTCTCTACCTGAACAGATTCTATTTCAGTGGAGGTTCCAACCGTTATTCTTTGACAGTGTTTGTAGCTTCATTATTCATTGGTGTTCTACATGTTCTTCTTTTGATCATCTCTTCAGACTTTGGTGTTTTTTCCATCTGTGTCTTCGAGTTCCGATGTTTGCCTTTGTGTGCTATCCTGTTTCGAGTAGTGTCATTTGAGGGCAATCATGCAGATTACAGTCTTCTCTACCTGATCTTTGTTCCTATCTTCTGGGACATTCTCTAGTTTGGAGGCTTCTTCAGTCCTTCACTATTCTTCATCTCTTTTCGGAGAGGGTTTTTTCCAACTGGGTTTTATCCTTTTCTCCTCTTTAAAGAAATTTTTGTACTTGGGTACCTGATTAGGCCATATTGTCGAAAGTAGTTGTTTCTAGGTTTTAAGCTTCTCCCTAAGTTTATCTTAAGGGGGTGTTAGAGTAAAAATATATTTTTACTTATTAATTAAATCATTATTGATTTAATTATTAAGTCACTTTTTATATCTAGTTCACTTAAGCTAAACTTTAGGCATATATAATTAATTCTATTATTAATTATTATCATGCAACCTAGGTTTCTCCACCTTCTAGGTTTTTGATCTCCTTTATAAGGATTGATCTCTTTGTAATTATTAATTATTTTGTAATTCCCTCTATTCTCTCTCTGAATGAATATTTCATCTTTAGATCATTATGAGTTGTGTCTCCATTCTTTGCTTTTGTAACGGGTATTTTGCATATAGTGGATCTTGGTGATTGAATTCTTCAAATTCTAACAACTTATGGTGAATATCTTGGGGGCGAATTCTTCCCTCCCCTTGCACTAAAATATTGTAATGTTCAGACAAATAAAGGGTGGCCTCTAAAATAAGGTGTTTAGTAAAGTATATGGTGCTTGCCCTAACGGGATTCAAGGGTAAGACACGTAAGTCTCTAATTAGCCACGCCAAGTCCTTAGGCACTCTTCGCTCGTCTTCGACTATCACTAACACATCAAACCCAAGATAGTTTAACTATAAGGCTAGAGTTTGTCCAAAGTCTTATTTATATAGCAGCTAGAGAGATTTACCGCTTTGAGGTCATTCCTTAAGGCGATGAAATCCCCAAGCATGCCTCTCTAAATACAATAGAAACGGGGTTCTACAACAGATTGTGCAAATGCACCAAACATGCCAGGTAGATTTATCAATTCTTAAGCCCAAATCAAAATGTGATTTAATCTACCAACAATCATAAAATGAAAAAGATTAATTTTAAGTACCAATCGAAGTGTGATCTATTCTAAGACAAATAAAAGCTTCTTCCACGCCACATGCTGTAAATCCAAAATCAGTAACAAAAAGCCCTAAATCTAAGAATTAGAGATCATTTAAATAAAGGTTGCTAAGATCGATAACAAAGTTATACCTTTCACAATAACTCATCAGTATGTTATAGAACCTATTCATGGATTCTTTCTCAAATATTTCTTTGTGATCTTCTTCGACTATTGTTGTACGCTTGAAGTTCTTGTTAATTCAACTTTTCTCTTTCTTTCTTTCTTCTATATTCAGTCGCACATCTTACGACAACCTTCTTTTCTTTTATTAGTCTGGACAGTTAACAAGTAGACGTGTCGCTTGATCTGTGATTATGGCTCTGTAACTAGGGAATGTGACTTTGAATTTAGTGAATGTGTCTCTCTTTATTGTGATTGTGTCACTTGGGGAAATGACTGCATTGAATGCCCTACAAAACAAAAAAAAATAGAAACCAAACCCTATGAGATAACAAAATGATTGTGTACCAGAAAATTGCAATTGCAGGTCAAAAACATGCAATTGTGGCATTTGAGTTGCAGTTACGTCGAATCAATCTGAACCTGCACAAAATTAAAAATAACTCTAAAACCAGTTCACTTAGGGTTCACCAGAATGTATAGGGGTAAAATTGTTCGGATCTATAACCTGCAACAAGATTAATGAATCAACCACAAAAGATTCAATCTTATTACTATCCCACACCTATTAAAGGGAGAATAATAAAAATGAATGCATTACAGAATAAACAATCCAAATCAAATCAAATGCAAACATTCAAATGAAAAGCTCTCCCTTGTCTCTCTCCTTATGCAATGTTGGCTCTCAAATTTGCTCAAATATGACAACATAAGAATTAAAGAATTGTGCTTGTTGAAATTGTAAGAAACCGCCCTCTTTTCTAGAATCTTGGACTTTAATGAATGGTTTAAATTAAGGGGTGTTGACTGATTATGAATGGCTAGGATTAATTTAGACTAGACTAATTAGACAAATGACCGAGACATTGACAATTGGATGGCTGCATGACTGAGAAGATTGAATAGTTAACTTGGTTGATTGGGAGCATACTGAATTGATTGATCAAAGAACTGGTTGCATGATTGTGAAGACTAGATTGATTGATTAGTCAAACTGAATTGATTGAAAAGAGGAATGACTAGTCAGTGACAATTAGAGGGGCGAAACTGGAGGAATAATGGAGCTACACACTATAACGGAGGTTTAGAGGTAGCTAGTAAGTTGACTCTACGAATGTTAGAACATGAGCATAATCAACATTAATGAGTCAAGTAAAGCTACATAAAGAGATACCTAGTGGAGACAATCGACGCGTCTGATAATGGAGTTTATAATTGCACATTATTTGGCTTTAAGATATGGTATGGTAAGTTATCATCTATCTTCGAGAGAAGCTAAAAGGCTAGTGATGAATGCAAAGATGGACATAAGAATGAGTCTTGGGTACAAGACCCGATGAGTAGCCCATCTACAAATATATGAATCTCTCGTCATCACAAGAAAAGAAGAAACCTCGGGAGAGAAAACTCATTTATAAAAGACAAAAAAAATAAATTAAAACCAAATCGATGATCATAAGTATTTCTTGTCCACCTCAAGCACACCCACTCAAATCATCAAACTAAAAATAAAAAGTAGGTTGTAATTTGCCCCATTTGTTTTATATTGAAAAGAGTGAAGCAATAAATTACTTTACAAAACACCAAATGAATGGATAGTTTTTATTGAGAGAAAGATTCTAATTAATCTTGTAGCATATTTGTCTTTTAACTTCAAAGGACCCTCTCCTCCTTCAAAAGAGATACTAACGGTCATGGGCCATTTTGAAATGTCTAAATTATCCTAACTTGAGAATGTATTGTGTGTTTATATATCAAGACTTTAATTATTAATAGTTTTTAAACATATGTAAACATTATCATATATTTTAAAATATAAATTAACATTATTTAATAGTATATATCTTATCACATTTACCAATTTGATTATTCAATGTTAATAATCTCTCTAACACCTACATTATTATACCATTTTGAGAGGTAAAATATAAACGCTAATATAAATTGAAGGTACCATAATAGAATCTTATATTTACGCCGTAGGCGTTTCCCCTTTGAACACACTTGGGCAAAAATTTGTATCGGACGGCTCAAACAGATGCAGACAGAAATGACTACCATTAAAATGATCATCTCCGTTGGTTGTTTTTGCCAGCTGTCCCTCCCCAGCTGTCCAATGACTCTGACGCCTCTATCGTTGATAGTTGTGTGGCTTCTCAAAAGCAGTGTTTGTTGCTGGCAAATGGTCATGTCACGTGTGAAGGTAATTAGATGCAATGTTTACTGCATAGCGTAAAGTTCCAGGATCTGAATTGTTTCATGATCTTGTGACTGTGTAACTATGTATGATCTTCCTCCTTCGTAGCTCACGCCTACCGCAAATCCCACCACACAGTTTGGAAGCAGTTGCCCCTTAACACAACTCCAGTACTGGCATTTTGTGCTGTCTACGATGAAATGATTTCCTACAACATTTAGAACACAGTTTCAAAAATAGGCCATACCATTTAGAATACAGTTTCAAAAATAGACCTGATGGTATGGCCTGGCAAAGGTATATGGCATGCTAGAAGACTTTCTAAATCACCCTAACAAAACTTTAAAATCACTGGAAACTTGCAATTATGACAGTTAGGTCGTGATATTTTTTTTGCCACTTTTTGGGGGGAAACTGTTACAAAATGGTGCTAGCTAATTTATTGATAAAATCCCAATTTTGCTTGATAAAATTTGCCAAAAATGGTTGCTTGCCATTAGGAGAAAACAAGTCATAAAATAAATTTTACCGCATGGGAAACTAATTCAATTTCTAGCAAAAGTTTAATTTATTTTACAAGCAAATTCACACTTACCGATTTTGTGGCTGCTGTTAGATTCA
>MU225118.1:484007-497874 GCA_018584345.1 Thuja plicata
GATAGAAAGAGGGAGGGGTGCAGAAGAAATAGCAAGATATGAGAGGAAGAGGGAGAAAGGGGGAGATATATAGGCATAAAGCGTGATAGAGAGATGACAAGAGAGAGATACATATAGAGGTAGAGATAGGAGAAGAAATATAGAGATGTAGAGATTAAAAGGTATAGGAAGGGGGTGATGGAGAGAGTTGGTTGGATAGAGATGTAGATGAATATAAAGTGGGAGGTTAGGGGAAAAACAGATAGAGAGATAGAGATAGATCAAGAGGTAAAGATAGAAAGAGATCTAGGGAGATACAAAGGGAGAGATAGAGAGGAAGAGTTATCAATTCATTATAAGAAGATCTAGAGAGGATGAGAGAAAGAGATAGACAAAGGAACAAATTCTTTGTGGACCTTCCATACCTCTACGGCGTACCCATTGCACACTAAGGTGCGATTGCTAGTATACCAATATATATGTATCATAAAAGTGAATGCAATGATGTGCAATTTTCACCTCATCAATAACAAACCAAAAGATCATAATTACCCTACAAAAATAAACAAAATAAATTTAAAAATTAAACCCAAATTTCCTTATAACTTCGAAATGAAAAAACATTTTAAATTTGTAATATGTCCAGCTAGCAAACAGGTAAAAAAGAATTGACCATTCAAATTTACAGCTTGAGCACGTCATACTCCTTTCGAGTGGCGTGCCAGGTCAGCAGTACAATTATCCCCAAGAAGAATAGCCAAAGCCAATTTCAGCTTTTGGGCCCCACCCAAAACCCCAAAAAAATTTACCCCCAACTTAAATTTTGTGATAACCATAGAAACTTTGATACCATTTAACAAATTTTTTAAGCCCAGTGTGCAAATCCGTGGTAGGACTATACCCCAACTCGGCCCTAGCCAGCGTAATATTCGCATGTGTAAATGCCACGTCACCATTTCCAGGCATGTGCACAAATTTTTTCTTCGCCTTCACCTTCAACAGCCCTTCCAGTAAACTAACCATAGAAGTAACCGACACGGGTCGGGTATTCCCCAAGTTATACACCCTCAGCTTCGCCGGCCCAGTCTTTTTACCGCCGCTGCCGGTACTATTACCGGCTGTGTCCAGTGCCGCCACGCAGCCTCTAACAATGTCGTCAATATACGTAAAATCTCTGGCAAGTTCCGGCGACGCGCTTTTGACTTTCTGTCTGTAGACGGTGATGGACTTCCCCTGGAGAATATTTCTGGTGAATGAGAAATAAGCCATGTCAGGGCGTCCCCAGGGGCCATAGACGGTGAAGAACCGGAGACCGGTGATAGCCAGTCCGTAGATATGATTATACGTATGTGCGATCTCCTCGCCGGCTTTCTTGGTCGCCGCGTAGAGACTAGCTGGCCGGTCAGTCCGGTCACTTTCGCTGAAAGGAGTCCCTTCGTTGAGCCCGTAGACGGAGCTGGAGGACGCCCATACGACCGCCGGCTGGGGATTCGCGGCCTTACAGACCTCAAATATGTTTACCAGCCCAGCAATGTTGCTGTGAATATACGACATGGGATTCTCCAGCGCGTAACGCACCCCCGCCTGTGCTGCGAGATGCATGACGTGGCTGAAGGAGACGAGATCGAAGAGCCGCAGGAGCAAATCTCGGTCGTTGATGTCGCCCTCCACGATGAAAACCCCGCGGCGCTTTAACAGCGCCTGGCGGGCTCTTTTCAGAGTTGGGTCATAGTAGTCGTTGAAGTTGTCCAGGCCGAGGACTCCATCGCCGCGCTTCTTTAGCGCCAGGGTCACATGAGTGCCCACGAAGCCCGCTGCTCCCGTGACCAGGACCTGGAGCTTGCCGTTCGGGGATCTTGGCCTGCATGAGTTTCGAACCCGGGTCTCCCACTCCGATGATCCCCACCGTTTAACAGCCTGGTTTTCTCTGCTGTTTCTTTGATTTCTGTCCATGAAACATAAATACGATGACATTAGAGCAATGAGAAAGAGTGCCCACAAGAAGAGCGTTGTTGAAGATGTCAGCCATCTTTTGAACTGACGAATGAAAGTGTTTTTCTCTGATTTGGGTTTAATTGCCCCGCTCGAACCCAACAAGCTTTCCTGCAGAAGATTCGAAGGCATTTTCTTCAGACCGAATGATTTATCGGGAGCTTTTCGAACTGAAGGTCCTGATAGAGACGGACTGGGTGTGTGTATATATACCTAAAAATTTGATCTTTTTGTCTGGGTAATAAAAAAAAACGCGTTTTGGGGGTGTGTATTGGGGCAAGAAGTAGAGTAGAGTGAATAAGATGAAGTTAAACAGAGGAATTCATTTGATGGAGGAGAGAAAGTTCGATATGACCTTCATGAAGCTAATTCTCATAGAATAAATACTGAAAATTATACGATTCGATCCACCTAGCATAAATTAGGTCGTGGCTCGTTCCCATGCCGCGTTTTGAACCAGAAATAAATAATATCGCGTGTACGAATGAACTAGAAAAAAATAATATCGCGTGTACGAATATACTCATTTCCCACATGCCAGGTTGTAATCGTAGGCGGTTCCAACGAAGACAGGTTGTAGTTTTCTTAACATTTGTGCTTTTTGACTCTGGTTTATTTGATTCGGAATGTTAACTCGGTCCCCTAAATTTGGGGACAAAATTTTATGCTTAAAATAATATCAATTTGGTTATATCATATGTAGATAGAATCATAGAAGTTTATTTTGCTGATTTCATCAAATTTTATTTTTTACGATTGAGAGAAATAGAAAGGTTAACCTATCAATTTGGATCTTAGTTCTTAGACAAGGCAAGCCCCCCTTATACCAACCTAGTTGTAAAGGCTATCACTCAAAGCGGAGAGAAAATCGATCTCGGACTTAGATGGGAAGAATTCAATTTAGTAATGTAATTTTTAATCAATAATTCATGATTTAGAGAAATATTTTTTTGACCTTGGTATGTTCAGTGTTATGTTATGTTGTAGGGTTGATCTCTTTATAAGAAATTCACAATGACCTCTTTGAGTAAGAGCTATTGCTCAAGTGCTATATACTTTTATCTTATTGTGTTAGGTCAATACATTTGTGATGTATAAATAATAATAATAAAATCTTTATATATCATGCATAGATGACAGAGCTTATTTGACTAGGTTATGAACTAAGGGGTACATTTCTAAGGTTGAACCAATACATTTAGGATGCACAAATATTTGGTCTTCTTTCACTAATACTTATGAATGTGAGTTATATCTAGTTATCAACTATGGTGTTCGGTCAATATATTTTAGGTGCAAAGGGAATCGATCTTCCTTAACTGAGAGTTATGAATTGCAAGGTCCCAAATCTATCAAACTCGCCTAGTTCTAATATCCATTAAATTGAATTTAATAGGAATTCAAACCTAACTTCATCCTTAATTATGTTGAGTAAATACATTAGTAAGACTTGATTTCTAATTAACATTTTCTAAGCCAACAACTTCAACAATAAAATATAACCATGTGATATAGCTTGTAAATATTTTAGAAATTCTAAAAACTAATAAGATAATAAATTTTGGCATAAAATAATGGTCATCAAAAGAAATATTTCCTTATACTTTTTATATATTTGATTTATATTGCAAAAAAAAGGTTGTCATTAATGAGGCCACTTAACCACCAAAAGAGAATAAAATCCCTTTTACATAAATCTAGAAGAAAAAATAAAATATAAATAAGCATTCAAAATCTACTCTTGATTAAAAGGTTGGGAATACAATAAATTTATCAAAATTATTCTTTTAGAAAATAAAATAATAAAATAATGGTACTTCGTTAGAAGTTTAATGGAAAATAATAAAATTTGGTTTCTCGACTTTGCAAGGATGTTAGTGATGATCCAATGAATGCTTCATAACTAGTAAATATATTATCTATCAACTTAGGTTGCTTCCATCATTTTGAAATCAATTCAATGAGTGTGGATTTGATTTTTATATTATGGATCTCCAATGTAGAACTATGGATTCAATCTTTGTTAACTTTTATACTATCACTTTTTTACTGTTTTGATATCTTCGACCTTTTTTAAAAAGTTAGTTGTGGTTGTTTGTTGATTTGCATTTGGTAGGGACAATCGCTTTCCTTATGTCAAACCTATAAGGCTAAGGATTTAACAAATAGCTAAAAGAGTGAGGATAACACTCTCATATGTGCATGATGTCCTAGGTGCTTGTGTGTTGTAGATCTTTGATTTAAATGTCAATGCATACAAATAATAATTGATAGCTCTAAGTGAAGATGAGGAAAGATAGAAGACATGAAGAAGATAAATGAAATGAAATACAAGATTCACCTTGCCTTTCACCTTCTCATCTCACGAACTGAGCGGAAGTAGATGCACTCATGTCTATTTGATTTTATCCTTTTAAAGTTGTTGTAGGGTGGAATGTGGTCGCTCAAACCAAGAGCATGATGTTAGGATTATGATGAATTGATAGAAGAAACTGCAACATAATGATATGAAGAAGGTAAATCTATAAAAATGTGACCAAATGCCTTGATTTATAAAATTTTTATAAGAAGAATCAATGACTAATATTCAATGATTAGTGGATGGTTAGGATTGATTGAGAGATGTGGCATGGATTGAGGGCTTAACCTTGTGACAAGTGTCACAAGGAGAGTGGAGGTGTAAGGGCCAGGTGTGCTCACACATTGGGAAGACCATGAAAGAGACATGTTTATGACATGTGTAAGAGATATGGTGGCATGTGAAAGTGACATGTCTATATAACATGTGTAAGAGCTAGGGTGACTTGGAAAGTGACATTTCATACTCGCACATGCGTGAGAAAGAAGAGGGTAGGGACACTTGTCACATGATCACAAGTTTAGATCTTGATCCATGTAGATGGATTCAAGGGCAAGGATTGAGTGGGAAAAGATTGGGGGTGATGTAGAATTCAATATTAGGAAAAATGGTAATGAGGGCTATTTAGCCTAAATCAATTAATTAAATTGATTTAGTAGGAGGATTTATTAGGTAATGTTAAACTTAATTAATTAAGTGTGAAGGGTAAAGATAAATGATAAATTAAATAAAAGATAAATATTTTATTAATTGGCTAGATTGGGATAAAATTAAGTGTGTTAGGTATTGAAGATGTAGGCATCTACATTTTGCCTCCCTTTCATATAACATAATAAAGTGATGTTATATCAAAGATGAATATATTATATTGGATAGAAAAGAATAAGGACTAGTAGTAAGATGCCCAAGTCACTACTATTAGGATGAGGAAGGATGATAAGGAGGTAGTGGTATGCCCCCTTGAGAGGACATGCAGGTTCCAAGAACACGAATGTTTGCTCAAAATGAATAGGACTGTATGAAAAAGGATCCAGGTAAGATGGATGGAAAGTAGATGGGGATGATGGATAGATAGATAAAGAGGAAATGACAAGAATCATGTTGTGAGTGATGTAAGAAACCTAGATTTGATAATGTATTTGGCGTGATGCTCTAAGGTATAAGGATTGAAGATGAGAATGTGCTAAGTACATGATTAAAAAAGGTCAAGTGCAAACATATGCCTTATGACACCATGATATGGAAGATTGAGATGCCTTTATGGTAATAGGATGCAAACACCATGATAAATGCAAACAATGATAACACAAAAAAACAACAAGAAAGCATGCATAACAAACCAAAAGTAAACCAAAATTATACCCCTAGTCAAGCTGAAAAATGATTGATTGATTGATGAAGATAAACAAATTACAATAAGAATAATGTACATCTAAGGGATTGGGAAGGATACAACCCATGATGATAATTGAATTAAAGGTTGATCAATAGAATATCGATTAAATTGGATCAAGATGATGAATTTGTTAAGGATGTTGTGTTATATTGCAAGATTGGATTGTATGGATTAAGATTAAGTGCACTAATTGGATTAGATTGATTTAGGATTTTTGGATTAGAGGAATGAAAGGAGGATAAATGATTGAAAATGATTGTAGGATAAATGATTTAAAATGATAGGGGGGAGATAAATGAATTGGATGGGATGGGATGGCTCGGGATTTGATGGTTAAGATGGAGGAATAAATGTGAATAAATGACAAGGGAGAACCAACACATGGTAAAAGGATAGATGGATGGAGAGGTTTATTGATAGGAGATAGATAAATTGAGTAGATGGATAGTGATAGGAGATGGAGGAATAAAAGATGGAGGATAAAAGGATGGAGATCTAGGGGCTATATTATAAAGGATTGAAATTCCTCAAACTAGAGGTGGTGTGATTAAGGATGGAAGGATGGTGGATAAAGATGTATGTGATGGAAGGATAGTGCATTAGAGATATGGATGGAAAATGAATTAAGGATTGCATCGTCCAAAGCATACATATATGTTTTTCTTCAAGATTGATCTAGATCAAAGGGTAGGAGAAGGGGATGTGATTGGAAAGGGTGAGTTCTAGGAGGTGGATGATATGGATAGGATATTAAACATCACGGGTAGGAAAGGAGAATGAGATAAGATGCCTAATGTTGGATAGTAGATGCAAGGAATGAATGAGATAGTCAATGATCAAAGATGGGAAAGGAGGATGTACTTAGAGAGGGTGATGTATAGTAAATGAGGGATATGGAGGATGTTGATGGTAGGATAGCATGGATAGAGATTTCCCCCAATTGTAGGGTGCAAGGGAATGATGATAAATGGATGTATGCAAATGGATTTGGAGGAAAGTGGGTGTGTGATAGGGAGATGGTGGAAGAAATCAATCATATAGTTCCAAGGATAATATCCCTTAAATGCATGTGCTATAATCGACCAAGGATATATGGAGGTATACTCATAGATGTTAGTAGAAATGGGTGGGAAGATGAAATGGATGAGAATATGAAGCAGGATAAGGATTTATGAAAAGGCTTGGATTAAATGAATAAAATGACGAGGAATGAATGTTGGATAATGGATGGGGTGTTGGAGTACTTGTGGATAAGTGGATGGGGATGTAGGGAAGATCAATGTTGGTATTCACCTTGAAGGATGATGGAGTTTTGGAGAGGAATTTGAATTATATGGAAGATCAAACTTGGATTTTGGTCACGAGGACCCAAAATAGATGGAGAGATAATGAACTTAAGATAGTGGATTTTGGGACATAATGACCCAAAATGAATTTTAAAGATGATGTAGTTTTAGATAGAGAATTGGAGGACTTATGAGTGATGGAAGATTTTGGATTAATTTATGTTTGGATGCCAATTTGATTGTTCTTTGAGATGCATTTCTTCTATGAGTAGTTTGGGAATCCATATAGTTTTTTATTCTTCTTTTTGGGCCTTTGTGGATTTTTGGATTTTTATTGATTTTTTTATCATGATATTTATCTTTTCTTTAGCATGTCGTTTTGACGGGACATGTTTATCCTTGGATTTTTGTAGACTTTTGGTTTTATGAAATTTATATTTGGCATCCAAATTGCTTATCATAGCAATGGTGTAATTGCAGGAGGATGACTTGTTTGGATATATTATGGATGGGGTGATGGAGGGAGAATGTTGAAAGGATTTCAAAGATGTATGCTTTTGTTGATCTTGTTTAGGGATTTGAGGTGATGGACTGGTGAAATTTGAGATAAAGTTAATGGATGTGGTGGATGGAGGTATGTAAGGACCTAAGAAAGATGCAAGGGATGAAGGATTTAATTTTGGAACATAAGGACCCAAAATATATGTGAATGAGGAAGGGATGTAATTTTGGAAATAATGAATTTGGAGGATGAGGGATGGAGGGACTTAGAGTTAGATGGATGGATTTTAGATTTACAAGGGGTAAATTATATACCAACATATTGAGCATGAGTTTGTTAGAAAAATCCATGTATGAAATTGGATTTTATTTTGAGTTTAAGGGGTTCCAACATGCCTTGTTCACGAAGACCTAATCATTTCCTTGATACTTCATGTGTTGACAAATCCTTTTTCCAATAGGATACTTATTATTTTAGAAACAAGATGCAATTCCATTTTGAGGGGGATATGTGGTGGAAGTATTTTTAAACTCTTGGAGGAAATCATATTGGATAAAGGTGGAGGAACCAATTGTATATGTATGTGAATTGTGGATGGATTGGATAGAAGGATTAGGATCATAAGAGGGATTAGGAGGATTTGGTATATTGAGATGGATTAGGATCATGACATGGAGATAAAGGAGTACATTGATCTTGAATTTAGAGATGATTATGTGGTGCAGTAGAAGGGATGATTAGATATTGAGATGGAAGGGGACACTTTTCTTTTGAAGTGGAATCAAATAATGAGATATATATAGTTGATTATGTTATATAATGAGATATTTCTATGGGTCAAACTAATAATTACATATGCACTATAGACCCTAGGAATGCATCATGATTAAGGAAACTAGATACACTCAAATATCTTCCTACTTAATTTTGTGATGATAAACACTACACACACGCACGCATGCACGCGCACAGACACACACACAAGCATGCAATACATACAAAAACTTGAGAAATAACCTCACATGTTCTATATATTATCACAACTTAGATAACAGATTCAAGGAACATGTATTCTTGACTCCCAATTAATCACTATAAGTACACAAAATATAACAATATAATTCCCTCCAAGTACACGTGCATCACCATATTTTTTCTAAGAACCTATTTTATAGACGACGTCAAAAACAGGAAACTGAACATGGTTTCTAAAACCATGAGCATGAACCATGGTAAAAAGTTGCACCCAAATCCCAGGCTCAAATTATAACCTAATATGAGATGTAACTCCCCATTTCATAACCATCCACTCAAATAGGATGTTGCATTTTGGATTCATTTTTATTTTAGAAATATATTCTTATACATCATCTTACACATCATAAGTTGGTTTAAAACAACCCGTCTTTTCTAGTTCATTTAGTAACTCCCTCTTATACTCTGTTACTCATTGTATAATGTTTTATGCATCCCACAATGTTATATGTTCTCTAACACACGCACGCATGCGCGCGCACACACACACACACACGCGCACACACACACACACACGCACACACACACACACACACACACACACACACACACACACACAATCATATATGAAATAATTAAGATCTAAGACAATGGGTATTTGATTGTATAATTTTCTTGAAAATTATACAATTTTGAACTTGAATCTACACTGATCCTATTTTATGTTCTTGTAATATACAATTGGGCTTTCTTTGGACCATTTCATGCATGTTGATTAGCCTCTAAATATTGTCTCTATACACAAATAGGTTATGTTTTGTTGTGATATGTGATACATCTTTACCTTCAACCATATACATGTGTCTAAAGAAAGTATGGTTTGAAAAATCACCTTGGGGATCTATTGCTTATAGTGACAATATTTATGCCTACATACATAATAGGTTGAACCCCTTCATTGATGAATAATGGTTGAATAGACACTACACACAAAATACGAGTTCCCATGACATCTATGAGATGTTGTAGTTTTGATGGAAGAGTAAACATGATGATTATGATATGAAATTTTAATATTCTTTCTAAAGTGGTAATTTTATCATTTTAAAATATAATTATGTTTTAATGACCTAGAACTATAGTCAAATAAAATTTTCTAGAAGCTCAACTCAAGTGGTTTTGGTGGGCAATATAATTAGAAATATCAAATTCTAAGATCTTTGATTGAATGAGGGGAAACTTTAGAGTTTTATTTAAAGAGGGCACATGATAGGGAGACTCCTTGGTAACCTTCTGAGCTTGCTTGAACTCTTCTTAGCTCTCTCCTAGGACCTCTAGGGCTTCCTCAATCCACCCTCTAACACTTGGAAAGATCCAATCCTTCCCCTCCAACCAAGAGTCTACCTATCTTGTTAGGTTCACCATTCTTGTGTTCTACACAAACATTTCTTCTAAATGACTCCAAGCCCTAATTTCATTTTTGGATTTTCAGGAGGGCCAGGGCTTCAATCAACTCCATTCTTGGATTGAAAAATAGGTTTAAAGCTACCAAGTTGAACCATTTCTCCATCGTTGTCTTGTTTCCTATCTTTTAGGCCTTGTAGCCTTTTGCACCAATTAGGCCTCCTAAAATGTAAGACAACACTTTTTTAGTGCAAAACCTTCAAAGGACCCCCAAATCTCTTTTGGTAGTTTGCAAGTAAAGAAAAAACCCACCAGGATTTTCAAGGTCTCATGGTCTGATACTATCCGTACATCCTATTTCTGGAATATGGCTTCTTTCTTGTTTTTGGACCAGTTTTAGGTCTTTGGCTTCAAAACTTGGTAAGCTGATGTCTTGGGCACTCCTCCAAATTACTGAATGCCTGCATAACATCACTCATGGCATCCATGGCCTTCTTGGCTCATGACAATAACCTCCTACAATTTAAAGCTATCTACTACTTGATCTTCCTAACCTGGCGTTTCATCCAACTCGCCTAGGGCAAGATCCTAAAAATACTTGCATGCACTTTCAAAGCTCCTCCTTCCAGATTCTTGAAGCTCCATGGACCTAGTCTCCATCCCCAAGTGGCCGTATAGAACCAATGGTGGAAAGTGGAGTTAGGTCCACGTCTTTGCTTCTCAGTTAGAACTGGACAACAAACAGTCCAAAACAAAAGAATTTACAAACTACAAAAGAAAGGTAATTACAAATCAAACTAAGTATTGGGAAAACACTAAAACATATGCACAAATGGATTCCACTAATCACAGTGTTAATTTCAATCCATGCACATCAATAAAAACACAAAACTCTTCAATATTGCTGCTCTGTAATTCCAAAAGCTCTTGGCTCTAAAATTCAAAATCCCTACAATGTCTTCCAGCTCCCTCAAATTAGGGTTTTTCCACCTTATATACCCTTAGCACACATGTTTCACTCCTTGGATGGGTTCCAAGATAACTTGAACTCCAAAAGCCTCTAAACAACAAAATGTTGTCAACAACTTTTAAAAGTTGCTAATGTTGCTATGCAACATTTTTACATCTTTTGCAACCTTACACTTTTCAAGTGTTTTTCCACCAATCTGACTTATCTAACCATAGTTAGACCACCTAGGGTAACCAAGGACCCTAAGAAAAACCATGAAATCACCCTGCCCTTTGATGACATCATCAAGTACAATCCATTAAAAAGAGCCAAAAAGAGCTATTTTCACATAACAAGAAGCATAAAATAAAACCTACCTAAAACACTCTTGGTCCACATGACCTTATGTATTTACATTTCCCTACAAGAGGGTCTTTCACACACTTACACACCCAAAAATGACATGAGACCACCAAACTTGTTGGCTTCTCAAGGGTGCTCCTACACCATACTACCAAGCCTAAGAACTTATGTCACCTCTGGGAACAGGAGCTTAGGATTAATGCCCTGCTTCTTAAACTCATTCTCAGCTACCCAAGTAGCCTTAGCTTCTAACTTGCCTGCCCACTCAATGAGATGCTCCATGTAGGTTCCCTGCTGGTCTTTTTCTTCACTTGAGAGTCCAAAATCTTCACTGTTGTTGGTGTTGGTGTAGGGGTAAGCTGAACATTTGCTGCTATTGCCTTACCATTTGTTTGGACCTTAGTAACCATTGGTGTAGGTCCTTTATACTGGACTAAATCCTGCACATTAAAAATAGGAGATATTGCCAAATTTGTTGGCAAGTCTATTTTATAGGCATTGTGCCCATATTTTGCAAGAATCTTGCAAGGACCAATCCTTCTCATTTGAAGTTTGGTGGGGACTCCCTTCTGCAACCTAGACTTGTTGAGATGTACCATCACAAGATCACCCACAACAAACTAAAGAGCTCTTCTTCCTTCATCAACTTTGCCTTTTAATTTTTGTGTAGCCTCTTGGAGTTGCTTCTTCACTTGATCATGAACTTCCTTCATGGATTGAGAAAAATATTTTGCATATGCACTCCTTCCTTCTAAATTTTCCAAGTTTCTTAACTCCAACACACCTCTAGGGTGCAGCCCATAAAATATTTCAAAGGGGCTTTTTCCTGTTGTCCTATTTCCACTGTCATTGTAGGCATATTCAACTTGTGGTAACATATGATCCCACATCACTCCATACTCCTTTTTCAAGCACCTAAGGAGATTTCCTAGCACTCTATTGATCACTTCAGTTTGACCATCTATTTGGTGATGGTAGGTTGACCCAAATGATAGATTGGTTCCCAACCTTGACCACAAGGTCTTCCAAAAATGACCCATAAATTTTGCATCTCTGTCAGATACTATGCTGATGGGTAACCCATGAATCCTTACCACTTCTTTAAAGAACAAATGAGCAATATGACTGGCATCATGGGTGGTTTTGCAAGCAATGAAATGGCTCATCTTGCTAAACCTATCTACCACCACAAAGATACTATCTAAACCGGTCTTGGTTCTAGGCAGCCCAACAATAAAATCCATACTGATACATTCCCAAGGCCTATTAGGAATGGGCAAGGGTTGATACAAACCTGCATTAGATGAGATACCCTTAGCTTTTTGGCAAATCAAACATTGCTCCACATACTTCCTGATGTCCTTCTGCATCCTAGGCCAATAATAGAACCCTTGCACTAGTTCTAGTGTCTTATTTAGGCCAAAATGCCCACTTAAGCTGCCATTATGCTTTTCTTGTATAACATTCTCCCTCATAGATCCCCTAGGAACACATAACTGCCCTTATCTAAACAAGAGATCATTCTGAATTGTATAGTCTGCAAATTGACTATGGAAATGGTTTTTGAAATCTTTACATACCTTGTATGCTTCTGAGAAGTCCTCATCACCTTCATAAAGCTCCTTGTAGCTTTCTAAGCCTATACTTTGCAGCTGCACTTCTTGGACTGTCAAGAGTCTCCTACTCAAAGCATCAACCACTTTATTCAATTTCCCTTTCTTATGTTTGATAGTAAAGGTATAGGCCTGCAAATATTCCATCCATTTAAGGTGTTTGTTGCTCAACTTCTCCTGAGAATTGATAAAACTCAAAGCTTTATTATCAGTATAAACTACAAATTCCTTTGGCAACAAATAGTGCCTCCATTTTCTTAAGGCTTGCACCAATGCATATAACTCTAGGTCATAAGAAGAGTATCTCTTCTTAGCCTCATTCAAATTCTCACTATAAAATGCCACTGGCCTATTCTCTTGATTCAATACTGCCCCAATAGCTACACCACTTGCATCACATTCAAGGGTAAATAACTTATCAAAATTTGGCAAAACCAAAATAGGTTGTGTTGCCACTCTCTTTTTCAATACTTCAAAACCTCTACTAGCCTTTGGAGTCCATTTGAATTTGGTTTTCACTCCTCCCTTAATTGTATCTAAGACTGGTGCACATATTTCACTAAAGCCTCTAATAAACTTCCTATAAAATTGTGCAAGTCCATGAAAACTTCTTACCTCAAAACTGCATGTAGGGGTAGGCCAACTTAACATTGCCTCAGCCTTGCTGGGATCCATCTTCAAGGTTCCTTGTGACACCACAAAACCAAGATAGATCAACTCGTGTTTCATAAATTCACACTCTTCCAAGTTAATGGACAACTTCTCCTCATGAAGTTTCTTCATCACAATCTGCAAATGTTGGAGGTGTTCTTCCTTTGTCTTACTAAAAATTAGGATGTCATCTTACTACACAACTACAAATCTTCCTATGTAGTCCTTCAACACCTCATTCATCAACCTCATAAAGGTGTTTGGAGCATTACTAAGCCCAAAGGGCATGACCAACCATTCATAGAGCCCTTCTGTTGTCTTGAATGTTGTCTTCCATTCATCACCCTCCTTAATTCTGATTTGATGGTATCCACTCTTCAAATCCAATTTGGTGTAGT
>MU225118.1:498532-518773 GCA_018584345.1 Thuja plicata
AGTAGGTGGCATGCATCCATTGGGAGTACATCACATAAGATTTTGTCCACATACTTTCCTATTGAGAAATTAACCCATGCTTGCTCATTAACAAGAACATGCTGACCCTTATTCAACCATGTCACTCGGTATGGGTTTGTATGAAGTATTTTTGCCAATCCTAATTTGTTGACTGCCTCCTCTGAGCTAATATTATTAGTAGACCCTGAGTCTATGATCATTCTGCAAAATTTCCCAAGAATCTTGCACTTTACTCTGAAAAGTGCCCTCCTTTGCTTAGCTTCTTCTTTGACAGGCTCTTTAATGAGTATTCTCCTAATCATGAGATTCTCCCCACTTTCTAAATCAAGGTTTATTTTAGGGGTTTTACCACTGTTATTATCCTCTTGAGAAATGTAATTTACTCTTTTCTCACCATGTGAGCTAGAAGCCTTCTCTAGGCACCTATAGGCTGGATGGCCTAGTTGATTGCAATGAAAACATTTCATGTTTGCAATGTGTGAGGCTCTGCCTGAACCTCCAAATCTACCTCTTCCACCACCTTGGAATCCTCTTCCTCTACTCATGTTGCCTCTACCACTGGTCTCATTGACTATCTCAGTCAATTTAGCTTCACCATGGGACCTATAGTCACTGCCTCTGCTTGCAAAACTGCCTACAATGCTGCCTCTTCCTGTATTTTCTTTTCCTCTACCTCTTCCTCTAGAGGTCTGGTCATGTTTTCTCTTACTCTTTTCTTCTATCTTTAGAGCCATCTGATAACATTGTCTCACACTTGTTAGAGTAGTGAGACTCATCTCCTCCTGTATAGACCACTTGAGCCCATTTTGATATCTAGCCAATCTGATGCTTTCATCCTCCACTATCTTGGACCTTAAACATAACTTCTGAAACTCCTTTGTATATGCTTGGACTTCAAGGTCTTTTTGCCTGAGGTTTTGTCTCTTTCTATGCATTTGAACTTCATAGTCATCCGGGAGATAAGTTTGTTTCAGCTTAGCAAACATACCCTTCCATGACACAATAGGACTCTTGCCCTCTTTCTCCCTCTCATTCTGAACATATTTCCACCAGGTAAGTGCTGGTCTTCTCAATCTAGACTTAGCCACCTTCAACTTTTGAGCATCTGTCACCTCATCACATTCAAAGTGATTCTCAAGATTGTCTATCCAATCCAAAACTAAATCAACATCCATTTGTTCACTAAACAGTGGCACACCCTCCAAGGCTTTACCACTTAAGGCTTTGAGTGCCTTCAAGAAGGGTTCCTCTAGTAAGAATGGATTAGGGGTAGGTGCTTCTTCTTCTAGGTCCCACTCCTCTTTAGCTTATTTTTCCTCTTTCTGGTCCACCTTGTCCTTTACTCTATCTACCTTAGCTCGGACATCATCCAAGAGTTGCTCCATTTGAGCCAATCTCTCTCTCAGCAACCTATTATCCTCTTCTTGTTCATCCACTTTCTTGGCCAATTCAGCATTGGTCACCATCTTGCTTGATGCACTAGACTCCTCACTTGAATCTTTGGTCTGCAACATCCACTAGCTGCACTTTTTCTCCTTCCCAAATCTTGAACTTGGGCTCTGATACCACTCTGATAGGGAGACTCCTTGGTAACCTTCTGAGCTTTCTTGAACTCTTCTTAGCTCTCTCCTAGGACCTCTAGGGCTTCCTCAATCCACCCTCTAACACTTGGAAAGATCCAATCCTTCCCCTCCAACCAAGAGTCTACCTATCTTGTTAGGTTCACCATTATTGTGTTCTACACAAACATTCCTCTAAATGATTCCAAGCCCTAATTTCATTTTTGGATTTACAGGAGGGCCAGGGCTTCAATCAACTCCATTCTTGGATTGCAAACTAGGTCTAAAGCTACCAAGTTGAACCATTTCTCCATTGTTGTCTTGTTTCCTATCTTTTAGGCCTTGTAGCCTTTTGCACCAATTAGGCCTCCTAAAATGTAGGACAACACTTTTTCAGTGCAAAACCTTCAAAGGACCCCCAAATCTCTTTTGGCATTTTGCAAGTAAAGCAAAAACCCACTAGGATTTTCAAGGTCTCATGGTCTGACATTGTCCGTACACCCTGTTTCTGGAATATGGCTTCTTTCTTGTTTTTGGACCAGTTTTAGGTCTTTGGCTTCAAAACTTGGTAAGCTGATGTCTTGGGCACTCCTCCACATTAATGAATGCCTGCATAATATCACTCATGGCATCCATGGCCTTCTTGGCTCATGACAATAACCTCCTGCAATTTAAAGCTATCTGCTACTTGATCTTCCTAACTGGGCTTTTCATCCAGCTCGCCTAGGGCAAGATCCTTAAAATACTTGCATGCACTTTCAAAGCTCCTCCTTCCAGATTCTCGAAGCTCCATGGACCTAGTCTCCATCCCCAAGTGGCCATACAGAACCAATTTTGGAAAGTGGAGTTAGGTCCACATCTTTGCTTCTCAGTCAGAACTAGACAACAAACAGTCCAAAACAAAAGAATTTACAAACTACAAAAGAAAGGTAATTACAAATAAAACTAAGTATTGGGAAAACACTAAAACATATGCACAAATGGATTCCACTAATCACAGTGTTAATTTCAATCCATGCACATCAAGAAAAACACAAAACTCTTCAATACTGCTGCTCTGTCATTCCAAAAGCTCTTGGCTCTAAAATTCAAAATCCCTACAATGTCTTCCAACCCCCTCAAATTAGGGTTTTTCCACCTTATATACCCTTAGCACACATGTTTCACTCCTTGGATGGGTTCCAAGATAACTTGAACTCCGAAAGCCTCTAAACAACAAAATGTTGTCAGCAACTTTTAAAAGTTGCTAATGTTGCTATGCAACATTTTTACATCTTTTGCAACCTTACACTTTTCAAGTGTTTTTCCACCAATCTAACTTATCTAACCTTAGTTAGACCACCTAGGGTAACCAAGGACCCTAAGAACAACCATGACATCACCTTGCCCTTTGATGACATCATCAAGTACAGTCTACTAAAAAGAGCCAAAAAGAGCTATTTTCACATAACAAGAAGCATAAAATAAAACCTACCTAAAACACTCTTGGTCCACATGACCTTATGTATTTACATTGCCCTACAAGAGGGTCTTTCACACACTTACACACCCAAAAATGACATGAGACCACCAAACTTGCTGGCTTCTCAAGGGTGCTCCTGCACTAGCACACTTGTATCATGGTTCAGTCTAGGGGACAAAACCATAGTAGTAGTTTAGTCAAGGAAGGTGGAAATTATAGGCTCACATGACCTTATTCTTGTTTATAACAAGGAAAAAATTATTTAAAGTAACAAGTATAAAATTAGGTCTATTTTATGTGCAAGAAAAGACAAGTTCATCATTATCATATTATATTTGTGATAGTACCAAAATTTGTTTTAAAATAAAGAAGTAAAAGGCAAGTTATATAAACTTGTATCTCTTATAAGAACACAAATGTTTGATATAATATTAAGCTTCTCATTTAAGGTATTACTTCAATTTAATTTCATTCTTAAGAAAACCTACACTAATTTATTGTTTTTTTCAAGGCTTCATTAATTTCTCTCAAATTTATCCTTTTAAGCGGTCAAATTCATAATAAATAATAAATAGAAGTTAAATCATACTTAACCTTATGACATCTCATGAAATCAATCTTGAGTTGAGTGTTAATGTAGAAATTTATTGTTCGATGTACTTTGGATAAAATTTTATGTCTTTGTTTTGATTAAAAGCTGATAAAAAGCCTTAAACTTTCAAAATAATTCTTAGAATTCAAGCGATTAAATTCTAGGAGATAATTACACCAATGTACTAAAACATTTAGGTAGATCTGTCATAACAAGAATCAGTATAAATTGTAATAAATAAATTTTTGAATGACATATTTTTATCTAAATCCATATTTCTTGAGGATTTGATCGTGTTCAAGTTTTTTCATCAACGTTTCGAATCACACTCGGTGATCCATATCTGGATGCAAATGAGTGTCAGGAGATGTAGATCTACGTGTCCTGGCACTCATTTGCACCCTGATATGGATCACAGAGTGTGATTTGAAATGATGATGAAAAAATTTAAACACGATCAAATCCAGAAGTAATATCAATTTAAATTATGGATTGTGAAAATCTAATATCTTTGATATTTTTATCTGTTGAGTGATAATAAATACATCCTTAAGAATCATGAGAGAATAGAAGTAGAAATTAAGGTTACAATTATTGATATAATCTTGAAGAAAATCTGAAAAAAGATTTTTTTTGTGGGAGTCCATTAGAATGTTAGTATAGTATTTAGCCATTTATTCCTAGCCATGTTAATTGAGCAAATCTTGATAATCAACTATTTGGAATGAACAAATATCATTTGAATCATAGGCTTATTCTTGGTTTATTAATATGTCTTTTCAATGAATCTACACCGTGTATCTATATTAGCTTGATTGAGAGTTCTTATTTCACTTGTCCTAATTCATTGTTTGAAAGAAAAAAACAAGTTTTACCACCTCCCATGTATGAATATTGATATCTATCATTAGATAAATTTAATAGATGTTAATATGATATTCACATGCCAATCACCTTTATAACAAAATTTCATAAGTTTAATCTAGAAATAGAAAATATTTAAAAATAATAATAAATATATATTTCTCATTGTATATGTATTCGATCTTTAGTTTACGTTTCTTTGTAAAAATAAAGTGGAATTAAACTATATGTGCTTAGTAAATCAATAAATATATATTTCTCATTGTGTATGTATTTTAGCTTTAGTTTACGTTTCTTTCTAAAAAATAAGGTAGAATTGAACTATAGCCTAGTAAATTTATCCTAGTAAATTTATCTTTATATCTATATTTGTGCTAGTTTTCACACATGTTATGATAAACCAAAATACCAATGAACCACTTCCATATCATAAATTTTCTATCGTGCACTTTTTATATAATAATTGATGCAATCGTGAGAAAATTATTCCACTTTATAAAAGTCAATAATGATTTTCAATTTACTAGACAACGGTAAAATTGAAACAACACACTATATGCCAAACATAATTCAATGTCAAATCTCAACCATTACCACCCAACAACTTTCATTCAAATTTTAAAAATTGTAAACTTACATGATTGCTAAACCAATAAATAAATAACTGCAAACTTATATTGTTCACATGAAGGGCCCACCCCCTTTCTTTTAAATAATCCATGCAATTGGCTTTTTCATTATAAGCACAATTTCTTTCATATGAAGAACAAGAGATAGGGTGAATGTGCTAATCTTCCTCAATGCACTAAACACATGGGTGCAACTTCATGACTTCATTACTTCATGCTTTCAAATAGGAATCCCTATTCACACCTTACAATCCCTGGACTTTTTAACGTAAAAACAAAATCCTTGGTTATTATGTTCCCTATTAAGGTGATAAAAAGGGCTCACAAACCTAAATAAGGATGACCATTCATTTCTAACATTGGAGTGGGAAGCAACATGAGAAGCAGCACTTGCCGTGTGGGGGCACAAAAAGGTCCACATGCTTCTTCTACTTGAATGACAATCTATTCAAATCTATTCATGACTTTTTAATTTTCCATGATTTTAGGACCTACTTTTGGATTTAGTTATGTTCATTATCTATAAATTATTTTTTCACTAAATGGAAAATTGTATAGTTAAGTATGTTTTGACAAATGTCAAGTATTTAGGGAAAAAATATTCTCATTATTACTTTAATATACAATATAAAAAGTGTGATTCACAATAATTAGTTGGTTTAATTCAACTTGACATGTGTTTTTAATATATTTAAAGATATATGACTATTCATCATTTTATATTCAAAATATAAGTAGTAGTATTGGAAATCTTACATGAAACATGTATCAATCTCTTTCATTGTACGTAAAGATATTAAAATTAATGGTCTTGGATGAAAGATTACCTTACCATGTAGCTTAAAGAAAAATCATATAGTGAAAGTCAAAGGAATATCAATTTAATTTTGTCCATTCATATTCATTACAATATGGGGTAAAAACCTTCAAACAAATATAGGTACAACGATGTGTAAATTGTATAATTCAAATAATATTAAGAAACAAAGATCTTCAAAAATAAAATTTGACTGCAAAGAGCAATTTAAAAATTTACTGCCTTCAAATGATTGTGAGTTATGTTTATATAGTGAGTTTAGCCTCAAGAGTATTCTTTGCTAGTTGTGATGAAGTACAAAGCTCATCTACAAGTGTAACATGTAGCCAACTAAATGTGTAAAATGAACACTCTACAATTAATGTAGTGATGATGGATCAATGAAACTCAATGCACTTCGTGTCATAATCTCTCCCAAGTCAAATGCATATGAAAACATGTATCTTTGTTTCCACATGCTTTGTGAAGGTACCAACAAGCTTCAAATAGTGAAACCAGACAAATTATCTTGTTATACCTAGTTGTTATCCCAAAACTATAATATAACATTGGAGAAGTCGTTGTTAGCTCTTAGGAGATCACTTTTCCCAACTACTTGATGAAATGTACAATTGTAGAAAATTATGATATGATTTGTGGTGCTTGGATAATTATTGAAATGTTATTTGAAACTTGCAAACACACAATAAAAGAAAAATAAAATATTTTTGAGGGATGAAAGATTGGTCTTATACAATAAATGTTATTGCATAATAAATATATTTCTATTAGAATAAAATATTTTCTTTGTCTTTATATTAAATAGTTTGAGTTTGTACATTTTATACAACTATTTTTTATAACTACATGCTTCAACATGTTTGTCAACATCATATATTAAACATTAGCGTAGATCTTATATCATATCCTTGGTCAAGATAATAATACAAATCTAATTCTAAACTATCCACGAAGATTTATCATTTAATTAACAATATTACCAGTCGTAACAGTCAATTGGATGTTAAATAACTTTGATTTAAAGCTATTGTTTATGCATCAACAATATTGTAAACAACAAATGATGGAAATAACTCTTGATCTTCTTATTATAATAAATAATAAGTAACAGATAAAATACTTATATATATCCTATTACATTCAAATATATGTCTATAATACCAGTAACTACAATAACGAATTCATACCAAGACCAATGGAACCCTTATTTGAGATCATCCCTTGAAATCACCAAGGTTTTCATCCTAATATTTTCACACTTGAGCACAAGTTCAAGTAAAATAGATCTTAAAATAAATTGCTAAAGTTTAGATGATGACCTTGCAAAACAATTTACTCTTTTATATATCCCCCACAAATAGATAGGTTGACCAACATGCATACCTACAACTTCAAATTTGAACAATGATTATGGGGAAAAAATACAAATATTGGTTCCAAAAATAGGCAATTCTAGAAAAAATGCTAAATATGTTACGAAGCTACGATGTGTTGGCAAACCTTGACACTCTAAATATTCCTGCGGAGAATATTACTAAAATGAGGGACTTGGTACAGAAAGAAGATTAATTGATCAAACCCTAGATTATAAGAGGTCAAGAAAGTTTACATGAAGTTGGAGGAAACCCTAATAGAATGCCAAAATATTGAACGGTTTACCTTTGGATTTAGAAGGATATAAGAGTAGCATTACATGGAAAATATTGAACACATATACAAATTTGATTACAATGGAATAATGCATAGAAGCCTAAAAATAGTGTAGATCAAATAAAGATGACATAAAAGAGAGCCTTGAAAAGTTGTAGCTAGTTATAGAACAACTAATAATCTAGAATGAAATTTTGGAAAGAGGAGAAGCAAAGAAAGATAAGTAGATATGGTGTACTAATTTTTTATGAGAGGGCCATGTCCAAAATTATTTTCCCAAGCCTTAGGGATAAGGAACAACATCAAAATTACACGTAGAATCCAAATTTGTATTGGTTAACATAAATTCATTACACCATGGAACTTGTTAGAAATGTGATAGCCCCCTTATTGAGGATTTCTTGACAAATAAATTTCAATTTTGGAATGTGACAAATCATCCTAACCCACAATGCTCACTAAATGATAACTATGATGCAGAGGTTGATTAAAATATGACCATATGTTAAGGGACTTGTAGAAGGACTTTTATATAGTAATGATGCAAGATATAAACACCAACCTTAAAGAGATAATAGAAATTCTTATGTATTACAAAATAATTGACCACATGGTTACATTGAAATAATAGACAATTAAACTATAGAGGAGGAAGGTATGTGGATGAAATAATAGTTGGACAAATTATGCCACATGTTATAATTGTGGAAAGGTGTAGCATTATGCTACTGAATGTTGGGAAAAAAAAAAGAAGACTTATCCATTTTGAGGAATTGATTCCTACGACATATTTAAATATGATAAAGTATAATAGTATTATTGAAATGAAACACTGACATTAAGAAGTGATGATTATTAAGGGTGTAGACGAGAAAGGGTAATTAGAAGGAAACCACAACAAGGATTGAGAGGATATCAAAGAATGGATCAATGACCATCCAATACATAACATGTGGAATATTTTGATTAAGAACAACAAATGAAAACCAATAAGAAGAATAAATTTGGAACTAAGAAGAATAAGTCAATAGTCTTAAATCGACCATGAACTAATACTAAGAAGATTAAGAAAAAAAGAGAGACTGAATAAGTTAGTGAAGAGTTAGGACTAGAAGCAAAGGAGTATGACTACTTTCATCATACAAAACAATGATAGAATTATGGAGAATTCAAAGAAGAAAATTATCTAGTAAAAAAATGATGTAGTTGTTAGGATCAAGGAGCACCGAGAGGGGGGGGAGGGGTGAATCAGTGCAACAATATTAGTAAATTTCTTCCTTTGAAACCACATCTTAATACAAAAAGTAAATACAAGTAACCAAACAAGATACACAACATGAACACCATAACACCACAATTTGTTAACGTGGAAAACCTTGTTAAGGGAAAAAAAAACCCGGTGGGGATGATACCCACAAATATCCCACTACTGCCATGTTAAATACATAAGTACAATGAACGGAATGCACTTGCATTCAAGCTTACAACCTAGAGCACACTTCTCATTTACACAACCAAAATTTCAAGGCTTACAACCAATTAAATAATCAAAATGGACTTACAGACCTATACCGAACTGACTAGTAGCAACAACAATGCCTATACAGTTCTGATGAAGTACTGTACTTGATCTTTGTTATTGCATTCACATCACTGTCTTCTTCTAATCACAATCATTATCTCACACTTCATCATAATCAAAACTCGATCTTAAATATAATATCATAAGCTAAAAACTCAAACTCTGTCGACCCAAATAAGAGAGATGAAATGTTTAGAGATCTTTGCCAAAAAAAGATCAAAACATAAGATTAAATCTAGCTAACCAAAAAAAATATCCTCTAATTTTGGATATATCATAAAAAATCATCAAACCAATAAAAAATAATGATTTATCAAGTGTACCAACTTGATTTCTCCAAACTGACCCGTTCTTCCCTAAAAAATTGTCAACCCAATATTCTTCAATGAATATCTCATGCAGATGATAACTTCAGAATGTGCGATGATTGGATTAGACATAATAGTATGTCTACATTCATTTCCTGTGATCACATGATCTAACTATCAAAAACCATTCCGAACCATACTGATATGTCCAACTGGTCTCTATCCTAGTTTCGGTACATAGACATATATAAGCATCAAATCCTCTGGTAAATTATCTTGTCTACAACAAGGCCAAGAGCAATGATAGTAGTTTCTATCAATGACAACATACCATGCATCATAAGCTGACTATTGCCAACAATCTCCCCCTTTGACATTTATGGCAACACTTAGTGAAAAATGACTAAGTGTCCATCCCACAAATTGCCAAGTCTAAAAATCCTCAAAAAATGAACTTATAAATCGAAACCCCTCTAAGAATATGCATCATTTTTCACATAGTTATTCTCCCCCTTTGACATCAATGGAAAAGGCAGGGCCAAAAAGATAATCATCTTTACGCAAATCCTATATTGTTTGCATGAATATATATAAATTATAAGTGCTTACTTACAAAATTTTATATACATCTTAGAAGTTGTTCTTCAAAGATTTCCAATCGACATTCCATGACTTCCTCAAGCTGTCCAGAATCTGATTCTGCCCACAAATCAGATAAGCTGATTCTTCAGCATGTAAAATGTCTAGTGAGGAATGTGCCTTTTGTGCTCCTTCTGCAATCTCTAAGCTCCTCTAAAGAGTGTCCAACTTAGGAACTATTAGATTCCTCAAGTCAGAAAATTTTCCATGCTTTCTCTATCTCTCAACTTCCAAGACCTTGATCTTGTCATTTATTTTGACAACTTCCTTCATATGATCAGATGCAAAATCCTTTGATGAATCAAAGCCTTTTTCCTTATCTGCCAATAATTTCTCATTTTCCTCTACTAGCTTATCAATATCAGACACATGACTTAAAGGATTTATGCACTATTGTAGGACTGTACTTCCTTCCTTGTTTGATCTTTTATTTTCATTAATTCCAGTGTTTAGAGATTTCTTATCTTGACTTATCAACATACATAAGTGATGAAATATTTTATTCACAAACTCCTTCTGAGCTTTTTCCTCTGCCGCCTTCTTCAAGGATGAAAAATATGTATCAAAGTTATTCAATAATTCTTCTAACTGATTAGATATAGAATTACCTTGATAGATCTGTACAAGTGGTAAAGTCTTTAAAATTATGTCAACTACCCTATATAGCAGTTTATTATCCTTCTCCTTCTTACCCAAGGATTTCTCTATTACCTTATCTTGAGCTAATATTTCTATTTTCCTTATTTCATCTTCTTCCATGCTCTCAAGATCAATAGAACTTTGCATACCAAGTAATTGAAGTGATTCGTGTGAATCTATTGCCAACAATTTTTTAGATTTTCTAGGAGATAGAGCCAATAGTTGTGAATCTCATGCTCTTCTTCTTCTAATTTTTCTTCAGTGTTATCAGACTTCTCCTCTGTTCTTACAGTCACAGGTATATCAGGTACGTTATCTATTCTTGCCTCTTCACATTCAATAATTTCTATATCCAAAACATCAACATCTTCATTAATCTCCTTGTTAGTCTCAGTCTCAACATGTATATCATCGGTGACTTCTTTTGCTGTCATGACTTATCTTATTTCATCTTCAGTCATAATGTTTGCATGATTGGTGAAGGGTTCCTTCTCTTATTATTGATTCTCATCATCATCAAGAGAAATCAACACACCACCAATAAATACACCAAGTTCCTTAATGAATATTTTATCCTCTTTCCTCTTGGTTCTAGGCTCTTTTTTCTTAGGTAAATCATGTCTGACTTCTATTATCAGTTTACTAATAACATCATCAGTTTCCACAATAATTTCATCTATCTTTCCATCCATTAGCATGTTTACTCTTTTCTTTAACAAGAGCCTCCTTTTTGCTTCTTTACGTAAATATTTCTTTTCATTAGTACTAATGACTAGACACATCTTTGATATTATTGATTCTCTTATTCTTTTATCTTCTTCAAGAGCTATCAATCTTTTCTCTTCCAATTTTTCATATAAGTGATCAGTTATCTGATCCTTTATCTCAACTAGTGTTTTACTGAATTTGTTCAAATATGTAATTACACCTTGTTCTATTTTTTCTCTTTCAACTTCATCAAATATTAAATAGTATATCTTCAACTCAACCAAAACACAATACTTAACAATTTTATTCAAGATCTTATCAACAACATTCTCACCTTTCTTTACGCTCATAGGCATTTCCTTTGCAATTCTTGTTGTAGTAGCGCCTTTGGGTCTTACTCTCTTCTTCAACTGATATGATTTTGTGGAAGAATCATCATTGTTTATCTTTCCTCTCTTCTTGTTAGGACCGATACTCTTTTTATTTGGTCTCCTTAGTACAGGTTGAAATTTAGTCTTCTCAGATTTGGTCTTTGAATCTTTAGGTGCAGATGTAGCTTTTGTTGCACTTCTGGTAGCTCTCAGACTAGGTGGAATAGGAATAGATAGAGGAGGATTAGCCTCCTTTTCAACATCAATCAACATAGAACATTCCTCTAGCTTGTTCCTAATTTTTGTCATCTCATCTTTAGTAATCCCAGCCTTTTTTACTGCATTATCAATAAATTTATTGATCTTTTGGTTCCTTTCTTTTTCTGTTAACTGCAACCAAACCTCCTGATACTTTTTAGTGAAAGTACTGAAACTCTTTGAATTTGGATCAAAAGGACTCTTAAGAATAATGTTTTTCTTAATCTTAGTTAAACATGGTGTCAATAGAGAATGAATGCTTGGTCAAAGAGCTAAGCACCACCCAGTGTCTCCTAACCTAGGAAAAAAGCATCAAGGAAAATGAGCATAAAATCTTGAATTCAATAAAATATCCAAGGCAGAGGAACACAAGCGTAAGCTGGAGGAATCTTTGACCAAGGAAAATGATGACTTGGCTCTCAATAAAAAAAATACGCAAGAGAAGAGTATGGAGATAACTTCTCTTCAACAAAAAATGAGCGAGGCAACATAGTAGGAAAAGGAGTTGGCAGAAAAGCTATCCCTGAAGGAGGTAGAAAATAATCTTCTATACGAGAATTCTCAGGTGTCGCCTCCCCCTCCTAAAAATATGTTTCCAATTTATGAAGACATTCTTTCTACCGAATGGGGAAAGGTTAAGGAATTTTTATTCTTTAAAACCTACCTTCTGATTCTTGAAGGAGGCCTATTCTCTTTGCGTCGAGGCTAAGCCTCTCATTGCTCATTTTTCCAGTTTTAGGGAGAAAAAAGTTCCAAGCGTGAAATAAATTGTGAGGTGGATATATGCTACGTTGGATCAGGATATTTCTAGGGTTGGGTTTACAGACCACAAGGAGGCAGTAGGACATACCAATGCAATAATTAATTGTCAAAAGGCCACTCTCCGGACTCGTGTTGCCTTTTTTAATCTGGAGGCTGCAGTTGCAGTAGTGAAGGGGCACTTTGAAGAGATTGAAAGATATGGCTTTCCATCTTCCATCAGCACAGATGAGTCTATAATGTAGCCTAATGAGTTGGTTGCCTCAATTGATCAGTAGTTTAGCAAGACAACTTTCAAGTTGATCCAAGAAAATTTGGAGGTTGATCAATTTGAAAATTTTCTTCATCCGCTCGTCTAACTTCAAATATTATTGGAAAATAATTTCAAGGACCTCATCTCTATGTCGATGCAAGAGATGATTGAGTTGGACTAGGATGACCAATATTTAAAGATCTGAGTTTTACCTTCAGAAGATGAATGAATCCCCTTGCATACAACCATTGATAGCCTCTTTAGAGTAAGCAGTTAAGTTACAGGTCAACGAAGACAAAATTTTGAGCAGTTCTCATCTTGCAAGAAGGATTTCTCTAGGAGTCACCAGAACTGTGAATTAAAATTCACAATTCCTTGGAGTTAAACTTTTTTTGCTAAGAATTCATTTTCCCTCTGCAATAATCTTTGCTTGAGGAGTCACGTGTGCCTGCCTCTTGTCACTGCAACATGTATTTTAAAGTATGAAACCTTTTCATTCACAAAAACCTCTACCATCCTATACACTTGCCATATGGCGGCATGACATGTTTTTGAGACAAGATCCTTCTTTTTTTTAATGGAAGTCTCCACTCAGGTGACATGTGTTCTATCAAAAGCACTAACCTTTCTTCCTTTTTCTAGTGGGCCCATTCGTTGCTTAAAATTATATCCTCACTATGTAGTAGGCCACGTGGTCTTCTCGCAGGCCTTAGAGAGAATTCAAAATCTACCTTGAGGGAGAGTTAATGCCTGTCTGCTATGTATCATCTCCTAGATAGAGCGAAGGGTTTTTTGTGTGTCTAGTGTCCGCAAGCTCAGTTTTCTTCAAGTTGGATCCTTTCTTGTGAGGTAGCTTGGCAGGTTAATGGTGAATCTGATCACAGGTGGTAGGTGGGCAGATTTACAAGTATTTGATCTAAAAAGGTTGTAGCTAAATGAATTGGTGAAGAAATCGGATCCTGTTAGTAGATTGAGGGTAGTTTTTTTTTTTCTCTCATGAGCCAGTGACAAAAGATAAAACTCCTTGGCTTCATAGAATGGGATGCCTGGCAATTTTTTCAACAATTCTCCTATTAGGGTTATGTCAGGCGATTCCCTAACTTATATAAGGATGAGATTTGTTTTGTAAAAGATATAGAGAGAAATATAGAGGTCTCTGATATATATATGAAAGACCACTTTTTTCAAGCCTCAAACTATGTTTTTTATATTTGAATCAATATCAATACAATCAATCATGCTTCTATCCCCTTGGTTTTTTCAAGATTCATTATCCACATATATTTTATGTGCTATTTTTTTTAAAACTTTAGTGCATGCGTCTTTGATTTTTGCTAGATAGATTATGCTATAGGCTTCTATGTTATCTAGTTATCATTGTATATTTTACTCTGTGTTACATTGAAGGGTTTTCCATATATTTATGACTATTCCTGAATATACAGTAGCAGTAAATTTGCCTTGAGATTCCATTTTTTGGAATAACCCGTGCAATTGAATTTTTAAGTGTTCCAAAATCTTGGTGTATCGCCTAAAAGTATATTAGTAGAACTTATTTCCCTTTTCCCTTTTCATCAAAACGAAGAGCCAACTTCTAAAATTATGGAGGTTTCTCCATGAAATCACAAAAGGTACCCATTCATTAAGCTTTCGATAGGATGCATATCTAGGAGTAATTTTAGATATCAAAAGTATTTTTGAGATAGAAAATAGGATTCGGGAGAACCCATCTAACCAAGATATCAACAATAAACTGATAAATGTTAAAAATGATCTAAGAAGGATTCAAAACTAGAAGATTAAAGGTTGGAAATTGGGTCCAAGTTAAATTGGATAATGAATGGAAATAATGCCTCAATATTCTTTTTGAACCTTATTAAAGATAAACAAGATAGAGATAAAATTAATAAGATTTCATATAAAATCCAAAATGTGCAAGTTCAGGATGCTTTAAAAGATGCGTTTTTCACATTCTACAAAAATATCTTCATTGTTGAAGACAAAGACCCAAAATGTTAGGATACTAGATAATTTTTTAGAACCATTATCCCTAAGAAGAATTAAAATGATGATTTTTTCCACCTATAAAAATATATCCTCCCAATTGAAATCCAAAATGCTATCCAAGCTCTTAATAATTATAAACTACCAAGAATGATGGACTCCCTATTGAATTTTAAAAATACAACATTTATTGGCTCTACATTGATTTGTTCAATGTTTACAAGGAGGCTTAAATTAGAGTATCCTTGGGAAGTGATATTAACAGATGCATCATTAAACTACTACCAAAGGATGGTGAAAAATCCATGATTAAAATATTAGAGACCAAATATCCTTCTTAATGTCTTCTATAAGATCTTGACCATTAGACTGATTGATATACTCCCCAAATTCATCAACACCATTCACAAGTTTATTAAAGGCAAGTACATTGTTGAGAACCTAATCACATGTTGGGAAGCTATGGATTTGGCCAAAGTGGAAAAGCAGGATGTTGGTATATTTTTACTATACTTTAAGAATACATATGATAGGGTGAAGTGGTCTTTAATTATCATGGCTATCTAAGATTTTGGTTTCTGTAACATTTTCTATCATTAGTTTTAGGTTTTTTTGAATGATTTTGAAGGTAGGATTGACATTAATGGTTCCAAAACAAATAGTTTAAGTTGGAATATTCCATCAAACAATGGTTTCCATTGGCATACTCACTTTTTGTCATTTATACTAATACCAGTCTCCATTATCTTCTAAGCAATTCCACTCTTTCACCTAGTATCAAGGACATCAACCTCCCTAATAATGATACGTTGATTAATTTTTAGTTTATTGATGATATGCACCTCTTTATCAGCATGGACGAGGACAATATGGATTATTTGATGGAAAAGCTAAGAAATTTTGTATTGCATCATAAGCTAAACTTTCCTCATCCAATTCTACCATGTTGAGCTGGCACAATGACCCCCCTCTATAGTTATCCATGTTTTATTTGTATTGGGTGGAGGGGGCCATCCAAACAAGATACCTAGGCATCCCTTTTTTATCAACCCATGCCTGTAGGAAATATTGCTATTGATTAAAACAAGGCTTGAAGGGAAAATGAATAGGTAAAATAAGTAATTTCTATCTCTAGTAGGCAGAAGTCAGGTGTGTCAAAAAAGTCTCTCATCTTATGGTCTCTATTACTCCTATTCATCGCTATTTATTGAATACCAAGTCAATGAGTGTTGGTGTAATTAATTATACACCTAATTACACTTAAGCTTACTTAGGATAATGCATACATAGCAGTTTGCAATTGAGACACTTAGGAGTTTATACACTTATTTGCACATGGTGTAGGAGAAATTCCACTTTAGGTGGTAATAGTATTTATCACACTCTATTGTACGTGTTATCTCCACCTTTAGTGGACTTATCAATCATCACCCTCCACATGTTGCACATACTTAATTGCACAATGGAGGATGATCCACCTTTGGTGGACATGTTATTCTACCTTGTGTGGGTGATAATTTATCTCTTTCTTATCATGTTCTCTTATTGTATTGGATATATAAGGATACACATCTTCATTATAATGTAAATAATCCATTAGTTATGGTATTGTACTCCAGTTATTGTATCATTGATGAGAATATAATTTATTCTTGTTCATCTTGTCTCTCTTGCTTTTGTGCTATTCATTGGCCTCTAGATCTTGGGTTGTTTCCATTGAAAAATTATTACATGGTATCAAAGCCATTGGAATGCTGGTTAGTCTTTTGTGATCATTTTGGTGCAATTTAAAGTTTTCCTCTTTTTGACTTTCTATAGCAGGGAAAATTGGAGCTTGTTGGTGTGAATCAGAGGTTGGCATCACATTTAAGAGGTCCAAAAACTCTAAGATCATTTAAATTGTTCCATCCAAATCAGACACCAGAGGCTAAATATATAGCCATTTAAAGTCTGGAGGCGCAACAACAAATCAGGCGAAATAATTATGTAGGTGATATTCAAATATCGATATCTCGGTCATCCACTCTTTTTTTTTGAGTAATTTTATTTTTTTTGGGTGTTGGGGGGGGGNGGTAGACTTTAATGCTCTACATAGTGGTGCAGGTGGTTTCTAATATTTGTGTTTGAAGTTTTAAAAAAAATAGAAAATCCCATTATTGCAACTTACAAGGCCTCATTCGAGTCCATACATACTCCTTTTAAGGTGCAATTTTTTTGAAAGTCCATATTTTTTTTTCTGTATTTTATAGTGGTACTATTAAATTGTAATGACAATGATAAAAAATAGTACTTACAAAATATGGCTTAATTTTGCAATTGTAATACATAGAATTTAGTTCAGTCTTTTTCATAGTAATCTAAGTCTATTATAGCCCAAGTATGGCAATTGTAATCATTGAAATGGAAATTCCAAGAAAGAAAATGAAAAAGAAAAAGAAAATTAAAATTTTCTTTATTATTTAATAAAACTTTTTAGTAATAAAATATTTTTAACTTTTTTTTTCAATAAATATGCAAAATTGGAACACATATTTTTGTCCACCTACCATACTTGTTGCAGTGCTTCCAACCAGAAGCCAAGGAGGTCATTCACTCTTACATTTTCTTGGCGCATCATTCCAATTGAATGTATCTTTTGTGATCTTCTACAAGGAATCTTTGGTGGAATAATTATTAGTTTACAACCTTGTAATTATCATATGATGGTGTGTTCTCTTGCATGTGCTATATTGTACATGCACTATTATAAAGTGGCATATTTCTCTATACTTTGTCATTGATAACATATTTGATGTAATTTTCCTATACTTAGTAGATTATGAAATATCTTATGAGACTTGGTGCATGGGGATATTAGAATGCACCAATCAGTCATTGGTAGTGCATGGCTCTAGTTGAGACTTCGATTGTACCAAACTATCAGTTGTGAGTATTCAATTAATTCTCCAGAAGATATTTGTATGATTGATCTCTATCATATTGTAGTCAATGATTTGTCATTTATTCTTCATCGACATTGGAACCTGGTTTTGTCATACTTTGACATTCTTGGTGCAACATTGCTCTATTTTCTTGCTATGGAGAAACATTGATCATCATCTTGGACCATATTTGCAAGAGATTCAACATTGAGGGGGCCTTCATGGTCTCTCTTCTTCTCTCTCATTCATCATTAAGAGAATTGTGTGTTTTTATCTCTCTTTTAGGGGGGTTGTCCCACTAGGTTTTCTCCCTTTCTTCACTTTGTGAGAGATTGCATTTGCATATTATACATGGGTACCTTACATGGACTAGTAGTGAGGACCCATCATGCATGGTGATCTTAAGTCTACATTCCCCTAAGTTATACTTAAGGGGAGGGGGGGGGGGGGGTTGGTGTAATTAATTATTCACCTANGTGAGGACCCATCATGCATGGTGATCTTAAGTCTACATTCCCCTAAGTTATACTTAAGGGGAGGGGGGGGGGGGTGTTGGTGTAATTAATTATTCACCTAATTACACATTACTTAAGCTTACTTAGGATAATGCATACATAGTATTTTGCACACTTATTTTCACATGGTGTAGGATAAATTCCTCTTTAGGTAGTAATAGTAGTTATCACATTCCATTTTATATGTTTTCTCCACTTTTAGTGCACTTATCTATCATCACCCTCCACATGTTAAACATACTTCATTACAGAATGGAGGATGGTCCATCTTTGGTGAACATGTGCTTCCACCTTGTGTGGGTGATAAGTTATCTCTTGCTTATTTTGTTCTCTTATTTCCTTATCTATTTAAGCATGCACATATTTATTATAATGAAACCAATTCATCCGTTATGGTATTGTACTCCAGTTATTATATCATTGAAGAGAATACCATTTGTTCTTGTTCATCTTGTCTCTTTTGATTTTGCGCTATTCATTGGCCTCTAGATCTTGGGTTATTTCTATTGGAAAATTCTTACAATGATATTTAAAGGAAAATTAGGAGGCTCATCTAGTCTGATGGAAAATTCAAGAACAAATAGCATTCAATTAAGTGGTGCTAGTGCACCAAGGATAAGAAATGGGGAGGGTTTGGGTTAAAAGATCTTAGAGTTCATGATATAGCACTAGCTATAAAATGGATTTTTAGAGTTGTTGAATAGTAGGAACCTTGGAAAGTTCTGGTCTATCATAATATTATAAACTCTATCCCCAAATTTTTAAAAATGTAGAAGGGGGTTCCTTTTAGTGATATCTTGGTAGGATCTTTCCTAGATTTTCTATTGGTTTCCAATGTCTTCAAAATAATCTTGAAGGCGTGGTATGTTGTTAGGAAAATGCTCACTAAAACCAATTACTGTTAGTAATAACTGAGAGGGGGGGAGGGGTGAATCAGTGGCCTCAAAAATTTGTCCTTTAAGATTTAATCCACCAATCAATACACCTCAGATTATTAAGTCCCTACAAGATGTATGTCTTTGAAATACTTGAAATAAATAACTATCTGTCGGTTTACCTTGTCTATCCTTATTCTCCTTGATTACCGATAAGCAGTAAAACTTATTTACCCAAGCTAAGTAAATATGCAGAGTATACCAATAAATCCAGAAATGCATATGTGAAATGTAAAACAATAAAGTAATAAACCATACACACATAACACATGAATTTTAACGTGAAAACCCTGTTAAGGGAAAAAACCACTAGGACCGGTACCCCAAATTTTCACTCTTCTGAAGTGAGCCCTGTTAGGAGCCAACCCTGTTAAAGGTTACAAACACACTGTTAAGTGTGACCTTGTTAGAGGAGTTTTATACATAGGTTGTCACTTAGTATCTGGCATCTATGCTACCATCCTTTAATCGGCCTTTAGACTGTCAATAGGCTTTATGCTAATCTTACTACCATCCTTGATTCATCCTCCTTCTTAGACTGTCAATAGGCTTTAGGTAAGACCGATGCTACTATCATGAGTCAACCTTTTTGGTAATATGTTAGGATATACCTCAATTATAGAAGACGGTTAAGTCCTGCTTTGTTAAGAGACTTAATGCTTCAATGGTTAAACTGAAACACAATGACCTATTTCTAATGCAACTTTGAATTGCAAATATTCAGATCTATTTACATACAATACCTCTCTAATCAA
>MU225118.1:532020-553669 GCA_018584345.1 Thuja plicata
TTGTCGTCTGGTTCCAGTCTCCAAGTGGGAGATTAATTGGTGTGGAGCTTGATCAGTCTCCAAGTGGGAGATTGTTGATATTTTGGTGACTGATCATGTAGTAGATGTTGATATTGTGGCCCCATGTAGTAGATTTGCTTTTTTGGGAAAAAGAAGACCGACATTGTAAAACCCTAAAATAGTCAATTTTAGAGGTTGCCCTAAAACGCATGTTATAAGCGTTTGAGATGTATAATGCATGGTATTGTGGTGTATGTTTTTGCTGGATAATAAGAAAGTTTGGATGGCTGTGTAGGTGGACGTAGCCCAGGTTTTGGGTGAACCACGTTAAATCTGTGTGTTATCTGCATTTAGTTTCTTTCTTCTATTGTTTCTGCGTATAATTGTTTATTCTTATATTGTTCTGGTTCTGTCAAACCCTAACATCATCCCCACTGGGGTTTTTCCCTTAACCGGGTTTTCCTCGATAAAAAATCATGGTGTTATGATGTTGTTACTATTTACGTTGTTCTGTTTACTTTGGGTTACTTGTGGAATTAAGATGTGGCTTTGGTTTATTAAGTATAAAATACTGCTACACCGATTCACCCCCCTCTCGGTGCTTCCTAATCATAAAAATTGGTGTCAAATCCAGGTTCCTTGGAAGAAGCTTAACAACTTGAGCAAGATCCCAATGGAAGCATCTAGCAGTGCTCAGAAGGAACTCTTGAATGCACACGAAGATCTTGATAAATCTAATTCTCACATTCATGATCTATAGAGAAAGTTGAAAGAGGCTGATGAATTCATTGCCAATTTGAAGGAACAATTTAAGCAATCTAGATGTAAAAGGAAGGATCTTGTGGATCAGTTATCTCTGGAAAGCAGTGACTCTACATCTACTAGAGAAAAAAAACCTAAAGAGTATGATTTGATTGTAAAATAAAGAGATAATCTAAAGAATGAGATGGAAGGCATGGCAATCAAAGTGACTAAAGAAATGGAAGTGAAAAAGACACTTGAGCAATCATTGAAAGACAAAACTGAAGAATGCTACAAGCTAAATACTGAAGTTGGACAGTTGCAAGTTTTTCTTGAAAAATATAAACATAATGAGAAAGAATTGGAAAGAGTAAATGAGTTATTTAGAAGAGACCTAGCTGACGCTAGAGAAATACAAGAAAAAAATCTAGCTCTAAGAAGCTTGATGAACAAATTGCAAGTCAAAAACCACATGGAGATAAGCAAGGCTCTGGGTATCAATAAGGAGAATGTTCAAAAATGGTGAATAAAAGGTAGATCAGATTGAGAAACCTTAGGAGACACCCTTGAAGAAAAAAAATGGACATAGATTCAATGGCAGATGTTATACATGCAATAGGCTTGGACATAGGGAAAAGGAATGCCAAAGAAATTCAAAACCTTTTTCTGGCTATTGTTTCACATGCTGGAAATCTGGACACAAATCTAAAGAATGCACATCTAGATCCAGAACTATTACAAGTGGAGGAAACCCTAGATGCTACAAATACAAAAAAAATTGGACATATTTCAAGGAATTACAGATTGAAGAATAAATCAGTAAATTAGAGATATGTAAATTCAAGTGTTGTATGTTACAAATGCAATAATTATGGTCATATAGCTAGAAATTGTAGAATGAATGGATCGATTGGATGAAAAAATGTAAGAAGTAACAATAATGAAATAAGAAGCAAAACATGCTATAACTACAAGAAAGAAGGACATATTGTTCAATATTGAAGATTTAACAATGCAAAAAAAGAGAACAATGAGTCTGATGACAAAGGAAAGGAGTCTATGCTAATTAATAAAAACTAAAAGAAAATAGAAAAGACATGGGTAAGAAAAGAAAAAAATTGACTCATCAGGTCAGATTGCATCAGCTTCTGGTGTGGACCCTTCATCATCAATGAATTAGGTTATAAGACCTAAGGGACAGTTTTCATCAGAAAATCCTATGACACCCCATGAACTAAAGAAGTATTAACTATGATGAAATGTTTAGTTGAAGAGCGGTTCAGAAAAGCTATGATTGAGATCACAAAATTTTTCATAATCACATCAGTGATTACAAGAAGATTTATCGATCACTAGTTTATCTTCTTTATGGAAGGTTAAGGTACAAATGACATTTATTGAAGGAATTTGATCAAAATTGAAGGATAAATAGGTGTTTCAAGACTTCATTTAACACTTTTATTTATAGCGATCAAGTGAGAACCTGTACAGAAGGAGATTCAAAATCTATTTGAGGTACCAACAGAATTTGAGTACAAACCCTAGTATGAAGTAAAAAGGTATTTATCTCAGCGAAATCTTGTCAAATTCATTGGATAACTCATGCATACTCCAAAGATAGTTAATTTGCTTGAGAAACAATGATATGAATTCAAATTGCACCTATATAAATCTATGAAAGATGATCTTAAAGGCACATTTTTCCATGTGCCACATGAATTTTTATACGTAGAAGATATCCATGCATGCATTCACTGTAAATTGGAAGAATTGGGAGACTACAACATTTATGAGCAGTATGAATCACTATGTGTTGATGGTATATAGAAAGATGAATTTCAAAAGGTAAATCAGATTAATGTAGCATAGTTTAAAGACTTCGTTGTGTTTGATGAACCATAGTGGATCAAGATAGTGCTCAACATAATTCACAACCAATTATTTTAGCTTGGTGACAAACCTATCAAGATTACAAAGGAACTTATTCATGATGTGCACCCTCGCCGAGGAACCCGAGAGGATAACAAGAAAATGCAGTTTTTTTTAACATAATATTCTACACAAGATAGAAAAATGTAGAAAAATCTATCCTACATCCCCTTATGTTCCCCGATGTTGTTACTTTACAACACAAAGACATCACATAACATAAATGAGATATATAATATATCATCCCAAATGTAATAGTCATCATTAATAATTAAAGGTCTAAACTAATACGCAATGATAATACATGGGTACATAATCCAATTAATGATACATGATCATCACATGATTATACAATATTTACATATACATGATTGTACAACTTAAATTAATTCTTCACATCAAGAGATACAATAGTACATCAATGAACATGAATCAAGTAGGTTCCATGAGGACAATGAAGAAACTGACATGCTACAGTGATCGTCCAAAAGACATGAACCAAAACACAAACCTTGGTGGAAAAATATTCACCACCCAACCATGTGAACCTAATGGTCCACTCCCCCGAGCTAGGAGATGGACTTCAGACCTACACATGCCAAAAGCTCAAGCAAGCAAGGATAAACACAAGATACCATAAAATATCAAGAAGAAGAAGACCAAGAAGTTCAAGAGAGTGCGAGCATCAAATAACCACATAACTAAACATAGAAGTAACACAAAAGACTTCTTATACCATAGGAAAATCTACCCACACCCAAGGGAATCCTAGGACACATACCAAAGGGTGTCATCACATATCTCCCACTCACTTGGGCAGCTCTGATAGTCCCTCTAGACCCAACCCCTAGGTGGAGCTCATGTGGAGCCGACTTCCTCTCATGTGGACAAGGTGTTGACCTGCCAGATCAATATCCCGCAAATGGAAAGGTAATTTTCCATCCCATCCTCATCTATACACATACTCGAGGATATGGGAGATGTAATTATCTTTTTAGAGTGAACCCCAAATATTAATTAAGTTATCACTTGATTAATACTACACAATGGGTTACCCTAGAATGATCACTTTGGGCCCCAACCCCCATTGCGAGCCACCCTCCAACTATGTTTCTAGCAAAACCTCCCAAATAATGAAAACCAAAAGGGCATGAAAATCAAGATCCACAAAATATCCCATGGGGTACAAAATCTTATTACCAACCTCATGAAGATATTATACGAAGTCAAATATCACTAAATCATATCTTTTCAATGCATCTAGAATAAACCCCCAAACCTTCGATCCAAAAATAAAATTGATATCATCATTCCATACATAAAAAATCAAGTTGGGTTTGCAAGGAACAAGATTCAAGGAATTAAATCAACATCCACAACATGATACAAAACATGCCAACTTGCCTTTCGATCCAAAATATAAATCCAAGGAGCCAAAGACCTCAATGGAGAAACATTCATAAATTACTATGACTCTTTAAGCATATAAATCACAATGAATCAAAAGATAAAACCAAGAACATAACTCGCAAGGTTCAGACATATCAACATGCATAAAATAACAACTTCCTCGCCTCTGGTGGACACAGAACTTCCCAAAAGAAAATACATAACTTGAAGGACTTCACATAAAAGAATGTTATGCACAAAGACACTCTCATTGAACATACAATTTCATCATGCCAAGATGACAGTGACAATCAAAACTAAAATTCTCATACTTTAAATTACAAATAAATTAAACTACATTAAAATTAATATTTATTATCGATTAAGTCTAACCCAGAAATTGCTAACTATTAATATTACTAACTAAATAATTAAACTCAATAACAAAATGTTTGCTAATTTTCAAAATATAATTCCTCCCTTAAAATAGTTCAAAAAAAATGGCTAAGTGATCGATAAAATAAAAGAGCTTATATGTAATCTAAAATGTATAGCCAACTAACTAATATGAAATAATATAAAATATTCAAATAAGTATCAATTAACATACCATAAATTGATACAAAAACACTAGAGCAAAGAGTAACAATGTAAAAAATTATGACCTTGTTTAACAATTCAATGCTACAAAAATAAAAGAACTCTGCAACTTTCCTACCCATTTTGGTGTATTTGAATGTTGGCTTTGGCCTCTGCTTTGTTGGGGAATCTGGGTAGCACGGAGGTCCTCTGTCCTGACCTGTTCCTGGTGTTGTCCCGTAGGGATGGTAGAGACTGTTGTTTTGACTTCACTGGCGAGGGTGCGTCGTTGTTTGATTTTCCTCTCGCTCGCAGAATATGGAAGATGGTGATTCCCTTTTGTCTAGCCCCAAGATAGTGGGAGATGACAAAGAGAGCTTGCTAGGGGGATGGAAAAATGTGGTGTTGGGAAGGGTCTCCTGACACCCATGATACTCCTGAATGCTCCGTATGAGAGTTCAACCCAGAGATTTTTGTCCCAGATGGGGTGGTCGAAGGCATTTATGCCGCTCTCTAACTTGCTCTTGTGGGGAGATTTGTCACTTTTACGCCCACCATAGATATGGTGCATAGGTGGTGTGCTACCAGATGGAAAGTGAAAGGGTCTCTCTTTGTCTCGGTAATGCTGGGGGGCTTGTTCCTTTTTCGCTTCAACGCTGGGGTAGACTACACCTTTGTATCCACAGGAAGCTGGTGCTATGGGAAGCATGCTCTGCTCATGGAAAAGTGGATGCCAGGTTTTAACATAGAGGAGGAGCTACAAAAAGTGGCGCCAGTGTGGGCTTGACTCCCAGGGCTTCCCCCAAAATTCTAGGATGAAAAGGTGCTCCGGTGGATTGGGAACTTGTTTGGATGTTACATAACTGCACACTCTGTTACTGTGCAAAAAATGAGGTTGGTGTTTGTAATATTCTATGTTAATGTTACTATGAATAATCCCCTCCCTAACTTTTTGATGCTAAAGTCCGAATGGGGAAGCTGGAATCAGGCCATTATTTATGAAAATGCCACTATCCATTGCCAGAAATGCGAAAAACATGGTCATGTGGTGATAGACTGTAAGGGAACCCCTAGGATTGAGGAGAAAATTCTCGAGCGCCTCCCTGCACTGTCTTTGAACGAGGCCGGTAATGTGGGGGACCGGGCAGAGGGTACAGTTCTAGCAATGGCGGAACGAGGCCCCATGGAAGGGGAAATCCCTCTTGCTTTAGGGGAATAAATAAACCTTAACAGTGAGGAAAAGAAAGAAGATGATAAGGGTAAAGAGGCCGAGGCGGAAGTGGATTTAGAAGAAGGTGAGTTGGTGGAGGTCCCAAGGGACATTTCTAACTGTTACAGGATAAGCCCAAGTGGGGAGAAAAAAAAGGAAGTGGTGAGGTAAGGCACAATTTTTTTGGAAGCAAGAAGACTGAAGGTGAAGCTGGTGAAGAGTGTAGTTTAAATGGTTGAGGGGAGACTTTTTTCTCCCCTAACCCAAATGAGGTGATAAACGAAAGGGTAAAGTTGAGGCCGAGCCCTTCATCGCCTTCAAATAGTGTCCTCGATTGGTCGGAACCTAAAAGGAAAACCAGAGGGGGAAAGAAGGCAGAAGAAGGCATCGATAACAAAAAGAAGGTAGACGTGGGAAATAATGCCAAAGTTTGTCGCCCGATGGTGAGAGTGGTAAGAGCTAAAGATGTAGCAAGGGAAATTGCTAGAGGATGGCAATTAACCCTAGAAGACTCCCAAAAAATTAAAAGATGAAGTTCCTATCATGGAACATAAGGGGCATGAATAGCCCCCATAAATAGTATGCTCTGAAGAAGTATATCTTAGATTTCAAGTTTGGTGTGGTTCTAATCTAGGAGGTTAAGATGAAATATCAAAACTTTTCTCTTCTTGTGGAAAAAATATGGTTGGGTGCTGCATTTATCTATAGTGAAGCTGATGGGGCCTCTGGTGGTGTGGCTACTCTCTGGAACCTGTGTAAGTTATCTAGGAACGTTGTTTCTTTTTCTCACAACTTCCTTGCTTTGTTGTTTACTTTGAATAATGACTCCTGGGTCATGTATAATATTGATGCTCCTAATGTTAGAAGTGACCGAGGTAGGATATGGGGAGAAATTTATAACCTCATTGTGGCTAATCATTCTCAACCCACCATGTGTGCGGGTGATTTTAATTCCCCCCCTTTATCCTTCTAATAAATTGGGGGGTACCCAAGATTATTCGAAGAGTATGCAGGAGCTGGTGGACTTTATGAGGAACAATGATTTGGTGGATATTTATTTGCAGGGTACGGGGGTTTACTTGGTCCAACAACAGAAAGGGGAGAAAACTTATTCAGGTTAGGTTGGACAGATGGATGTTATCGGGTGGGTGGGATATCACTCCACTGATCAGCCTTTCTCACCTTACGAGGATGGTTTTTGATCACTCCCCTTTGATTCTTGACTGGGAGGATCAGAAGAGGTGTGGGCCACTATAGACCTTATGGAAAGACATATTGTCAATTAGTGTCAAAACAATTAGTCGTTCAACATTTCTCGAGTGTTCATCATCGCCTGAGTGTTCAGCATCGCCCAATTGTTCAGCATCTCCTGAGTGTTCAGCATCGCCTGAGTGACAGTTTATCACCCAAGTAGTCTTTTGGACCTGACTGACAATTTGAAGATGAATTTTCATATATTGTTAAATATAATTTTGTTTATTGCAAGCCGACTAACATAGTTATTTGTTGGATAAAGATATATATGTAAGATAGTTTGTTTTATCTAATATGAAGATAATGATTATGATAATGTGAAGAGTATATGAGTAAGAATGTATGCATAAGGCATGCAAATGGCACTTTGATTTAAGTGCAGAAGTATTCAAGATAGAAGATTCTCATCTATCACATTCAGGTGATCAGGTATATTCAAAAGGATCTTATTCAACAATCACAGTTGCACAGAGTAGATCATCAACTGGTTCATTCTCACAAGTGGATCAGCAAAATCCTTTAACAAGGTGGACCTAATAGTCCTTTCTCTAAATATCTTAACAGGGTTTCATTACTTATTGTATTGTTTAAAATCCTTTAACAAGGTGGACCTATTAGTCCTTTCTATGCTCCTAATAGGGAAGACCATTAGAAGTGGTCATTGTAAGCTCTAACAGGCTAAATTTATATTGTAGTACTAAATCTTGTGGGTATCATCCCCACCCTAGTTTTACTTTCTTTTGAAAGGTTTTTGGGTAACCAAATATTGTGTTATGTGTTCTGTTTGATTCTTTACTTTCAAGTTCTATGCATGCAAAAAAATAAGTTAATCTAATTATGGATTAAAAGGATTAAGTTTTATTGGTTCCTGATTCACCCCCCTCTCAGTCATTGGGCACATCATATAATTCCAACAATTGGTATCAGAGTGGTGGTTCTCTTATCAGAAGCTTAACATCTTGAGAAAAGATCAGAGGATATGGAAACATACAAACTAGAGAAAGCCATTGAGAATGAAAATATAGATCTTAAAGTGGCCATGGATTAGATCATAATACTTAAGGAGAATCTCTCTCTTTCCCTGAAGAGAAGAAAACAATTAGCAGTGTAGATGAATGACAAGAACTATATAGAAGAAAGAATTGAAGAATTTTGCAAAGACATAAGCTCAGAAGAAGTTGATGCAGCCATTGAATAATTGCTTGCAAAGAATCTCACTTTACATGAAGAAGTCAGAAAGTTGAAGAGAGAACAGGAAGTTCACTCAATCAGAATGTGTGAAGTCATGGAACTAAATAAAAAAGCATAAGTTGACAGAGATATAGCACAAGAAGATAAAAGATTGCTTAGTGCAAGATTAGAAGAAAAAGAAAATTAAATCCAACACTTTTCACTTCAGCAAACTGATTTGGTAAGTCAACTCAATAATTCAACACAAGAAGTTGTCAATCTAAGGACAGAAAATGAAAGACTGTAGAATGATCTCAATACTAAAAAGAAAACAAATGAAAGTATGATGAATTCACAAACTAGCATAGATCAGGCTACAAAACTCAGACATCATGGACAAACTGGATTAGGTTATACTGAACAAGGTGAATCCTCACAGCAAGGAGCTCAAAGGAACAACAAACCTACATGCAATCATTGTGGTAAGTTGGGTCATACATCAAATAAATGTTGGAGCAATGGAATGTCAAAATTTAATGTTAAATGATCCAATTGCAACAAATATGGGCATAGAGCAAGTGAATGTAAAGAGAAACCTAAGTTTGAAGGGAAATTCTACAAATGCAATAAACAAGGTCATAAATCTTCCGAGTGAAGAACTAAGAAATGGAATCCTACTGAACCATTAGCCAATGCAATTTTTGGTTGGGATTACAACACTTGGTACATATGTTGTCACTGTGGTGAATATGAACACATTGGTGCAAATTGTATGAAGACTCACTTTAGAAAAAAGAGATCCTACTAAGAGATGTTATGTGTGCAAGCAACTCGGTCATCTAAGAAAGAACTGTATGAGCAGAGAAAAAGTTGATACTAGTTTTGAGAATGGAAAAGCCAAAGTCTCTGAAATCAGAACTCAGATGAGAAAGCAATGGGTAAGGAAATCCTCAAGAAATTCAGATCTAAGTAATGAAGGATTTAATGACACCCTAAAAAATGAGATGGGTGGATCTATCATTACAGAATAAGAAAGTAAGGAGATGACTGGAACTGGTCAATACAAGCCATCCTACATCAGTTCTAGATAAGCAATACAGTCCATATCTACATATTGATGCATGAGGACATATTATAGTTCAACCTGAGTTAGAATTTTAGTTACACCCTAGTCACTCTAGCTCACCCGCGCTGAGTCGTGCAGTATTGATAATTGGAAAGTTAGTTCCACCTGAGCTTCTGAGTGAATCTTGGAGAAACACCCAAGTCACGCCAACTACTATGTACGGAGCATTTAATGAAATACTCTAACGGTTGAAAATATCTTATAAATGAAGGATTGTAATGAGTATTGCTTACAAAGCTTATAGTTTACAAGTCAATTCAGTGTGAATTCGTGATTGAAAGTGGAGTTTGATCATTTCATCTGAGCAATATGGCATCCACTTACAGTAGTGTGGTCAAGAAAGGTTCTGAGATGCTAGTAAAGAATGAAATTTGTGATCCTCTAGTGTTCAAGCTTAATCCAGAAGCTGCAGAGGAGATAGACCTGATGGGAGGTCATTCCCTAATTCCTCCAAGAGTGTTACTGGTTAATGACATTTGCAACTTCTATCACTGCAACATACAAGATCTTGCAACCAGTGAGATGAATCAAGCATATGATAAATTATGTACCAACGGGAATCTGAAGCCCGAGCATAAGCACCTCAAAACCAAGGGTTCGACACACATTATGCACATGTCGAGGGACTTCTAGACAAAATGGATGAGATATGTTCTTATTCATGTTCACACATGCAACTATGGTTGGATCATCTTGTGAAGATCACTAAGCAGATAATTCACTATGTCACCAGGTTCCCTATGCTAGATAAGCCAAAAGCTACCAAAACCCTAACCAGGGATGAACTAGCTTAAATAACTCTTGCCAAGTGGGACAACAGAGGCATGAGACTTAACGGAGTAACTGATATGGAGATGAAATTTGGCATTCATGTCATAGCCCACAAGATATACAGCTCGAGAAGACCCAATAATGTTGCATGCAAATCTGTTAACCTAGCATACAAAGTAGTAAAGAATAATTTGGTATTCAACCTAGCAGAATTGCAACTCACTCAGTTTAGAAATAATATGGAGAGCATCCAAGTATCCAAAACCAATTCATGTAAGTTTGGTTCTCTTCTAATCTGCATACTCTTTTATGGTGAGAAGTTCTTTCCCTCCAAAGGAACAGTAGCATGGAAGAAGGATAGACCAATTATCCATCAAATTAATGAATTCATAGCTGAGTTAGGAGATAACTTTGATAGAATTATGGATGGATACTTTGAGAGTTTCAAACATAAGATGCAAAATGGATATAGAATTCCCAAAAAACTAGTTGAGAAGTACAAAGATGAAATATGTTTTCTAGTTGATTGTGATAAGGTTTATATACAAGCAATAAAGCCTAGGGTTGAATGGGTACAACCCCTACCATATGAAGTTAACAATGATGACACAAAATATATCACAGAGGCACTTGTGAATGAACCTGTCAATCCAAAGGCATCTTACTTTGGAACATATGAGGAAGAAAAGAGCAGGATATATTTGGAGATTGAAATTCCTAAGATATTGAAAAGAGGAAGGAAGAGACTTGATACATTCAAGAATAAGTATGGCAAGACCTCTGACTCTCCTACCATCTCTGAGAGTAAATAGGACACAATTAAAATAGAGGATACAGTTAAGATAGAGGAAGTTGAATCTGAAAAGGAAGAAATTGATATTAAACCTCTATAGAAGAAGAGGAAGACAACACCTAAGCAGAAAAAGGCAAAAGACACTACTCCTATTGTCACCTTGAGGAGATCAAGGAGAAAACGTATACTAAGAGATGATGAGGATGATGATGAAGAAGATATTGTGGTTTTCACTAAACCAACACCCACACTTGATCAGAATATTAAAGGCCTTAAAGAAGGAAGAGCCACGAGTTCTTTGAGGTCACTGAATTATGCTTCTAGGCCAGAAGAAGAAAAGAAGAAGATTGAGCAAGCAGTGGTGGAGAAGATGACAAAGTGGAAATATGACCCTTCTGAGTTGAAGAGTTATATGACTGAATACTTATTTAAGGTAGTATCTATTCCCTGGAAGAATGCAGTACAAATTGAAAAAGATATAAGGGAACAAACATTGAAGCAGGTCATGCCTGCAATGAAATACAAAGAAGTAAAAGAGGCCTTGAGTAGATATGAGAATAATCACACCCCCAGATTCAGGGCATTCCAAATATTAAACAAGAACATAGAATATGTAGCTCAGCGTGCCACATTAGTGTGGAAATCAATATTTGAGATAACATAAGGTAATGTGAAGGAAGAAGTACCAAGTACAGACCCTCCAACACAAGGAAATGATGATACACTTCCCGAGGTACAGACTATTGAAGATTCCAACGCAGAACATATATTAGTTGAGGTAATGGAATCATTACCCCAATCCCCTATACACAATATTATACCTCCAAGCAAAGACAAGGTTGCAGAATCTACATTTGAATAGAAAAAGACCGAGCTACATGCTCCTCTTAATACTGAGACATGCACACCTGAGTCATAGAAAGACAAGGTAGATATTTCTACTGCTAATATTGATTCACCAGTAAATATTGATCCAACAATTGGTACTGTAAAGGTCAATGACCTAATTGGATTGAATACTGAAGAAAAGGATGAGGTAGGTAAACGTAAGGAAATTGGTCCTTCAATGATTCCTAAGACAAATGCAGTAATTACTGATGAGATAGATCTAGATAAAGAAATTGTGATTCCTAATTGGGATCTATCCAACCTATCTGTAGAGAAAATGGATATTTTGGGAGAACTATGGAAGAAAAGAGACACACAACAAAAGCTTAGAAAGGAAAGACAAAGGAATAAAGTACTAGAAGATGTCAAAGGCATATTTGTAGATGCATTGCAGATTGAAGTCAATTTGAGTGAGTCAATAATGGAACAACTTGTTGACATTGTCCACAAGCTCAACATAGATATGAATGGTTAGGAGAAGTTACTTGACAAAGCAGAGAAGAAATTTGACAACAAGGTTCTAGAGAACATTGCAATTGACCAGGTGCAGCTTACAAAGATCATCAACAATTTAGAAACCACTGTGAAAAATGTGGTAGAATTATTTGTAAATTTGAGTGACTCCTCTAACTTTACTATGGAAATAAAGAAAAATTTAGTAAAGATGAATGCAGACATGAATGAAAGTGCAAGGCAGTTAGCACTTGACCTAAGCACTAGTTCTTCTCACTTCATGAAAATAAAGTATCTTACTGATCTACAGGCTGAATTGTTGAGAGAAGAAGCAAGGACCAGAAAATATCTTACAACAATCCAAAGACAACTTCTACCACACATGGATGGAATGCAGAAATGCATAACACATGCTAAGACACTCATTCATGACAACAACTTCTCAGTTGTTGAGCTAATGATAGAGTTGTCTACTAAGAGCTACAAGTTGAATTGCACATCATGAAGGTGATACAAGACAATTGGGACAACACTCTGTTTCAATTTTGAAGGTACATAGTGATTTCCTATCCTACTTTGGGATAACATTTTAGATATTACTTTTTGGCTTTCCTGTCAAAAAAAGGGGGAAATGTCATTATATTGTAATAGAGAAAACATATGTACAATGAATATATATATTTTTTAAAAACACAAAAACAAAGTCAGTTGGAACTGAGTAGCAGAGGCAGTGTCAAAACCTGACTAGACAGAAAGGGGGAGTTTTGACATATCAGATACAAAATTTAATGATAAGTGTTTTTGCACTAATGCCAAAGGGGGAGATTGTAGACCTTATGGAAAGACATATTGTCAATTAGTGTCAAAACACTTAGTCATTCAACATCGCCCGAGTGTTCAACATCACCTAAGTGTTTAGTATCACCCGAGTGATAGTTAATCACCTGAGTAGTCTTTTGGACCCGAGTGACAGTATGAAGCTAAATTTGCATATATTGTTAAATATAATTGTGTTTATTGCAAGTCGACTTACAAAGTTATTTGTTGGATAAAGATATATATATGTAAGATATTTTTTTTTATCCAATATGAAGATAATGATTATGATTATGTGAAGAGTGTATGAGTAAGAATGTATGCATACGGCATGCAAATGATAGTTTGATTAAGTGTAGAAGTATTTAGGACAACAAAGTCTCATGTATCACATTCAGGTGATTAGTTATATTCAAAAGGATCTTATTCAGCAATCACAGTTGCACAGAGAAGATCATCAAATGGTTCATTCTCACAGATGGATCAACAAAATCCTTTAACAAGGTGGACCTGACAGTCCTTTCTCTAAATCTCTTAATAGAGTTGCATTACTTATGGTATTGTATAAAATCCTTTAACAAGGTGGACCTAATAGTCCTTTCTATACTCCTAACATGGAAGACCATTAGAACTGGTCATTGTAAGCTCTAACAGGCTAAATTTATACTACAGTACTAAATCTTGTAGGTATCATCCCCACCCCAGATTTACTTTCTTTTGAAAGGTTTATGGGTAACCAAATATTGTGTTATGTGTTATGTCTGATTATTTACTTTCAAGTTCTATGCATGCAAACAAATAAGTTAATCTAATTGCCGATTAAAAGGATTAAGTTTTATTGGTTCCTAATTCAACCCCCCTCCCAGTCACTGGGTACATCATATAATTCCAACAAAAACATCCCTTCCGCTATGAGATTATGTGGCACTCCCACCCTGAATTTGAGGAATGTATTAAAATATGGTGGAACACTACTATTCAGGGGACGACCATGTTCAGAATATCTAAAAATTTGGAATTAATTAAGCAGGAAGCCCAAAGGTGGAGTAAGACCAAGTTCGAGGACATCTTCCAATGCAAAAAATAAATTGAGGAGACGCTTAAGCACTTCTAGGGGGGATGGCTTCTGGTGTCTCTTCTTGGGATGATCATTGCGAGGAGGAAGGCTGGTGGAGGAAATGGAAAGATAACCTCAAGAGAGAGGAAATTTATTGGAAGCAAAGGTCATGTGTCCAATGACTCAAAGAAGGTGATCAGAATTCAGCCTTCTTCCATAGGTCTACCTCCATTCATAAAAGAAGGAACACCATTAAAAATTTAGTGGTTGAGGGGAATCAAATGCTTTCGAAGGATGAAGACATTGGCAAGTATGCGGCGGTGTTATTTCAAGATACTTTCAGGAGCCCAGTTTGGAGGGGGACAGATATTGCCACTGATAATCTTCTGGAGGCTATCCCTACTATTATTAATGCGGAGGATAATGGAGTTATTTTGTCCCAAGTCTCTGAGGAAGAGGTCAAAAATACAATTTTCTCTATGGGAGCTTATAAATCGCCTGGACCAGATGGCTTTCCCCCAGCTTTCTTCTAGCACTTTTGGGAAGTTGTCAAATATGATCTTGTGCACGCAGCCCGTGATTTTGTTAGAAATGGTAAAATCATGAAGAAAATCAACAAAACCTATATTGTCCTGGTTCCTAAAGTTCATAATCCTCAGTGCATGGGTGACTTCCGCCCCATAAGCCTTTGTAATAATTTTTATAAAATCCTCTCCAAAATTGTCACCAATAGAATCAAACCTCTGCTAGGCAAAATCGTTAACCCCAACTAGAAGGGGTTTGTGTCGGGAAGACAAATCTTAGATGTAGTTATCACCTCCCATGAGATCATTCATTCTATGGATAGAGGCAAGAATGCTGGTATGGCGTTAAAATTGGATATATTTAAGGCGTATGACAAAGTCTTCTAGGACTTCTTGTATGAGGTGCTTAGGAAATTTGGATTTCATGAAAGATTAATCAAAATCATAAAGGTGGCGGTGGAATTGAATTTTGTATTTTGTTCAACAACACACCTTGGGGGTCTTTTAAGCCTAAGAGGGGTTTACGTCAAGGGGACCCCCTATCTATTCTTGTTGGTTGCGGAGGTGCTAGACTGGAACCTGCTGAGGTTGGAGGGAATTGGATCTATTACTAGATCCAAGCCAACCTCCACTCTTCCTCTAGAAGTTATCAAACAGTTTGTTGATGACATGTTCCTTTTTGGAAAATCCTATATCATGGAAGCCAGGGAATGGAAATCTCTCCTAAACTCCTATTTGGTGGCTTTTGGTCAAGTGATCAACTACAGTAAAAGTAAAATTTATTTCTTCAATAATGAATAGAGAACCCAGCTGAAGATTTTGGATTGCCTTGGTTGTATGGGAGAAGAGATACTTGACACATACCTTGGGCTCCTGCTCATGGTGAAGGAGGTTTTAGACCAATTTTGGAACACCATTTTGGAGAAAATGCAGAAAAAACTGGCTGATTGGAAAGGGAAGGTCCTAAGTAATGCAGGGAAACTTCAATTGTTGTCTGCGGCCCTACAAGGTATACCTGTTTACTTCATTTCTTTATTCAAAATCAATGATAGAATGGTGGAGAAGTTGGAAAAAATCTAGAGAAATTTTCTATGGATGGGGATGGAGGAAAAGGCTAGAATGAATCTGGTCAGCTAGGAAATAGTCTGTCAAACAAAACTTTTGGGTGGTCTGGGAGTTAGGAAAATTAAAGACCTAAACAAGGCTCTAATTTCCAAATTGGGTTGACAATTGTTCAGAGGCTCTACTGGATGGAGTAGAATTATGAAGGACAAATATTTCAATGATGCCCAATTCCCTGATGGTCAAAATTATCCCTCTGGCTCTAAAATTTGGAATTTTATTGCTAGAAGTAAGGGAACTCTTTTTAAGGGATTGTAATGGTTGGTGGGAGATGGTGCTAAGATTAAATTCTAGGAGGACTGGTGGGTGGGGGATAAACCCCTTGTTCAAGAGAAGTATGGTCTAATCAGGGAAAGAATGATCCTTCATTTTGGGAGTAAAGTCAGTGATTACATTTCTCAAGACAGGAAATGGCTAGTTTTGGAAGATGCTTACCCTTCCAAGGCTATTGTTCCTCCTTACATCTATGAGATTTAGAAGCTTATAGAAGGCATTAGGATCCCTCTCTCATGTGTTGAGGACAAGGCTATATGGTGTCATAACAAGTCAGGGGAAATCATGGTGAAATCTATGTATTTAACCAACTTAAAAACTGTGGCTGATGAGAAGAATTAGGGAAAGGTGTGGATTCCCCAATTGATCCCTAAAATTAATTTCTTCTAGTGGATGGTTCTTCATGGAAAAATTCTTACATTGGGCAACCTCCAGAAGTGGAGCATTTAGTTGGTTAATAGATGCGTTTTGTGTAAAGCCAATGATGAGCAGAATGCAGCTGGATTGGGTTTTTATGGAGAATATGGATTAGTTTGTTTGCAACTGGGGTTACTCTACAAAGCACCCACTTATTAAGCTTCTTTGGTGAATGTTACCCTGCATGTTTGTTGGAGCCTATAGAAGGAAAGAAATAATTGAGTGTTTAGAGGGGAGGAAAATGATGCCGAAGGAATGGTGAGAATGGCTGTGAATCTGTTTAAGGAAAATATTGATACCTATCATTGGATTACTCCCCATTTCCCCCCCAAGGAGTAGATTGTAAGTTGGCTAAGGCATGGTAGATTCCTTCCTCTTTCCATGCTTTTGATTACTCTAAGGTGGTTGCGAGGAGAAATACCAAGTGGTCCCCCCCAGAGGAAAATTTTACCAAACTAAATTTTGATGGGCGGCCTCCAAAGGTAGTGCTGCTAGAGGTGGCATTATCAGAGACCACCATGGGCAGATGATTATTGCTTATGCAATTCATCTTGGGATGGGCTCTAATAATGTGGCAGATCTCTACCCTTTTCTGGGGACTGAGGGTGGCAGTTTCTTCAGGGATTGAAAAGTTGATTATCGAGGGTGACTCAAAAATTGTGATAGAAATGGTCAAAGGGAACTTCAGAGCTGGTTGGACTATATCCAATCTACTGTAGGACATCTGATCGCTGCTCCCTAGGTTAGATGATTTTAAACTCCAACAAATTTACAGAGAGGGAAATGTTTTTACAGACACTCTAGCGGCCACGGGTCTGGGCTTGCAAGGCATTAGATGCTGGAAAAATTTGAATTCCTTAACCAAGTAAACTATTTTTCTTGTGGAAAAAGAAAGGAAGTTAATTAATGAAGCACGAGGATGAGGTTGATTGGATAGGTAAGGCAGCTTGTAGTATTACGAGAAGCAAAGCTTATTCAAAATTTAAAATTGCAATGGGAAAGGAAATTAATTTTACTATTATTCTGAAAAGATGGGCTTTTATTGCCTATTTTGGAAAAGTATGGGCAATTTCAAAAATTGTGCTGACGTAGGGATTGGCACGCATCTTGGAAGCCCTAATAAGATGACTAGGCTTAATTGGCATTTTAAACCAAGGATCCACAATCATTTCCCTTCATGTGAAGGCTTTGCTTTCATTTCGGCCACCCATGTGACTTGTACCCACTTGGTTAAAATCATTAAGGCGTCGGATTTTCTCCCTAACTGGTTATCTGTCAATCGCTTCATTGATTATCCTCGCTGGGCTCTCTATATTTTTTCTAGGCTCAGGTGAAGGATGATCTAGGTGGTGGTAGAATTGGTGGGATGTCATTGGAGACTCAAGTGGAGGATCTTTCTAAGCATAGTTCGGATATGGGTGGCGATATGGTCTGCATGGAGCCCTCAAAAATTGAGAACAATTTCCTCAAAAACCCTTGCACTATTACTTACTTGAAGGAGGGTGGGTTCTATCCCTATATGGAATCCATGAAGGGAAGCGATGAACTCATCTCGATGCAGTTGGTGAATTCCTAGATGAACCGCAAGGTGACCATCAATGGTATAACTTTTAAAATAAATGAAGAGGTCATTGCCCACGCCACAGGGCTCTCCACTGATGGGAGAAAATGGAAGAAGGTAACAAAGAACAGAGATGACTCTAGTATGAAGAGATTTTTCAAAAAGATGGAGGAAACGGTCCACATTTGTGGGGGCTTCAAACGGGAGGTGTTTCATGATCCCTGGAATGAGGTATGTCTCATTCTAATGAAGTACATTACTTTGGAAGGTTGGTTTGGCACTTTCTATAATTACCACTTCCCTCTGCTCAACCACTTCCTTTGCAATGATGCCATTTCCTTCCCCTTCTACCTGCTACACTCTCTAGAGGCCTCGTTTATGGATGTTAGAGAGAAGAGAAAGGCTAGGGAGAATTACTGCATTCTCCACCACGGCTTGATTTTACACCTTTTCAATTTTTTACCTTGCTTTATGCCCACCAAGATCTGTCACTATGCAAGATATTAACTCTCCTTCTGAGAATGCTCCCAGAGAGTTAATGGGTTCTCATTCTAACCCAACTTCATCCTCCAAAACCCCTGTGCATAATAAGGCCAAGATTGATAAAGCGGGTCCGGCGGGTGGCGCCCAAATCAATATTGATCCAGAGGAGGAAGATGATAATGATAGTAGGAGAAGGTCCCACAGAATTGCCTCTAATACTAGGTACAAGCAGAAAGTTGTCAGGAAGAGGTATCTAAAAGAAGATGAGGAAGATGGAGACTTAGAGGAGGGGAAAAAGCAGAAGGAAAGAAGTGGGGAGAATAAGAAAGGGAATAAAATAAAAAAAGGATGAGAGTAGCCATGATAAAAACAACAAGGTCTCCCAGTCTTTGGAGGGGGTCGAGAAGAGGCATGATTCATCCCAGATTTCTGCTAGCTTCAAATTACCCACCATTGACCTGTCTAATAAGAAACATTTTGAGGGTAACAAATCAGAGTCGCCGCTCACGACTACTTCTACGCCTAGCCACCAGGAGGAGATAGATACTAAGAAGGATACTGATGGTAACAAGGAGGAGGTCACAGAGGAAAGCAAGGTGGAGGCTGAGAGTAAGCTTGAAGCTATGGGGGACATTGTTCAATTGCAGAAGGATGTAAAGCGACTATAGACCTCCTTCCTAGATTCTATCTCCAAGAAGGATCTTCGAGAGGTCAAGGAGGAAATCAAGGATTTAGGGGAAAGTTTCAACAAAATTGTTGGGTTTGTTGTCAAAGTCATGCATTCGGCGACAACAACCCTCCAGCTGTTGCACATGGAAAAAGCAGTTACCCCCGAGGAGGATCAGAATGATGGGAAACTCTTCTAATTTATTGTGAAAGATTGGCTCAAGTTGCTGCTTAGTGGAGGGGGTAATAACCCCAATTAGTTTTCTGTTCCTTTTTGATGCTCCACTTTTTTGGCTGGTTTTGTTGGTTGGCCGCTCTGGGCCTTTTTGTTTCTATGTTTAACTCTTATGACTGTATTACCGATGTTTACTACTCTAATTTTGGCTTAAACTCTCCTGGTACTAACTTGCACAGACTGGTTACCAACTTCATGGTGAAGTTGGGGTCTGTTGATTTTAATAGGCTGGTTACCAACTTTATGGTGAAGTTGGGGCCGGTTGTTTTTAGTTTTTAGTTTTTGATTCTCAAAAAGGGATTAGCTGAGGGTCTACTGACTCTGGTAGTGTGCTGGTAGTCTGCACTTCTCATGTTGGTTGTGTTTTCTTTTGGTCAACCCCCTTGGTTTGGCTGCTTTTTAAATAAAAAACATACCATCAATTTATTTGCTCCAAAATTTACTCAATACGAAACAATTAACGTAAATATGAAATGAGATAAAAATAAACAAAATAAATTTAAAATCAACTTGATAAATTTATCAAAATCTAATATCCTCAATTTTAAAATTTCTAATCAAATCATAGTATAAAAATCATACTCTCCTAAGTAAACAATTAGTTACATATATAAAATTCTCAAGTTATGTTATCTAAACAATGTCCCCTAAGATAGTAATACATCTATATTTTAATACACACATCGTGTACCTAAAACCCAATTCTATTTATTAAGAAAGTGATTCAACTAAAATTTATTAACTACTTTTTAATCACCTATAAATATTTCCTAATCAAATCATTAAAATAACAAAACTAACCAAATATGAAAAATTAATTAATTTAAGATATCAACCAAAGAGAATCTGATAAAATCATTTCGTGCAAGAAATTAAGAGAGGCTTCTCTGGTACCTTCAAACTGAAGTGCAATTTTAAAGAATCGGTGGGAGAAGTACCAAAAAAAAAACATGAAACCCTGACTCTTTTCCTTTTTTTCCCAAATTCCCAAGTATGATGTTTCAAAACACTGATGATCCCCAAAACCCCCAAAAAAGTGCATGTTAAAAAAAAGGAACAAGAATACCATTAAAAATGCCCACACCCGGAAGATGCCATGCACAGAACGTTCTTCAAATTTCATTTCGTATAAATTTTCCTTTTAATTAATTCCTTAGCTTTTAGAATTTATATTTCGTTATTTCTAAAATGAATTGTCAGTTAAAATTCTTTAATAATCTCAAACTCACTAATAATATTAGAATAATGTTGATCATGATTAATATACTTCTAAATCACATTATATTTATATTGTGTTTCCACAAACAATTGATTTTATAGTGTTGAATATAATATAACCTTAATATTTCCAAATACTAATCATTAATAATTTTAATTTGAAAATCTTTATCTTATTGTAATAATAACAATAATAATAAAGATATTATTATCTTAGTAATAATTTAATATATGTTCTTAATGTTAGATTCATTAACCTTTCAGAGTTTTATTTAAATGTATTGTTAATTTAATTACATTAAATTTTCTTAATTTATCGTTATTAGTGTTATGATATTTGTATGTGTTAATTTTGGCCTTGTTAATCAACCACACACTTCAACATAGTCCTTCTTCACCAGGTACAGACAAGACTCAATATGAGATTATTCATCTTATCTGTCTGGTGATTCGACCTATTGCCTTCTATCTTGATGGGGTTTTTGAAATTGCTCTCAGGACAAGAGTCTCACAACCATGGACCAATCTAAGAACGAAGGATTTATCATGATAAATGCAATACAATGCAATATTATGCTAAGAAATGAAAGATGTGAGATAATCTAAACATGATTGTTGAATGCCATTAATCTACAAATTGAAAACTATCTTATTGCAATATGAAATTATTCTATATGATATTAGCAAGAAAATGAGACAACAATTCAGTATTCTAACAATGCATAAAATAAGTGGATAATCAGGGGATTTTGAATGAAGAATGAGAGTTCTTTTATAGACTCTGAGATGATCATAATAGAAACTTCCTTTTTTGAAAATAAAACAAATAGAAAAGCCAGTTAAAAACAGAAAGCTTTATTAAAAAGAATTCAATAAATTGTTTTCTTCCTGCTTTAACTATTTTCTTTCTTTGATTTAAATTTGTTTTATTTGAATTTAATTGTTTTATTTCTCTTTAAAGCACAATTAATTCA